>VHKM01000402.1:0-438773 GCA_007210695.1 Neogobius melanostomus
AAACCAGTGAAACCAGTGACAAACAGTGATAAACAGTGATAACCAGTGACAGACCAGTGTTAACCCAGTGACAAACCATACAACCAGTTGAAACTGCAAAACATGACAAACATGATAAACCAGTGATACACAGTGACAAACGTGCAAAACCGAGTGGACAAACCAGTGATAAACAGGTGACAAACGTGACAAAACCGTGATAACCAGTTGATAACGTGACCAACAGTGATAACCAGTGACAAACGTGAAAACCAGTGACAAACCAGAACCAGTGACAAACGTGATAAACCGTGATAACCAGTGAAAACCAGTGACCACCAGTGACAAACCATGACAACAGTTTACACATGACAAAACCAGTGCAACCAGTGATAACAGTTGACCAACAGTGACAACCCGAGTGACAACCAGTGACACCAGGGACAAACCTGTGTAAACAGTGATAAACCATGAAACTGCAATACAGTGACAAAACGTGATAACCATGCTGTAACATGTGACAAACCAGTGAACAAACAGTGGACAACCGTGATAACCCTGACAAACCGTGACAACGGACAACGATAAACCAGTGACAAGCCGTGCATAAACCAGTGAATGAAACGAGTGAACTGCAAACAGTGAGCAAACCAGTGATAAACCAGTGAAACCAGTGACCAACCGTGACAAACCAGTGATAAACCATGACAAACCAGTGATAAACAGTGAAACTGCAAACGAGTGACAAACCATTGATAAACGGGAAACAATGACAACGCAGTGATTAAACAGGATAAACCAATGACAACAGTGATAACCAGACAACAGTGAAAACCAGTGAAAAACCGAGTGACAACACAGTATAACCAGTGACAACATGACAAACCAGTTGATAACGAGTGACACCGTGAAACGTGCAAACCGGTGATAAACCATGAACCTGCAAACAGTGACAAACCAGTGACCAGGAAACCAATTGACAAACCAGTGACAAACAGTGATAAAGCAGTGAAAACAGTATAAACCTCATGACAAAACCTGCAACCAGTGAACAAACCAGTTTGATAAAACCTGAAACCATTGAACCAAACGTGACAACCAGTGACAAACCAGTGATAAACAGTGATAAACCAGTGAATAAACCAGTGACAAAACCAGTGATAAACCAGTTGACAAACCAGTGATAAACCAGTGGGGGACAAAACCTGACAAACAGTTGACAAAACAGTGGATAAAACAGTGACAACAGTGAAAACCAGTGAAAACAGTTATAAACCAGTGACAACCGTGACAACCAGTGGACAACAGTGATAAACCAGTGACAAACCAGTGATAAACCAGTGATAAACCAGTGATAAACCATGACAAACCAGTGATAAACCAGTGAATAAACCAGTGATAAACCAGGGGGGGAAGGGACAAGACCAGTTGATACCAGTGACAAAACTGCACCATGACAACAGTTGACAAACAGTTGACAACCAGTGATAAACCAGTGAAAACCAGTGATAAACCAGTGATAAACCAGTGATAAACCAGTGATAAAACCAGTGATAACCAGTGACAAAACCAGTGATAAACAGTGACAAAACAGTGACAAACCAGTGGATAACACTGCAACAGTGAACAACAGTGATAAACAGTGATAACCAGTGTTTGCAAACCAGTGACGTAAACAGTGAGCAAGACCTTGCAAACAGTGTAAAGACCTGCAACCAGTGGACAAACCAGTGATAAACCAGTGAACAAACCAGATGACAAACCAGTGATAAACCAGTGACAAACGCAAGTGATAAACCAAGTGACAAACCAGTGAAAACCAGTGAATACAGTGATAAACAGTGACACAGTGACAAAACAGTGACAAACCAGTGTATAAACCTGAAACCAGTTGATAAACCAGTGAATAACAGTGATAAACCAGTGACCAACGGAGTGATAACCAGTGATAAACCAGTGATTAAACCAGTGATAAACCAGTGATAACCAGCTGACAAACCAGTGATAAACAGTGACAAACCAGTGACAAACCAGTGATAAACCTGTCAAACCAGTGACAACAGTGATAAACAGTTGACAACCAGTGACAAACAGAGTGACAACCATGACAAACGAGTGACAACCGTGTATACCAAGTGATAAACAGTGACAAACTGTGATTAAAACCAGTGAACCAACAGTGATAAACCAGTGCGACAAACCATTGATCAACCAAGTGAAAACCAGTTGACAAACCTCAAACCCCATGATAAACATGCAAACAGTGACAAAGCCAGTGATAACCAGTGATAAACCATGAAAGACGGGATAAACAGTCGACAAACCTGCAAACAGTGATAAACTGCAAACCGTGAAACCGTGATAACAGGACACAGTGGACACCAGATGACACAGTGCAAAACAGTGACAACAGTGACAAACCAGTTGACAAACCTGCAAACAGTGATAACCAGTGAAACCAGTGGAACCAGTGACAACCAGTGAACAGTGATAAACTGCAAACAAGTGATAAACCAGTGATAAACAGTGATTAACAGTGATACCTTGCAACAGTGAAACATGATAACCCTATAAAACAGTGAAAACCAGTACAAACAGTGAAAACCCATGATAACTGCAACCATGATAAACCGGCAACCGTTGACAACCAGTGATAAA
Source organism: Neogobius melanostomus (assembly GCA_007210695.1). Taxonomy (NCBI): domain Eukaryota; kingdom Metazoa; phylum Chordata; class Actinopteri; order Gobiiformes; family Gobiidae; genus Neogobius; species Neogobius melanostomus. The sequence continues at coordinate 2,638 of VHKM01000402.1, forward strand.
CCTGTGACAAACCAGTGACAAACCAGTTGAAAACCAGTGTACAAACCAGTGACAAACCAGTGAAAACCCATGTGACAAACGCAGTGATAAAACCAGTGACAACCAGTGAATAACCAGTTAGACAAACCAGTGATAAACCAAGTGACAAACCAGTGACAAACAGTGACAAACCATTTGACAAACCAGTGATTAAACCGAGTGACAAAACGTGAAAACCAAGGTGGACAAACATGTGAAAACCAGTTAACCAGTGACAACCAGTGATTAACCAGTGATTAAACTGCAACCAGTGACACCAGTGTAACCAGTGATAAACCAGTGATAAACCAGTAATTCAACAGTGCAAACCAGTGAAAACAGGGACAAACAGTGCAACAACAGTGACAAACAGGATAAACCAGTGACAAACTCGTGAATAAACCAGTGACAAACCAGTGATAAACAGTGATAAACCAGTGATAAACCAGTGATAAACCAGTGATAAACCAGTGCCAAACCAGTGATAAAACCTAGTGACAAACCAGTGACAAACCCAGTGTACGTACAAACATGACAACGAGTGACATCAGTTGACAACCAGTGAATAACCAGTGACAAACCCAGGATTAACCAGTGATAAACGTGACAATGCAACAGTGATTAACCTGCAACAAGTGACAACGTGACAACCAGGAAAACCAGTGATAATCAAGTGACAGACCAGTGAAACCAGGTTTGATAAACCATGACAAACCAGTGCTCATGGAATAACAGTAAGTGATAACCGTGACGAACCAGTTGATAAACCAGTGATAAACCAGTGACAGCCGTGATAAACCAGTGACAAACCAGTGAATAAACCAGTGACAAACCAGTGATAAACCAGTGATAAACCAGTGATAAACCAGTGATAAAACCAGTGATAACCAGTGAATAAACCAGTGATAAAACAGTGACAAACTGTTGACAAAACCATGAATAACCAGTGACACAGTGACAAACGGACAACAGTGACAACATGACAAACAGTGAAAAACCAGTGATAAACCAGTGGATAAACCAGTGACACAACCAGTGACAGCCATGATAAACCAGTGACAAACCAGTGATAAAACCAGTGATAAGACCAGTGATAAACCAGTTGACAAACCAGTGGAGCAACGAGTGATAATCAGTGACAAACCAGTGAAAACATGATACCGTGACAAACAGTGATAAACAGTGATACCGTGACAACGTGATAAATCCAGTGACAACATGTGATAACCGTGATAAACCAGTGACAACCAGTTGATGATAACCAAGTGTGATTAACAGTGAACCAGTTGATTAAAAACATGAAACCTGGCCAAACAGTGAACGGTGATAACTGATAAAGTCAGTGATAACCAGTGACACACCAGTGATAAACCAGTGACAAACCAGTGACACAGTGATTAAACAGTGACAAATACCGTGAACAAATGAAACAGTGACAAACCAGTTGGGATAAACAGTGATAAACAGTGAGTAAACCGTATAAACCAGTGATAAAACCATGTGATAAACCAGTTGATAAAACCAGTGATAACGTGACAACCATGACAAACATGAAACAGTGATAAACCAGTGACAACAGTGACAATGCAACGAAGTGACAACAGTGATAAGACGGGACAAACCGAGTGATAAACCAGTGTAACCAGTGATAAACCCAGTGACAAACAGGAAAACCAGGGACAAACCGGTGATAAACCAGTGATAACCAGTGATAACCAGTGATAAACCAGTGACAAACCAGTGACAATCCAGTGACAACCGTGATTAAACAGTGACACCTGAAAACCAGTGAAAACAAGTGAGCAAACTGTGACAAGACAGTGATAAACCAGTGACAACCGTGACAGCAGTTGACAACCATGATAAACCAGTGACAACAGTGATAAACAGGACAAAACAGTGAACTGTGACAAACCAGTGATAACAGTGACCAAACAGTTGAACAAACCAGTGAAACCAGTTGATAACAGTGAAAACCAGTGACAAACCAGTGATAAAACAGTGATAAACCGAGTGACAACCAGTGACAAACCAGTTGACAAACCAGTTGATAAACCATGACAAACCAGTGACCATGACACCGTGGACAAACCAGTGACGAAAACCAGTGACAAACCAGTGTAACCAGTGACAGACAGTGACACCAGTGATAAACAGGATAACCAGTGATAAACCGTGAAACCAGTGAACAAACCATGACAAACAGTGACAACCAGTACAAACAGTGAAAAAAGCAGTGACAAACGTGACCAACCAGTGACACCGTAAAAACAGTGACAAACCAGTGACAAAACAGTGACAAACGAGTGAAGCCGTAAAACAGTGATAACCAGTGATAAACGTGTAAACCGTTGGACAAACGCAGTGGACAAACGTGACAACAGTGAAACCCAGTGACAACACCGTAAAACGTGACAAAGCCAGTGACAAACCGTGAAAAACCGACAGTGATAAACAGTGATTAACAAGTGACAAACAGTGACAACAGTGACAACCAGTGACAACCAGTGACAAACCAGTGATAAACCAGTGACAAACCATGGATAAAGCCAGTTGATAAACCAGTGATAAACCAGTGACAAACCAGTGATAAACCAGTGATAAACCAGGTGACAAAACCGTGACAAAACAGTGAACCAGTGGGACAAACCAGTGAAAACCAGTGACAAACAAGTGACAAAACAGTGATAAACAGTGACAAACCAGTGAAAACCGTGATAAACCAGTGACAAACCAGTGAATAAACCAGTGACAAACCAGTGATAAACCAGTGATAAACCAGTGATAAACCAGTGATAAAACCAGTGATAACCAGTGACAAAAACCCGTGTAACCATGACATACCCAGTGACAACCGTGATAAACCATTGACAAACCAGTGACAAACCAAGGAAACAGTGACAAACTGTGGACAAACAGTGATAAACAGTGATAACAGTTGACAAACCGTGATAACCAGGCCAAACCAGTGGTAACCAGTGATAAACCAGTTGATTAAACAGTGACAAGATCATGACCAACCAGGTGATAACCAGTGACAAACCTGCAACCAGGTGAACAAACAGTGACAAACCTGTGACAAACCGTGATAACCAGGGGAACAAACATGGATAAACCAGTGAGATAAAACCAGTGGACAACAGTGACAAACCAGTGACAAACAGTTGATAAACCGTGACAAACTGCAACCAGTGAAAACCGTGACACACTGTGAAAAAACCAGTGAATGATAACCGAAGTGACAAACCAGTGCAAAACAGTGACAAACAGTGATAAACCGAGTGAACAGTGATAAACAGGGACCAAACGAGTGAATAAACCTGTGACAACCAGTGAAAACGTGACAAACCCAGTGACAAACCAGTGGACAAACCAGTGATAAACCATAAAAAACATGCAAACAGTGATAAACCAGTGATAACCGTGAAAACAGTGAAACCGTACAACAGTGAGGAAACCAGTGAAAAACCAAATACAACGTGAAAACAGTGACAAACATGACAACCCCAGTGACACCGTGACAACCAGTGACAAACCAGTGAATAAACCAGTGACAAACCAGTGATAAACCAGTGATAAACCAGTGATAAACCAGTGATAAAACCAGTGATAAACCAAGTGACAAAACAAGTGACAAACCAGTGAACAACCAGTGGGAACCAATGGACAACAGTGTACCAGTTATCCAGTGCACAAACCAGTGAAAACCTGACAAAACAGGACAACCAGTGACAAAACCTGTGGACAAACCTGTGACAAACCAGTGACAACATGGACAACCAGTGCAACGACAGTTTGTAAAACCAGTGATAACCAGTGATTAAACCTATGCAAACTGACTACAGTGAAACTGTGGACAAACAGTGTAAACCAGTGACAACAGAAAACAGTGACAAACGGTGAAAACCAGTGCAAACCAGTGATAAACCAGTGCCAAACCAGTGATAAACAGTGACAAACCAGTGACAAACAGTGATAAACCTGTGAGCAAACAGTGACAACTCGTTGATAAACCAGTGACAAACCAGTGACAAACATGACAATGCAACAGTATAAACAGTGAAACCTGTGACAAACCAGGTGAGTAACCAGTAACCAGAGTGAAAACAGTGTAAGATGACAACCAGTGACAAACCAGTGATAAACAGTTGAAAACTGTGACACCAGTGATAAACAGTGAACGAGTGACAAAACAGGTGAACCCGTGACAATGCACAGTGATAACAGTGGGGACAAACGTGAACCCAGTGATAAACAGTGACAACCAGTGATAAACCAGTGACAACACCAGTGACAAACCAATGATACCGTGACAAAACCAGTGATAAACATTGCAACAGTGATAACCAGTGACAAACCTGCAAACAAGTGACAACAGTGATAACCCCCAGTGATTGCCAGTGTTAAACCATTAACCAGTGAATAACCAGTGAATAAACCAAGTGATAAACCAGTGACAAACCAGTGATAAACCAGTGACAAACCAGTGACAAACCAGTGATAAACCAGTGATATAACCAGTGATAAAACCAGTGTACCGAGTGTAAACCGTGGACAAACGAGTGCAAACCAGTGATAAACGTTGGACAACAGTGACAAACCATGACAACAGATATAAACAGTGATCTAAACCAGTGAACAAACCAGATGACAAACCAGTGATAAACCAGTGACAAACGCAAGTGATAAACCAAGTGACAAACCAGTGAAAACCAGTGATAACCCAGTGAAACCCGTGCAACAGTGAACCGTGATAAACCTAGTGTACCCAGTGATAACAGTGACACCAGTGACACAACCAGTGACAAACTAGAAACCCAGTGATAACCAGTTGACAACCAGTGACAACAGTTGACAAACCAGTTGCAACTGAAACAGTGATAAACCTGAAACAGTGACAAAACGGTGACAACCAGTGACAACAACAGTGGATAAAACAGTGATTAAACCAGTGATAAACCAGTGACAAACCAGTGACAAACCAGTGACAAACCAGTGATAACCAGTTGACAAACCAGTGACAAACCAGTGAACAAACCAGGTTATAAGAAGCAGTGGATAAACCAGTGATAAACCAGTGACAACCTGCAAACCAGTGACAACCCCGTGACAAACAGTGACAGACAGTGACAACCAGTGAACAAACCAGTGATAAACCAGTGAATAAACCAGTGATAAACCAGTGATAAACCAGTGACAAACCAAGTGACAAACAGTGGGACAAACCAGTGACAAAACCAGTGAAGTAAACCCGTGGAAACAGTGAACAAAACCAGTGACAACGAGTGACAAACGTGAATAACAGTGACAAAACCTGCAAACCAGTAACACCGTGATAAAGCAGCTGAACCGTGAGGCAAACCAGTGACAAAACAGTGGAAAAACCAGGGGATTAACAGTGATAAACCTGTGAAACAGTGGACAAACAGTGTAATTAAACAGTGGATATACCAGTTGTGATAAACCAGTGATAACCGTGATTAAACCAAGGTTTGATAACAGTGCAAACCAGTGAAAAACAGTGAAAACAGTGATAACCCCAGTGACAAACCAAGTGACAACAGTGACAACCGAGTGAATAACGTGATAAACCAGTGACAACCAGTGATAACAGTGACAAGCTGCAAACCAGTGACACACAGTGATAAACCAGTTGATAACGTGATAACATATTAAAACCTGTGATAAACCAGTGATAACAGTGACAACCTTGCAAACCAGTTGATAACCAGTACAAACCAGTGATTAAACAGTGACAACTGATAACAAAGTGTACAAAACCATGAATAACCAGTAAAACCGTGACAACCGTACAACAGTGACACCTGCAACAGTGACAACCAGGATAAACCAGTGCCAAACCAGTGATAAACAGTGACAAACCAGTGACAAACAGTGATAAACCTGTGAGCAAACAGTGACAACTCGTTGATAACCAGTGAACAAAACCAGGGTATAAACGTGACCAGTGACAACGTGATAAACCAGTGAGAACAGTGACAAAAGTGACAAACCAGTGACAAACCAGTTGATAACCAGTACAACCAGTGATAACAGTGACAAACACAGTGACAACCAGGTGTATAAACGAGTGGGACAAACAGTGACAACCAGTGACAAACAGTGAATAAACCATGAATAACAGTTGACCACCAGTGACAAACCGTGATAACCAGTGATTAAACCAGTGATAAACCAGTGGACAAACAGTACAAACCAGTGCAAAACGTGACAACATGAATAAACCAGTGTAACAGTGCAAAACAGTGACAAACCAGTGATAAAACCGTGATAAACAGTGATAAACCAGTGACACAGTGAATAGAACCAATGAGTGACAAACCAGTGAAACCAGTGACAAACCAGTTGACAACCAGTGATAACGTGAAAACATGACAACAGTGACAACAGGGATTAACAGTGTAAAACCAGTGACAAACCATGACAAAACCATGACAACAGTGATAACCAGTGTAACAGTGATAAACAGTGTAACAGTGACAACGAGTGAAACCAGTGACAAACCCTTTGACAAACAGATGTAACCCATGACAACCAGTGAAAACAGTGACAAACCAGTTGAATAACCAGTGATAACCAGTGATAAATCAGTTGATAAACAGTTGACAAACGTGGACAACAGTGAAACCAGTGCAAACCAGTGATAAACCAGTGATAAACCAGTGATAAACCAGTGATAAAACCAGTGATAACCAGTGACAAAACCAGTGATAAACAGTGACAAAACAGTGACAAACCAGTGGATAAACCAGGATGACAAACAGACAAACCAGTTGATAACCAGTGATAAAACAGTGAAAACCTGCACCAGTGACAAACCAGTGATACCGAGTGACAACAGTGATAAACCAGTGAAACCATGAAACCAGTGCAAACGAGTGGACCAAACCTGAACCCAGTGACAACGTATAAAACCAGTGATAAACAGTGATAAACAGTGAAAACCAGTGCAAACCAGTGAATTAAACCGTGACAACCAGTGTAACCCCAGTGACAAAACCAGTGACAAACCTGCAACAGTGACAACAGTGATAAACCAGTATGACAACAGTTGATAACCAGTGAAAACAGTGATTAAACCAATATTAAACCAGTGACAAACCAGTGACAACCGTTGACAAACCAGTGACAACTTGACAACCAGTAACAAACCAGTGATAAACCAGTGAATAAACCAGTGATAAACCAGTGATAAACCAGTGACAAACCAAGTGACAAACAGTGGGACAAACCAGTGACAAAACAAGTTGCAAACAGTAAAACAGTGATAAACCAGTGGACAGACAGTGACAAACGTGACAAAGCCAGTGATTAACCGATGACAACCAAGTGACAAACCAGTGGCAAACCAGTGAATAAACCAGTGACAACAGTGAAACGTGGATAAACCAGTGATAACCAGTGACAAACCCAGTGTAAACCAGTGACAAACCAGTGAAGCGTGATAAACCAGTGATATAACCAGTGATAAACCAGTGGATAAAACCAGTGACAAAACAGTAGACAAAACCAGTGATAAACCAGTGACAAACCAGTGATAAACCAGTTGACAAACGTGACAAACCAGGTGACAACGGATACCAGTGACACCAGTGGACAAAACGCAGTTGATAACAGTGAAACCAGTACAACAGTGATAACCATTGTACCAGTGATAAACCAGTGATAAAACCAGTGATAACCAGTGACAAAACCAGTGATAAACAGTGACAAAACAGTGACAAACCAGTGGATAACCTGTGACAAACGCAGGTGACAAACCAGTGACAAAACAGTGACACCGTGAAACCAGTGATAAACCAGTGCAAACCAGTGACAACCAGTGACAAAACCAGTGAACAAACCAGGTTACACCCAGTGACAAACCGGAAACATGATAACCAGTGACAACTGTAAACAGTGACAACCAGTGACAAACATGTCAACAGTGACACAGTGACAAACCAGTGACAACCAGTGATAAACCAGTGACAAACGCAAGTGATAAACCAAGTGACAAACCAGTGAAAACCAGTGATAACCAGTTGAACAAACCCAGTGATACAACCAGTGATAAAACCGTGAACAAACCGTGATAAACATGACAACAGTGACAACAGTGACAAAAAAAACCAAAAAAAAAAGTGGGGAAAAAACACCAGTGACAAACCAGTGGACAACAGTGATAAACCAGTTGACACAACCAGTGACAAACCAGTGATAAACCAGTGACAAACCAGTGTAACGCAAGTGAACAAACCAGTGACAAACCAAGTGATAAAACAGTGATAAACAGTGTGACAAACCAGTGGACAACCAGTATAACCAGGGGACAACCGTGACAACAGTGATAAACCGTGTATAAAGTGAAAACCTGCAACCAGTGAAACAGTGATAAACAGTGTATAACAGTGATAAACCAGTGGAACAAAACCTGCAACAGTTGACAAACAGTGATAACATGACAAACAAGTGATTTAACCAGTGACAACCAGTGTAACCAGTGAACAAACAGTGATAACATTGACAACCTGAACCAGTGAAGACCAGAGTGAAAAACCAGTGATACCAGTGAAAACCAATGATAAACCAGTGATAAACCAGTGATAAAACCAGTGATAACCAGTGACAAAACCAGTGATAAACAGTGACAAAACAGTGACAAACCAGTGGATAACCTGTGACAAACGCAACGTGATATACCAGGGGACACGTATATACCAGTGATAACCAGTGACAAACAGTGACAAACAGTGACAACCAGTGTAACCGTGAAAAGCCAGTGCAACCGTTGACAAACCAGTGACAAAACATGAAACGTTGAACAACCCAGTGACCAACCATATAAACTAGTGAAAAATGTGATAACAGTGACAAACCAGTGAAACCATTGACAAACCAGTGAACCGTACAACCAGTGATTAAACCAGTGACAAACCCGTGAAAACCAGTGAAAACCAGTGACAACAGTGCAACTTGATAAAACCTGTAACCAGTGATAAAACCAGTGACAAACCAGTGATAAAACCGAGTGACAAACCAGTGGATAAACCAGTGACAAACCAGTGATAACCAGTGACAAACCAGTGGCAAACCAGTGGATAAACCAGTTGATAAACCAGTGACAAAACAGTGACAAGACCAGTGAAACCATGACAACGTGAAACCAGTGATAAACCAGTGATAAACCAGTGATAACCGTGACAAAAAGTGACAAACAGTGATAAACCATGATAAACCAGTGATAAACCAGTGATAAACCAGTGACAACCAGTATAAACCATGACAACCAGTGACAAACAGTTGATAAACCAGTGATAATACAGGACAACCTGTAAAACACCAGTGACACTAACAGTGACAAACAGTGACAAACACAGTGTAACAGGACACCAGTGACAAACCGTGACAACCAGTGATACCAGTGACAAACCGTGATAAACCAGTGACAAACCAGTGAATAAACCAGTGACAAACCAGTGATAAACCAGTGATAAACCAGTGATAAACCAGTGATAAAACCAGTGATAACCCAGTGAAACCAGTGGACAAACCAGTGACAAACCCATGCAACCAGATGAAAAAAGCTGACAAGACCATGATGAACAGTACAAACAGTACAAACAATACAACCAGTGACAAACCAGTGATAAACCAGTGACAAACCAGTGACAAACCAGTGATAAACCAGTGATAAACCAGTGATAAACCAGTGGATAAACCAGTGACACAACCAGTGACAGCCATGGACAAACCAGTGATAAACCGTGATAAACCATGACAAACCAAGTGGACAAACCTGGCACCGTGAACCAGTGATAACCAGTGAGTATACGAGGGACAACAGTGATAACGAGTGACAACAGTGATAACAGTGACCAACGATGGAAACTGTGAACCAGTGACAACCTGTGATAACAAGTGATACAGTGATAAAACCAGTGACAACTGTGAACACTGACAAACCTGCAACCCAGTGACAACGGTGACGAAACCAGTGATAAACCAGTGAATAAACCGTGAACTGCAAACAGTGATTAAACGTAGTGACAAAAAAGTGAAAACCTCAGTGGGACAACCAGTGATAACCAGTGATAAACAGTGACAAAACCAGAAAACCAGTGATAAACCAGTGACAACATGATAACCGAGTGACAACAGTGACAACAGTTGAAACCAGTGACGAACCAGTGACAAACCAGTGATCAACCGTGATAAACAGTGAAATAAACCAGTGACAAACCAGTTTACAACCAGTTAAACCAGTGACAAACGAGTGACAAACCAAGTGGATAACCAGTGACAACATTGAAACAGTGACAGAACCGAGTAAACCAGTGACAACTGACTGTGATAAACCAGTGATAAAACGTGACAAACTGTGACAACAGTGACAACCTGCAAACCAGTGACACCGGGGCAAACAGTGATAAACCAGTGACAAACCGTGCACAACAGTGACAAACCATATAACGTGACAAACCTAGTGACAACAGTGAACACAGTACAACGCAGTGACAACGAGTGAAAACCAGTGATAAACCAGTGACAAACATGATACCAGTGAGCAACAGTTGACACAGTGAACACCAGTGACAAACCAGTGACACAGTTGGACAAACCAGTGAAACCAGTGACAAACCAGTGAAAACCAGTGAACAAACCAGTGACAAAACCAGTGACAAACCAGTGGATAAACCAGTGGACAAACCAGTGACAAAACCAGTGATAACACAGTGGATAAACCAGTGATAAAACCAGTGACAAACCAGTGGATAAACAGTGACAACCGTATTAACCAGTGCAAAACCAGTGACGAAACTGTGACAGAACCAGTGACAAGTTGTGGATAAACCAGTGATAACAGTGACAAACCAGTGACAAAACCAGTGACAAACTAGTACAAACCAGTGACAAAACAAGTGACAAACCAGTGACAAACAGTGACAAACCAGTGACAAACTTGCAAACCAGGTGTAAACCCAGTGAGCCAGTGACACCTGCAAACCAGTGAATAACAGATGAAATAAACAGATGGAACACTAGAAAACCAGTGATAACAGTGAAAACCTGCCAAACCAGTGATAAACCAGTGACAAACAGTGAATAAACGCAGTGATAAACCAGTGAGTAACCATTGACAAACCAGTGATAAACCAGTGATAAACCAGTGATAAACCAGTGACAAACCAGTGACCTAACCAGTGAAAAAACCGATGAATAAACAGGAACAAACCAGCTAAGAACAAACCAGAGTGAAAACAAGTGAAAACAGTGAAAAACCAAAAGATGAACAACCAGTGATAAACAGTGATAAACCAGTGATAAACCAGTGATAAACCAGTGATAAACCAGTGCCAAACCAGTGATAAACAGTGACAAACCAGTGACCAAACAGATGAACAAACACAAAGTGACAACCAAGTGACAAACAAGTATGAAAACAAGATGAACCAAGTAGAAAACAAATGAAAACCAAGTGACAACCAGTATAAACCAGTGATAAACCAGTGATAAACCATGACAAACCAGTGATAAACCAGTGAATAAACCAGTGATAAACCAGTGACAAACAGTGACAAACCCAGTGACACACCCAGTGACCTAACACAGTGACACACCAGTGACAACACCAGTGACAACCAGCTCGACAAACCGTTGATAAACCAGTGACCAAAACCAGACTGACCTAACCAGTGACCAAACCAGGAACAACCAGTGACCTATACACGGGAAACCCAGTCGATACCCCCAGTGACACAAACACCAGTGCAACTAAACCCCTGATAAACCAGTGATAAACCAGTGAAAACCAGTGATAAACCAGTGATAAACCAGTGATTAAACCAGTGACAAACCAGTGACAAACCATGAATAACACCAGTAGGAACAACCACCAGTTGACACAACCAGCTGACAACCACGATGAAAACGTCGATAAACCCCAGTGACCAAACCATCGACAACCCAGTGACAAAACCCAGTGCAAACGCAGTTGAAATAACCCAGTGACACACACGTGACAAACCAGTGACCACACCAGTGATAACCCAGTGACACAGTGAAAAACCCAGCTGACAAACCCTATCGCAAACCAGCTGATAAGCACAGTGACAAACAGTGTCACAACCCAGTGACAAACCCAGTGACCAAACGCCAGTGACAAACCAGTATAACCTGTGACAAACCAGTGACAAACCAGTTGAAAACCAGTGTACAAACCAGTGACAAACCAGTGAAAACCCATGTGACAAACGCAGTGATAAAAACCACGTTGACTAAACCCAGTCGACAATACAGTGAGCAAACCCAGATGACAAACCAGATGGACAAACCAGTGAACACCCAGTGACAACCACGTAACACAACCAGTAACAAACCGGTTGATAAACAGCTGACAAACCCAGTGACAACCCAGCTGATACACCAGTGACACAACCCCAGTGAACAAAACCAGTTACGACAACCACCAGTGATTAAGACCAGTCGACAAACCAGCCCATGACAACCACGTGCACCACCACCTGACAACATCTGAAAACCAGTCGACAACCCATGATAACAGCGATAAACCCAGTGACAAACCAAGTGACACCCAGTGCAACAAACCCAGTTGTGACAAACCACCGTGAACAGCATGCAAACCCAGTGATACAACCAGCTGATAACACCGTGAAAAACCCGTCGCACACACCAGTGACAAACCACGTGATAAACAAGCTGACAAACACCAGTGACAACCACAGTCGAATAAAACAGTGAAACCCACAGTGACAAAACCGTGATAAACCATAGTGACAAACATGACAAACCAGTGACAAACCAGTGATAAACCAGTGACAAACCAGTGACAAACCAGTGACAAACCAGCTGACCAAACCAGTGACCCAACCCGTGATACAACCAGTGAACACAGTGACACCACCCAGCTGACTAAACCCGTGACACAAACCAAGTGCACCACCGCTGACAACACCCAGTGATAACCAGTGACCTAACACCCGTGACCCAAAACACGTGACATTACCCGTGATAAACAGTCGACACCAGTGACAACCAGTCGAAACCATAACAAACCAGTGACAACCAGTGATAAAAACCAGTGACAAACAGTGAATAAACCAGTGACCAACGGAGTGATAACCAGTGATAAACCAGTGATAACCACGTATAAACCCAGTCGACACACAACACCAGCTAGGACAAACCCACGTGACACAGGTCATCAAGACCACGTGAAAACCCAGTGACAACACCGTATAAACCAGTGATATAACCATGACAAACCAAGTGACAAAGCCAGTGACAAACCAGTGATAATACCAGTGACAAACCATGACAAACCAGTGACAAACCAGTGACAAATACACCTAGTGAACAACCAGTGGACAAACCAGGAAAACCAGTGACAAAACACCAGTGACACACCAATCGTGCACAACATGACACCAGTGAACAAACGCTGACAAACAAGCCTAGCATACCCACGTGACAAACAGTGACAAGCACCATACAACCACCAGTCACGATAAACGTGAATAAACAGCATGATAAACCAGTGACTCATAAACCAGCTGACACACAACAGCTGAAAACAGTGACCACACCGAGTTGACAACCAGTGACAAACCACGTGCATACAACCCCGTGCAACAAAACCAGTAGCATCAAACCAGTGACACACACCAGCTGACCAACCAACAGTGACAAACCCAGTGATACAACGTGACAACCACCCTAAACAGTGATAAACGCAGTGAGTAAACCGGTGATAACAGTGACAAACAGTGAATAAACAGTGACAACCCAGTGATAAACCGTTGCAACCGTGATAAACAGTGACAAACCAGTGACAAACAGTGAATAAACAGTGATAAACGAGTGACAAACAGTGACAAACCAGTGTAACCCAGTGACAACACCAGTGGATAAACCATGACATACAGTTGATAAACCAGTTATAACCAGTGATAAACAGGGATAACCAGTGACAAACAGTGATTAAACCAGTTGACAAGCGTGATTTAAACAGATGATAACCAGTGACAAACCAGTGATAAACAGTGAAAACAAGTGATAGAACCAGTGAAACACGTGTAAACAAGTGAAACCGTGATTAAACCAGTGATAAAACCAGTGAAACAGTGATAAACATGACAACCAGTTGATCAACCGTGACAAAACCAGTGATAACCAGTGATAACAGTATAAACCATGAGTAAACCAGTGACAAACAGTGATTAACAGTGACACCAGTGGGACACAGTGATAACAGTTTGATAAACAGTGATTAACAGTGATAAACCAGTGAACCAGTGACAACAGTGATACCGTGATAAACAGTGATAAACCATGAAACGTGATAAAGGTGATAACAAGTTGATAAACCGTGATAACCAGTGACACCAGTGTTAAACAAATGACAACAAAGTGGACAACCGTGATAACAGTGATAAACCAGAGTGTACATGATAAACCAGTGACAAACCAGGATAAAACAGTGACAACCAGGTTGATAAACCAGTGAGATAAACCACGTACAAACCTAGTGTAAACCAGTTATAAACCAGTGACAAACCGTGATAAACGAGTGATAAACAGTATAACGAGTATAAACAGTGATAACCAGTGAAAACCAGTGGATAAAACAGTGACAACCAGTGACAGAACCGTGATAACCAGTGACAAACCGTATAGAAACCGTGATAACCAGTGATAAACGTGGACAACCAAGTGACAACAGTGATAACCAGTGATAAACCAGTGAACAGTGACAACAGTGCAAACAGTGCAAACCAGGTGACAAACCGTGACACAAACCAGTGACACATGGATAAACATGATAAACCAGTGACAAACCGTGAAACCAGTGAAACATTGATACAAGTGACAACAGAGTGAAAACAGGACAATCCATGACAAAGCCAGTGACAAAACCAGTGACAAACCAGTTGTCAAACAGTACAAAACCAGTGACAAACCAGTGATAAACCAGTGATAAACAGTGGACAAACGCAGTGACAAACCAGTGACAAACCAGTGACAACCAGTGACAAACCAGTGACAAACCCAGTGATACGTGACCAAACAGTGACAACAGTGACAACCAGTGACAAACCAGTGACAAACAGTGACAAACCAGTAGAAAACGTGACAACCAGTGACAAAACCAGTGACAAACCAGTGATAAACCAGTGATAAACCAGTGATAAACCAGTGATAAAACCAGTGATAACCAGTGACAAAACCAGTGATAAACAGTGACAAAACAGGTCGATAAACCGTGAACAGTGATAACCAGTTACAACCAGTGACAAACCGTGATAAAACAGTGATAAACCAGTGATGAACCAGTTGATTAACCAGTGAAAACCGTGATAACCAGATGACAACTGTGACCAAACAGTGAGGAAACCGTGATGAACAGTGTAAACCAGTTGATAACAGTGAAAAACCAGTGACAAACCAGTGATAAACCAGTGACAAACAGTGATACCAGGTGGATAACAGTATAACCAGTGACCAAAACCAGTGATAAAACATGTAACAGTGATTATAACATTGACACCTGACACGTGCAAACCAAGTGTAAACCAGTGACAAACAGTGACAACAGTGATTAAACCGTGACAACAGTAGATAACCAGTGCAGAACAGTGAAACCGGGATAAACAAGTGACAACCAGTGATAACAGTGACAAACAGTGATTACCAGTGATAAAACCAGTGATAAACAGTGATAAACAGTGATAAACCAGTGCACCAGTTGATAACAGTGGACAAACCGTGACAAACAGTGATTAAAACTGTGAAACCCGAAGTGAACAAACAGTGATTAAAACCAGTGACAAACCGTGAAAACAGTGATAACAGTGACAACCAGTGATAACCAGTTTGATATAGAACCAGTATAACAGTGAAAACCAGTGATAAACCGAGTGATAAACCAGTGAAAACCAGTGACAAAAGTGACAACCAAGTTGACAAACAGTGATAAACCAGTGGACAAACAGTGACAAACAGTGAGTAAACAGTTGCAAACCAGTGATAAACCAGTGACAACAGTGAGCACCATGAGTATAAACAGTGACAACCAGTGATTAACAGGTGATAACGAGTGATAAACCAGTGATAAACCAGTTGATAACAGTGACAACCAGTGATAAACGCAGTGAAACGTGACAACCATGATAAACCTGTTGCAAACAGACAACAAGTGATACAGTGACAACCAGTGATAACCAGTGAAAACGGTGTGACAACCGTGATACACCTGTGAAACAGTGATAAACCGTGGATAAACAGTGATAAACGTGACTTCTCGTCGTGTTTCTGCAGTTTCTCGAAGCAGCCGCTGCTCCTGGTGTCGCTGGACGGATGGAGAGCCGACTACTTGCAGACGTGGAGCAAACTGGTGCCCGTCGTCGACAAACTGCGTAAGACTCGAACCAGAACAAGAACCCGGGACCGAAACCGCGGGATCGAACCGCCAGGCTTTAAAGGAAATGTGTTTCACTTTCAGAGAAGTGCGGCACGTCCACTCGGTTCATGCAGGCGGCGTTTCCGAGCAAGACCTTCCCCAACCACTGGACCATCGCTACCGTAAGTCTGATATAAAAACACCATCGCTACCGTAAGTCTGATATAAAACACCATCGCTACCGTGAGTCTGATATAAAACACCATCGCTACCGTAAGTCTGATATAAAACACCATCGCTACCGTGAGTCTGATATAAAAACACCATCGCTACCGTGAGTCTGATATAAAAACACCATCGCTACCGGTGAGTCTGATATAAAACACCATCGCTACCGTGAGTCTGATATAAAAACACCATCGCTACAGTGAGTCTGATATAAAAACACCATCGCTACCGTGAGTCGATATAAAAACACCATCGTACTGATTATAAAAACACCATCGCTACGTGAGTCTGATATAAAAACACCATCGCTACCGTGAGTCTGATATAAAAACACCATCGCTACGTGAGTCTGATATAAAAACACCATCGCTAACGTGAGTCTGATATAAAAACACCATCGCTAACGTGAGTCTGATATAAAAACACCATCGCTACCGTGAGTCTGATATAAAAACACCATCGCTACCGTAAGTCTGATATAAAAACACCATCGCTACCGTGAGTCTGATATAAAAACACCATCGCTACCGTAAGTCTGATATAAAACACCATCGCTACCGTAAGTCTGATATAAAAACACCATCGCTACCGTGAGTCTGATATAAAAACACCATCGCTACCGTGAGTCTGATATAAAAACACCATCGCTACCGTAGGTCTGATATAAAAACACCATCGCTACCGTGAGTCTGATATAAAAACACCATCGCTACCGTAAGTCTGATATAAAAACACCATCGCTACGTGAGTCTGATATAAAAACACCATCGCTACCGTAAGTCTGATATAAAAACACCATCGCTACCGTAGTCTGATATAAAAACCACATCGCTACTGTTGTAAGTCTGATATAAAAACACCATCGCTACCGTAAGTCTGATATAAAAACACCATCGCTACGTGAGTCTGATATAAAAACACCATCGCTACCGTAAGTCTGATATAAAAACACCATCGCTACTGTGAGTCTGATATAAAAACACCATCGCTACCGTAAGTCTGATATAAAAACACCATCGCTACCGTAAGTCTGATATAAAAACACCATCGCTACGTAGTCTGATATAAAAACACCATCGCTACTGTGAGTCTGATATAAAAACACCATCGCTACCGTAGTCTGATATAAAAACACCATCGCTACCGTAGTCTGATATAAAAACACCATCGCTACCGTAAGTCTGATATAAAAACACCATCGCTACCTGGTGAGTCTGATATAAAAACACCATCGCTACCGTAGTCTGATATAAAAACACCATCGCTACCGTAAGTCTGATATAAAAACACCATCGCTACCGTGAGTCTGATATAAAAACACCATCGCTACCGTAGTCTGATATAAAAACCACGCACTAAAAAAAAAAAAAAAAAAAAAAAAGCTACGAGTCTGATATAAAACACCATCGCTACCGTAAGTCTGATATAAAAACAACGCTACGTAGTCTGATAAAAAACACCATCGCTACACCCCCCGTAAGTCTGATATAAAAACACCATCGCTACCGTAGTCTGATATAAAAAAAAAAAAAAACACCATCGCTACCGTAAGTCTGATATAAAAACACCATCGCTACCGTAAGTCTGATATAAAACACCATCGCTACCGTAAGTACCAAATTAGTTACCTGATGTTCAGGCTCGAAACCACAAATATTTTAGTAAAGATATCGGGATATCGCCACACGGCGTTAAAGAGAACGCTCTGATCAGAGTTTAAAAGCGTCATGTGACAACAGTAAAGTGAGGAGTCCCATCTAGCGACCGCCCTCTCTCCTTGTGCAGCTGAGTTTTTGCCTTTTTCTGCGACCTGCATTTGTGGTTTCTGTTGCACATTGTTTTTCTGGATACTTTTGTACGTCTTGGTGGATTTATATACTTTGAGAGTCTAAATGGTCCTGAAGAAGGCAGCTTTTTAAAGGTAAACAAAATGCTAGCTTATCAGCTAAACCCATTTGAGACCTACACATTTCTTCTTCTGAGACTCTGAAGAGGCACCAAGAGCTCCCCTGCAGCACAGAGGAGGCGTCACAAGAGGAGCTACAGGAAACAAAAAGGACAAACGAGAGATGGTGAAAGACTGATGTGGAGCGGAGGGAGTAAGAGGAAGGAGGAGGTGGAGCTGACCAGTGCAGGACACCACGCTCTGAAACAGGGACAAACCCAGGAGGCGCGGCACCATTTCAGAGGATCAGAGGAGACAGACGGCAGCCAGCCAGGTTTCTTCCGAGTGCTACAGTTTCCCCGACCTCCAAGGCTGTAACCTTTTAGATTTGGGTAAAGGCGGACTGGGGAAAATGTGCTTGGTTAGTAAGAGGTTAACTACTAAAACACAGTTTGTCTTTTCTAAATTCAAACAGTCGGCCAATGAAACGCTTTAACCAGTTCAGTTTTACCCAAATCTAAAAAGCGTCTGGACTGGAGTTTACAGCCTATAGGCCAGAGTGACGCCTCATTTGAAAGCTCAGACTTACAAAATGTTTTTGTCGCACTTTCTTGTAGATGTTTTGTTGCTTTTTCATCACTCTGTTTTTGATACTTTTTGTTGTGTTATTGTTGCTTTTCCAGCACGTTTTTGTGGCTCTTTTGACACTTTTTGCTTTTAGATTTGGAGAAAGCTAAACTGGAGAAAATGTGCTTAGTCTCCGTACGTTATATATAATTTCTCCATAATTACTGTAGGTTTTGGATGAATCTCAACACCTTGATATCCTCCAGCTTGTCGTTTGCCTCATGTTTCATAGAAATGCATCATTGGCGTAACCATGGAAACTCCCCGTGGTTACTGTAAGTGTGTGTTTCCAGCTCACAGCCCACACCGTTCCCTGGACACAGGATGTGTATTTTGTGTTTCTCAGTGTTTTTCTTTGGATAATGTAGTTTTTACAGCCGAGCTTTGTTTTGCTAAACCGGATTACCTCAGGTTTAGTTTAGCCTGACTCACGGTCGTAAAGACAATAATCAGGCTTTAGTCAGTTCTTTGGGAATCTGTCATTCACCTTTAAAAGCTCTTTTGTCCATGAAAGGAGCTTTGTCGTCGCCGTCTTCTCCTGCCCATGTCCTCTGGGCTGAGGTCATTGTTTCCCATTAACAGTCTCAGGTTCTTTCCATGAAAATGACACAATCTTCACTCATGTAAGTGAGAGGTGTTACGTGTGACGTCACTCACAGTAATCAGCTTCTTCCAAACAGTTGTTCCACTGATAAACAGCAAAGAACTGCAGGAAAAACTGCAGATAAAAGGCTGTTTTACACCATTAACCACGTCTGAACTGAGCACATTCTCTCCAGTTTTAAAAAAGCATCATATTAGCAATAAAAGTCACAGCATCACC
Organism: Neogobius melanostomus; assembly: GCA_007210695.1. Classification (NCBI taxonomy): domain Eukaryota; kingdom Metazoa; phylum Chordata; class Actinopteri; order Gobiiformes; family Gobiidae; genus Neogobius; species Neogobius melanostomus. Next base: position 22,639 of record VHKM01000402.1, read on the forward strand.
GGGGTGAATCACCTCGAGGTCCACGTCCGGACTGGGGTCCAGAGTTTGAGAAGGCCTGATCTATAGGAAGGACTCCTGTGCAGATGTTGATTAACGCTGATGTAAAGGACTGTCTCTTGTTCAGGGTTATATTAGTTAAATAACACATATTTATCTTGTTCAGAGTTACATTAGTTAAATAACATATTTCTCTTGTTCAGGGTTACATTAGTTAAATAACATATTTCTCTTGTTCAGGGTTACATTAGTTAAATAACATATATTCTCTTGTTCAGGGTTACATTAGTTAAATAACATATATTTCTCTTGTTCAGGTTACATTAGTTAAATAACATATTTTTCTAAAAAATATTTCTCTTGTTCAGGGTTACATAGTTAAATAACATATTTCTCTTGTTCAGGGTTACATTAGTTAAATAACATATATTTCTCTTGTTCAGGGTTTGTACCCGGAGTCCAACGGTCTGATCGATAACAACATGTACGACCCGGACATGGACGCCTCCTTCAGCCTGTCGTCTCCGGAAAAGGACAACCCTGCCTGGTACCACGGACAGCCGGTAATACTTGTTTACTACTACAGTATGTCTACTACTACTACTGTACTACTACTACTGCAGTACTTCGACTATCTTTTGTTTTCACTATATATTAAAGCAGGTGTCCAGCAGCGTACAGTGTGGTTCATCCATACAGACATGAGTAAGAGTAAGATATTAAAGCTACATTAATGAGGTTTATTGTACAGTTTTATGGCGCTGAGACAAACGACCTCCTGAACCTCTCAGTGTTATCGCTCATGCAAAGGAATGGGTGACTGCGGCGGCTTCTCTGAGCTACCTGAGAGGGACCAGGGACGACCTTCTGTTCCAAAGTTATGTCAGAAAATCGGCGATGTTGTAGATGGCGGAGCATGGACCTCATGGGAATCAAACATTCAAGCGTAATTTGGCGCCCCCTCCAGAAGATGGCGCCCTAGAGTCGGCCCAATAGTCCAATGTCTCATTATTCCGAAAATGTCCCATCGAGTAGGGGTTGAAACATAAAGAGTCCACTGACCTTACGGTTAGGGCCAGTGGATGTTTATGCATCTTAATCCACAACACAGCTGGGTTAGAATAATGGCGCCTCTGCTCAATGGGACATTTTCGGAATAACGAGACGTCGGACCAATGGCGTGGCCCCCTGCCCAGCCCTGCTTGTTTGCTGCATTAGCACCGACCAGTCCAGCTCATGGTCCAGATGATCCCAGATCTTTATAACTCTGAATCCCCTCTATAGGCGCTCTGCAAATGACCCGTGACTCCGAGGTGGATCTCTGTGGATCACTCTGTTTTCCCGTTAAGCAACGTCCTGCACAAATCAACCAAGAGTTCAGGAAAAGGTCACTGACAGAGAGATTCTGATGAAGTCACCGGGACGAGTTCAAAACATTACGTTGGATGTAAATTCCTGAGGAAACGCCTGTGTTTTTTGAGCTCAGACTTTTTCTCTCAAAGCAAAATCAAAAAACACCACAAACATCAAACAACTAAAAAGTATTTATACTAAAGATGGGCCCATTATTTTTCAGGCTTGTTGCTATTTACATATTTAATGAGTGTTAGCCGTTAGCTTGACTGTCCCTCAGTAACTCCCCGTCTGTAATCTGAGGTATTTACTCACAGGGAAATAACAGAGACAGGATGAGCAAGAACCGACTGAGGATCCACTCGGACTCACGTGTCTTTATCCTTCAGTCTCTACAGGGAGAGGATGACTGTCCTCCTAAAGTCCACTGTCCTCCTAAAGTCCACTGTCATCTGGGTTTGATTGAGGATGTTGCTTCAGATGGTGAAGTCCGAGATGACCTTCTGACGCACGTGTTTCCAGTGACACAGTCAAAAGCATTATAATGTTTAACCTTTTAGTCAAGTGTTACAAGAAAAGGATCAACCCCTGTACGTCACATAAACTCCACAAATGACCACTTTTACAACATACTTTTATGGGGCAAATAATAAAATAAAATATCAGGTATAATAAAATGTTCAGATCAATGGAAGCAGCAAAAAAAAACAGAATTTTTTGACAATGAATATTTTTACACAGATATATATTTTTTTTTTTTACAACTAATTTTTACATACATTCTTTTTTCTGTTGATCTGTTTCCTCTGTCTCACATCTGTTTCCTCTGTCTCACATCTGTTTCTTCTGTCTCACATCTGTTTCCTCTGTCTCACATCTGTTTCCTCTGTCTCACATCTGTTTCCTCTGTCTCACATCTGTTTCCTCTGTCTCACATCTGTTTCCTCTGTCTCACATCTGTTTCCTCTGTTTCAGATCTGGCACACGGCGGCGTATCAGGGGCTGAAATCGGCCACTTTCTTCTGGCCCGGATCCGACGTCAAAGTCAACGGCAGCTTCCCGGACATTTACCGGCCGTACGACGGGTCAGGAAACCTGCGCTCACACTCTCCCAGACACTTCAGTTATTTATTGGTTTATTTGGTCGGGACAGTGCACGTTAATGAACAAACATGGGTCTCATGCATGTAAACAAGCCACACCGGGTTGTAGCTTTGGGCTCATTTCTATCCGTCATCCCCCATGTGCACTTTCATTCATCCTGGCCTATTGTACATGTTTTTAGTGGTAGGGGAAACCGGAGTAACCGGAGGAAACCTACACAGACACGAGGAGAACATGCAAACTCCACAGAAAGGCCCCGTCCAGGTGGGAATCAAACCCGGACCTTCTAGCTGTGAAGCACGAGCGCTAACCGCTGTACTACCCGCTTACACCGACCTCACCCTGACCTCACCCCGACCTCACCCCGACCTCACCCCGACCTCACCCCGACCTCACCCCGACCTCACCCCGACGCAACCCCGACCTCACCCCGACCTCACCCCGACCTCACCCCGACCTCACCCCGACCTCACCCCGACCTCACCCCGACCTCACCCTGACCTCACCCCGACCTCACCCCGACCTCACCCTGACCTCACCCCTGTCTGCCGTAGCTCCTCAGTAATGGGTGCTTTTGTTGAATTACGAGAGTGTTTTGTAGTAGCTTTCCTCTTGCAGTGGTTTAATGCCCCCTAGTGGTGGGTCAGGCCAGTCGATCCCAGAAAAGACGAGGCTTACTACTGTAGCTGATACAGATAAACAGATCACATTCCCTTTGAGGAATTATACAAAATATTAATGAAACTTACAAAATAATAACTTTTAACCAACTCTTAAACATATGTATATTGTTTTTAAAGTGTACTTCAACTATATGAATTATGTTGGGGATATACAGTATTATTACTCCAGCCTATCACACTTTCACTCAGACGATGATGTCAGGCGGAGCAGGGGGCGTGACTCTACATGAGGGGGCGTGACTCTACATGAGGGGGCGCGTGACTGACCATGAGCTGGTGCCCTTGGGCCAGACACCTCGCTGTGTGTGATGATCATTATACCAACGTCAGCTCATGTTAAAAAGAAACAGACGTAGTGAGCGCATAATCAGGCCCAAATGTGCTCGCTCAGGATGAAGTCAGAATAATTAAACTACAGCAGTGACGTGGAGTCAAAAACACGCCTGAGGCAAAAACCCTTAATTCACTTTTCTGTGAACGAACACCAAAAACACAACACAGTGACAATGTGAATACAAGTTATAACTACAGTGCCTTGTGAAAGTACTAATACACCTTGAACTTTTGCACATTTTGTCATGTTTACAACCCTAAACATAAAGATTAATTTCTGAATGTTTTACTGAAAGTTCACACACAAGTAACAGACAACTGTGAAGTGAAAGCAAAATGATTCATGATTCTGTTATTTTACAAACAATAGAAAAGTGAAAAGTGGGCGTGCATAAGTATTCATACAGCATTTTCTGAGTGCATTAAATTGCCTTTATAACATTCCTAATGACTGCAGAATGTTCACACCTTTCCCTAACCATTAAATAGAGGCCACCTGTGTGTAATCTACTCTCAGTATAATTCCAGCTGTTCTGTGAGGGCCTCAGAGCTATGGTCAGAGTGTATTGGTCACTAAACAACATCATGAAGGCCAAGGAGCTCACCAGAGAGGTCAGGGATAAAGCTGTGGAGAAGTTTAAAGCAGCGTTAAGTTATACAAAGATTTCCTAAGATTTGAACATCTCACGGAGCACTGTTCAATCCATCATTCAGAAATGGAAAGAGTATAGCACCACTGTGAACTTACCAAGACATGGCCGTCCACCTAAACTAACAGACCGAACAAGGAGAGCACTGGTCAGAAATGTAACCAAGTGCCCTAAGATAACTCTGGAGGAGCTGCGACGTACTGCCACTGAGCTGGGGAATCTGTACATGGGACAACTATAAGTCTCTACACAAATCTGGCCTTCATGGACGAGTGGCAAGAAGAAAGCCATTATTGAAACAGAGGAATGGGCTAAAATGTCAGTCTCTACATGTGCAAACCTTGTAGTCATACCCCAGAAGACTTGCTGCTGTTATTGCAGCAAAAGGGGGTTCCACAAAGTATTAAGTCATGCTGTATGAATACTTATGCACGCCCCACTTTTCTATTTTTTTGTAAAATAACAGAATCATGTATCATTTTGCTTTCACTTCACAGTTGTCTGTTACTTGTGTGTGAACTTTCAGTAAAAAATTCAGAAATTAATCTTTATGTTTAGGGTTGTAAACATGAATACATGTGCAAAAGTTTAAGGTGTATTAGTACTTTCACAAGGCAAAAAATAAAGTGAAAGTTTTATCGTCCAAAGTTTAGGAGCTCATGCCTTAAAGGATATTTTCTGTCCCGACTTTGTCCTGATGCAAAGGTTTAGTTTGCTGTGGGGTTGTTGCCTCTCGCAGAGCTCCATCACTGCTGAGCGACGCAGTAACAGTCAGATCCTGAGGGTTATGGAACTGAAGGATCGGACTTTCTGAAGATCCTCATCAGAGGTTTTTCATCTGAAGCTTCAGAAACAAAGAGCCTCAGAACTGAGACCAAACACTGAAGGTGAAGGAAGTTTGATTCTCTGATGATAAAATGTGACCATGGCTGTGTCCGAATGTCCACCCTAGTCCCTAACCCCTCATTCACTACGTAGGCCCGCACTATATAGTCGACTCTATAGTCACTGATTCTGTTGGCGGGTCGGACAGAAGGCACTACTTTCTCCGAGCTGCGTGACGTCACGCGTGCTGCGGCGTGCAGACTTTTTCCTTTTTTTTTCTTTCTGAATTTATTTATTGTTCCAAATGTTTATTTTATTAAACAGAACGGCAGTGCACGACAGTGACAGTGATTTACATTAAAATTAAAATTAAAATTAAAACTATCATAAAAAAAAAAAAATTTAAAGGGGAAAAAATCACTCCAGAAGACGTGCAGAAAGTAGGTCAGAGCCCGGTGTCTGAAGCTCCAGCAGAATGAGAGACTACATCTGCTAAAGGTTCACTAAACTCTGGGAAAAATGTATTTGTGCGATAAAGACCAAACTCATGAGACTAATTATGGATAAATACGAGTCAGATACGTTTTATTTCACATGGATTTTACATGAATGGCTTGGATTATTCGAGAGGAAGCTATCGGTCATTTAACAGCTCAAGCTAAAGGTTAGCAGCTAACGTTAGCATTTTTCACCGTAACCGTTTATATTTAAGTCATTTATTCATGATAAATACACAACACACGATTGAAACAGCTGATTTCATTCAGTCATGTTTAGTTCAAAGACCTGTTACTGTCAGGCATTTTTCCGACTCACGCAATGCATTGTGGGCTATATTGACCTGTGTAGTGAACACCGCTGCTCACTACTGTTCACAATGCATTGTGGGATATTTTGAGTGCACTACTTTTTTCTCTCTGGACATTCGGGCGCCCCTACAACATGTGACCACTATATAGTCACTATATAGGGAATAGTGTGGACATTCGGACACAGCCCATGATGGTCCTGATGGTTTCCATGGTGACTGATCCACCTGAGACGTTTTCTCCGCCCCACAGAGAGGGGGCGCCATAATGATCTTCAGGTGGATCAACGGAGCTTCAGATTGAGCAGATGTTACAGACTGAGGCCTCGTCTGTGGGAACCTCTGGTTATCGGGAACAGAGGATCACTGGGCAGCTCAACAACCCGACCACGAACTGAACCTTTGCATCAGGACAAAGTGAACACCTGACAGAAAATGACCTTTTAAAACCGATTGACAGCATTAGTTTTAACTCCTTGTCGTTTGTGATCGTAAACCTGGTTCTTCTTGCCGTGTATTTGATCATGTGATCTAATCCGCTGTAAAAAGAAGCATTAAAGGTTTCAGCCCGTCCTCCATTACTTCTATAAGTGACTAAAGTGTCTGTCCCGTTGCAGTAAAGTCCCGTTCGAGGAGCGCGTCTTCACGGTGCTGAAGTGGCTGCAGCTGCCGGAGGATCAGCGGTGAGTCCAGATTTACCCTAACCCAAAAGACCTGACCTCTGACCTCTGTGTTCAGTCCAGACTTCCTCACGTTTTACCTGGAGGAGCCCGACAAATCCGGACACAACTACGGCCCTGTCAGCGGGGGGTGAGTGTGAATATAAACTACAGCCCTGTCAGCGGGGGGGTGAGTGTGAATATAAACTACAGCCCTGTCAGCGGGGGGGGGGGGGGGGTGAGTCAGTGTAGAGTTTTTGTTCTAGTTTCCTCCTTAACCTTTTAGTTTTAACTCTGTCAGAGTAATATCAGCCCAAACTTTCTCTTCACCATGTTTATTCTCGTTTTGAGATTTATCGTTTTGAGATTTATCGTTTTGAGTTTTTTATTTTATTTATTTATTTTTTGTGTGAAAAATGTTTAAAAATGTGCAAAGTTTTGTGCAGGTTTGGAACAATTTGGTAAAGATTTGGAAAAGTTTGGAAAATTGTAATTCCTGACAGATTTATTGAGTGTTGAACCAAAAAAAAAAGAGGATGTTTTCACTAATAACTAGTTTATTTAAAAACTAAACCATCTCCTAAATCCCTCTGAGCAAATCTTTGTCAGTGATATGTCAGAAAATAAATTCACACATTTAAATCTGTTCACTTTAGATTTCGTCGCCTTTATGAATAAAACATCTCATTGTTCCTCATATTCATGTCAGTCTCTACAGCAGAAGTTTCAACGTGAGATCTCATTAAGTTCATGTTTTCGTCGTTTTGGTTTCTCTCAGGTCTTCGTGCTGTGCTGTTTTAATGCCGTGTTTACAGCTCGTCAAGAAGAACAGATTAATTTACTGCGACTCAAGTCTAATTATCGTCGTCATTAAAGTCTGAATCACAGGCCGTAAAAACACAACAACAGATCATTAAAAACCTGATCTGAGCCTGAGGGAGCGAGGTCAAACCTGATCTGAGCCTGGACTCTCAGGTTTATGACAGAACGAGGTCAAACCTGGCCTGAACATTATCCATCAAACAGCAGCATCATATTGTGAGATTAGCTTCATTAACAAAAGAACTTTTCTCCAATTCAGCTTTACCCAAATCTAAAAGCTCACAGACTTTAGGCCAGAGTAATGCCTCATTTGAAAGCTAAGACCAACAAAACTATTATTATTACTATATCTGTCCTGGTTAGATTTGGATAAAGCCAAACTGGAGATAACGTGCTCGGTTCAAACACGTTACAACTACACTTCCCATAAGCCCCGGGGTTCTGTGGAGAAATCTGCTGATCTGTCTTCCAAACGAGCTCCTTCTGAAGAACCTCAACAACGTGCCGCAAAAGCAACAATAACACAAAAAGCCACAAAAAATCAAGAAGAAGGCCTCAAAAATGCACTTGATTAAAGGCGGCCTCAGACAAACCCACATCTGTCGACCAGGAGTTATTGTTTGTACCTGCCTGATGAAAGCCCTGAAGGAGGCAGATGGTTCATGATAGTTCAGTCTAATAACGGCTCCTCCTGTTCCTCGGTGTTTACTCCACACGAGCTGTAATCACTGATGTCTGAAAGAACTCCCGGAGCTTCACAAACAAACTGTACCTTTGTGTGAGACAGGTTTTGGATTTGAAGCAGATGTGATTACCGTAAACCACCTAATAATCCTCTGTGATTCAGGGGCAGGAAACGTCCTTCAGAGGTAATGAATCCAGCCCTCACAGAGCGGCGCCGCGGCCACAAAACACAGAAACATGTAAAAACTACCTCACTACAGGACTGCTGAAGACGTGTGCCCACCCACATGTCACACCTTCCTGAGCCTTTACATCTGCAGCAGTAACTCGAGCCAAAGGCGATGATGCACGGATGTTTTCAAGCGAATAGGGACATGTGGAGATGTTTCACTAAAGCATAAAGGCTGGGTTTACACATAACGATGTCAAGTCACGAATGCCACGAATCCACATTCATGACCGAGGATCACGAATGTGAGTGGAATCTGATGATTCGGAGTAGAGGTTTCAGGCACCGCCACAAACTGTTGCCAGCTGTTACTACGTGTTACGATTAACTACTGTAACCACGCGTTGTTGTTTGGGTCAGTGAGTTAACGCTCACCTGAACTGAGCACACACTCAAGTTTGGCTTCTTCTAAAACGAAATTAGCGCCAAAACCTCGATCGGATGAAAATGCAACAAAAACGTGACAAAAAGTGTCTCCACCGATATTGACGCCAAACCCGTTATTCTATATTATTTTACGTTTTCTGAAACAAAATGTAAATAATGGACAAAGCCAGGATTCTGGTCTAAAAGTCCTTCTGCTGCAATCGGACTTTCTTCTTTGCTCCAAACGTTCAGGCTTTCTGCAGGGCATTACAAACATGAAATCTGATTCAAACTGTAGATGTTTCTGCAGAGACAGATCCCTCTCACAGGGCCAACATGTTCATTCTGGAAGAGAAGGGCCTGTTGTTCTTGTGCACACGACATAAGAGCAGTGAGGCCTGGAGGTGCACAGCAGCAGAGAGAGCTCCAGTGGGGACGTGGTAGGGGAAACCGGAGTACCCTGAGGAAACCTATGCAGACACGGGGAGAACTCCACACAGAAAGGCCCCATCCAGGTGGGAATCGAACCCTGGACCTTCTAGCTGTGAAGCGAGAGCACTAACCGCTTCTTGACTGGAGTTTAGACTTAAGGCCGCAGTGTAACGCGAGAAGTTTCTAGATTTAGGTGAAGCCAAACTGGAGAGACTGTTCTCAGTTCGGGTGGGGGTTAAGAGGTTAAATAAAGTGTAATCGTCTCCCCTCTCTCTCTCAGCTGATGGAGGTGTTTCATGTTTAAAGTGCATATGACACATTAGACACATTTTCACAAATACGTAGGTAACACAATTACATTCAAGATTCATGCTAAAATTTCCCCTAAATCTGGCAAAAAAAGACCTTTTTATTTTGGAAAAGAAAAACACTTCCGCATTAGCCATGGAGCCCCGGAAGTGACGTAGAACAAAACTGAAAATTGTTAACGGTCGCTGAAAGCCATAGAAGTCAATGGGATAATTTGTCCAAATAAACTGCAAACTGTCTCTCACACAAACACTTAGCCACAACTATATCACCATAAACCTGGGACAAAATGTGACAGGCTAAGGACCAACGATAAGAACAAATGTTGAGCTCTGATATTTAAAAAGGTCTTGATGCAATGAATGGAGATCAGCGCCGATAACGGAAAGAAGCTAGCAGGCTAAAGCTAACTAGCCCGCCGGCTGCTAGCAGATTCATTCAGGATTAGTTTGTTTACGTTCACACCACTTTTATGTTGTGCTTTGCATTAACGGGAGAGCGATTCACTCACGGTACAGATGTAAAATGACAGTTGCTGATGATAAACTTGGCCTCTACACTGTAGCACACAGTAGCTAAAGCTAACACCTCTACACTGTAGCACACAGTAGCCAAAGCTAACACCTCTACACTGTAGCACACAGTAGCCAAAGCTAACACCTCTACACTGTAGCACACAGTAGCCAAAGCTAACACCTCTACACTGTAGCACACAGCAGCCAAAGCTAACACCTCTACACTGTAGCACACAGTAGCCAAAGCTAACACCTCTACACTGTGGCACACAGTAGCCAAAGCTAACACCTCTACACTGTAGCACACAGTAGCCAAAGCTAACACCTCTACACTGTAGCAAACAGTAGCCAAAGCTAGCACCTCTACACTGTAGCACACAGTAGCCTAAGCTAATACCTCTACACTGTGGCACACAGTAGCCAAAGCTAACACCTCTACACTGTGGCACACAGTAGCCTAAGCTAGCACCTCTACACTGTAGCACACAGTAGCCTAAGCTAACACCTCTACACTGTGGCACACAGTAGCCAAAGCTAACACCTCTACACTGTAGCACATAGTAGCCAAAGCTAACACCTCTACACTGTGGCACACAGTAGCCAAAGCTAACACCTCTACACTGTAGCACACAGTAGCCAAAGCTAACACCTCTACGCTGTGGCACACAGTAGCCAAAGCTAACACCTCTACACTGTGGCACACAGTAGCCAAAGCTAACACCTCTACACTGTGGCACACAGTAGCCAAAGCTAACACCTCTACACTGTAGCACACAGTAGCCAAAGCTAACACCTCTACACTGTAGCACACAGTAGCCAAAGCTAACACCTCTACACTGTAGCACACAGTAGCCAAAGCTAACACCTCTACACTGTAGCACACAGTAGCCAAAGCTAACACCTCTACACTGTAGCACACAGTAGCCAGTAGCCAAAGCTAACGCCTCTACACTGTAGCACACAGTAGCCAAAGCTAACACCAGGAGACGACATCTTCAAGGCTTACAAACGCAGAACAAAGGCTCACAAACACAAACCGATCCATCAGATCAAGTCTGCAGAATGAAATCACACGTGGATCTGTACCGTGACCCTGCCTTAAACAGCAGGATTTTACTCTGGAAATAAAAACACCGCTAGCATCGTTAGCATGCGGCCACACGTCTGTAGCCTATTGACAAACATCGGTCGTAGCCACAATTCTCTCTTTGAACCATCGCACACTGGAGACAGAGCAGCTCACGATTTTACAAACCTCATGTTGTGTCAAGTGACATCTAAACAACTTAGACAAAAGTAAATCACACAGAACACCAGCCCTAAGAAGCTAACCACCACAAAGCAGTATCTTATAGCCAACTGTTGATTCACTAAACATGCAGAAAAACAAAAAGTTACAGTACTCACCAAACGCAGACATCGCTCTTCCATTGTGTGAAAGCCTTCAGTCCTCAAAGTATCCCATAAATAATGTCCAAGTTTTGGAAAACATCGGCTCCTTAGCCACTGGGCAGGCCAGCCACTGCTCCACACGCAGCTAAAAAATATCCATCCTGGTGTGGATATGGAAAAGCATCGTCCCGCGGGCAAAATAAAGTCCTTGTGTGCACAGATAAACTCCTGTAATTCCGCTGTTCCTCAAAATGCCGATGCACGTGTGTCCTGTCAGCATGGTGGCTGTTTTTGTTTTGATGCAGGCGGCGCAAAGTGAAGGAGGAGCTTATTTCCTGCGTGGAACCAACTTCTTATAAATATATTAAAAAGAAACTAAATAAGTTGCATTTCTAAATAAGCAAACTTTTAATGACTGCAAAGAATTGTATAAACATTATAAAATAAAACGAGCTACACCTGAGCTGAAGAAAACTTCACCAGACGTGCATTTATACAAATGGCCGACTCCACACACACAATAACTTACATTTATTGAAGTAAATTACCAATTCAGTTTAATATAAATATAGCTAATCATAAAATCTGATCAAGAATATAAGAAAAAAGACAACAAATACGTACCTACAAAAAAGAGCGCCATCTGCTGTATTTTAATTGCACCTTCCTCTACGTCAGCACTGAAGAGCGTTCTACTGTTGCTAAGGACATTTCCTTGTTATATTAACCACAGTTTTGATCATATTTTCTCCACAAGCTGATATTTTATGGGTGTAAAACTGTGATATTTTCCTTAACACAGGTATTATCCAAATCAAGAAAAATTATAAAAACTTGATAACCTGTCATATGCACCTTAAATGTCTTCTCTCTCTCTCTCAGCTGATCGAGGCGCTGCAGGGCGTGGACCTGATCCTGGGTCAGCTGATGAACGGCCTCCAGCAGCTCCGCCTCCATCGCTGTGTCAACATCATCATCGTCGCCGACCACGGTAACCACGGCGACGCAGTCACACGCGAGTGCAGTGACACTTAAGCCCGATTCACACAGGATCAGAAATACCTGAAACAGAAGCTCAGGTGATTTACAGTTTACTCCCCCTGGTGGATTTATTTTATTATGAGGCCATTTCTCAAAGAATAAGATTGAAAACACAAAAACCTTTTTCACTCATGGTCAGTGATGTTGTGAAGACATTTTTGTTTATGTTTATTTATTTGTTTGAGCAGTCAACCCGCCCAAAGGGAGTGGGCTGAAGCCAAAGGCTTATAAGCGCCCACCCCAAAATAAAAATAACATTACATTTAATATTTACAAGGTAGCAAATCATAAACAAAGGAACATAGGGCAAAGTAACAATAAATGATGAACCAGAACAAAATAAAAACAACAGCAAAATAAAGAACAAAAGAATGTGCTACTTTTATGTTATAAAGGTTCATTAATACATATTATACTCTGAGATCTTGCTACTTCCCAGTTGTCATTACCATCCTCAATATAATTTAATTTGGGTTATCATTAATTATCATTATTAAAGGTGCATTAATACATATTATACTCTGAGATCTTGCTACTTCCCAGTTGTCATTACCATTCTTAATATAATTTAATTTGGGTTTAATTATCATTATTATTATATTTGTTTAATTGAGTTATATGTGAAGTATGATGTAATCCCTGCATAGTGTGGTGCATTAAAAAGCCAGGGTGTAGAGCGGGCTAGTTGAAGAGGGCAGTAACTCCCCCTCAACAAACCCCCACCCAGCTGCCCTAACAGCTGATTTTGTAGATGATGTTCCTATGCTGAGTGGTGCATTAAAAGACAAGGTTTTGAGCCCGTTGGAGGGTCCCTCTCAACAGATTCATAACTTGCCTACCCTAATTCTCAATTTGTAAATTTGAGCAATAGAATGACAACCGTTCCAAGCAGCAACACTCTTCCTTGATAGGAAATACACATACTTGATCCTACTGCGCCTCCTAGTGGCAACACATTTCTTGTTCTCTGTATGTTTCAAAAGTCTTTTGTTTGTATTTATATTTGAACAGGTTGATGTTTGGACATCGTTTCAACTCCATTTCCAGTTTATTCCACAATTGTACACCATTAACTGTTGGGCTAAAACTTTTCAAAGTTGAGCTATGTTTCTGAGTCCTAAAGTTTAATTCATCACGTAATTCATAACAACCAGTACGTTCTTGGAACCTTCTTTGTATTTGGCCTGGCAACAGTTTGTATCTTGCTTTGTATAACATCTGTACAGTTTGGAACTCAACAATGTCACAAAACTTCATGATCTTTGATTTTAAAAATAATGAGTTTGTGTGGTCCAAAAACCCAACTTTATGAATTACTCGGATAACTCTTTTTGCAACAATACTATTGGTTTTAATGTGTTTTTATAAGTACTACCCCAAACCACAGTACAATAATATAAGTATGGCAAAATCAGAGAACAGTATAAGATATGTAGAGCTTTGATGTTTAAAATGTGCTTTGCTTTTGCTATTACTGAAATGCTTCTAGAAATTTTCGTAGATATATATTTAATATGAGCTTTCCAAGTAATTCTGTCATCTATAATAACACCAAGGAATTTGATTTCATGCACTCGCTCTATGACAACACCCTCTATCTGAATTGCTTCCTGAGCATTGGAATTACGGTTGCCAAATATCATCATTTTGCTTTACTCAGATTTAGAGATAATTTATTTTGTTTGAACCACTTATTGACACTTTGAGTTCCAAGTTAACAATCCGACACAGTTGCTGTAAGTCATCACCTGATGCAAAAATATTTGTATCATCAGCAAACAAGATAAATTTAAGTACTTGAGACGTTTACAAATGTCGTTAATGTACATGTTAAACAATTTTGGGCCCAGAATGGAACCTTGAGGTAAACCACACACAATTTGTCGACAACTCGACTGATAATCACCTATTTTCACACATTGTTTTCTATTTTTAAATAACTGGTAACCCACTGTAGAGCTACCCCCCTAATCCCATAATGTTCTAGTTTATTAATTAGTATATCATAGTTTATTGTATCAAACGCTTTACTCAGGTCAATAAATAACCCTATTGCATATTTCTTGTTATCTACAGCATTAGTTATTTCTTCAATTATATCAAAGAATTTTGTGTGAATTGTCTGTGTATTTCCTCCTTTAGCATCAGTGAAGCTCTGAGTCTTTGTGGTGGTTGTGGAGAAGGTTCTGTTTATAATCTGATGGTAAAGTGGACCATTCTTCTTAAAGCCTCCAGTTCCTGTAAGTTCCTGGTCTGTCTTCATGAACTGTAGTGTGAGATCTCCCCACAGTGGTTCAATGATACTGAGGTCAGACTGAGATGGAACTAACAGGACCTTCACAGGAAGAATGGTGACCTTTTCATCATAGGCCTTGTTGTGGCCCATTCCTACAGTGAAATATGGAGGTGTTTCTCTGATGCCAGTGGCTCCAGAACCTTCTCCACAACCACCACAAAGACTCAGAGCTTCACTGATGCTAAAGGGGAAATACTCAGTATTAAGAACTGGGGTGTGTAAACTTTACAACTTTTATTATTGGTGATTTGAAATGGTTCACACATTTGTTTCACAATAAACGGCTTCACCACATCACTGACCATGAGTGAAAACAAGACTTTTGTGTTTTCACTCACATTCTTTGAGACATGGTCAAAAAATCCACCAGGCTGTGTAAACGTATCGGCACAACTGTGATGGATAAGTGATGACGATGACAGGCCTGACTCTCAGCTTTGCTTTGTTTTTTTCTGAGACTTTTAGAGTCACGCTGCCCGACGTGGAGATGGTTCAAACGGAGAAGTGTTTGAATTTAGTCTTTTGACGAAAATGTTATGTAATTTTAGTCGAGTCGACTTTGCATTTATAATATTTATAATACTCATATTTAATCAGCTCCTCTACTTCATATTTGTTCTACGTGATCAAAGCAGCTGCTCCTTTGGCAGAGACTTAAAAGAAAAACCTTTTAGTTTTAGTCCAATTTTATTCCGAAAAATATAACGTTGACTAAAATTAGGACTAAATATTTTAGTCAATGAAATTAACAGTGAATCGTAGCTACAAATATATTTACTATAGTATTTACTAGAGCTACTAATGACTGTCAATATTATACAGAGGATCTTTACAATAGTAAACTTAAGAACATTAAGGCATTCACTGTAATCCACTTCAATAGTCGTAGCCTCTATGCAAACTTTAACCACATCAAAAGCTTCTTAAAACAGTTTTCTAAACCATTTAGTGTAATTTTAATCACAGAAACATGGATTAATAATGACAGAGAAATTGAGTTTTCTATTGATGGTTATGAATTTATAAGTATGAACAGAAGAAACAAGCATGGTGGGGGTGTAGCTATGTTTGTAGACTCCAACTATAGTTATAAAGTAATGGAAAATAAGACTATGGTAGTGGATGATGTACTTGAATGCCTTACTGTAGAAATTACAAGGCAAAAAAGAAAAATATTATTGTAAGTTGTATTTATAGAACACCTGGCTCTGATATAGATGTTTTTTCTAATTGGATGGAGGAGCACTTTTCAGGTTTAAATCATAAAGTCATGTTTGTGGGGGAGACCTTAACATCGATCTGTTAAACCCATATAAACACAAAAAGACTGACGAATTTATAAATACTTTATTTAGTATAGGTCTGTTTCCTCGAATAACTAAACCGAGTAGAATTACAACCCACAGTGCGACTTTGATTGATAACATTTTCTCAAATGAAATAGATAGTGATACAGTCAGTGGATTAATGATAAATGATATTAGTGATCACCTGCCAGTTTTTGTATTGTACAAACATGGATATTTAAATATTGATGATGAAAAAATGTATTGGTTTAGAAGGGTAAAAACAGAAAAAACTATTGATGCATTTAAAAAGGAACTATTAGCTCAAGACTGGAGTATTGTATACAGAGAGAATGATACTAATAAGGCATATGACGAGTTTACGCAAATATTTCATAAAGTATATGACAAAAATTGCCCAATGAAAAAACATTGTAAAAACAGAAAGTGTAAAGAAAACCCATGGATGTCTAAGGGATTACTAAATGCATGCAAGAAAAAAAATTCACTCTACAAAAAATTTATAAATGATAGAACAAAAGAAGCTGAGGATAAATATAAGAAATATAAAAATAAACTGACAGGTATCATTAGAAAATGTAAACAGGATTATTATAATAAGTTGTTAGATAGCAATAAGAATAATATTAAAGGTTTATGGAATATCTTAAATAGTATAATTAGAAATAAACCAAGATCGATTAATTATCCAAAATATTTCAAAGATGAGGATAACACTTTAAATAATATGAATGAAGTAGTCGATACATTTAATAAATTCTTTGTAGATGTTGGACCGAATCTTGCTGCAAAAATTACAAATGTTGAGAACTTTAATTGTGAACTGATAGACAGAAATCCTCTGTCCATGTTCCTCAAACCTGTGGAGGAAAAGGAGATACTGGACATTGTTAAAGGGTGTAAAAATAAAACCTCGACAGATTACCATGACATGGATATGAAAACTTTAAAAACTGTTATTGAAAGTATCTCTAAGCCGTTAACATACATCTGTAACCTGTCGCTGCAAACTGGACAATTTCCTGATGGTATGAAAGTAGCAAAAGTGATTCCTTTGTTCAAGGCAGGAGATAAACATCTCTTCACAAACTACAGGCCTGTTTCCCTTTTACCGCAATTCTCAAAAATCTTAGAGAAGGTTTATAACTCTAGACTTGACAGCTTTATTGAAAGGTGTAATTTACTCTCGGACAATCAATTTGGTTTTAGGAATAATCACTCAACCTCACACGCTCTCTTTGATATAATTGAAGAAATAACTAATGCTGTAGATAACAAGAAATATGCCATAGGGTTATTTATTGACCTGAGTAAAGCGTTTGATACAATAAACTATGATATACTAATTAATAAACTAGAACATTATGGGATTAGGGGGTAGCTCTACAGTGGGTTACCAGTTATTTAAAAAATAGAAAACAATGTGTGAAAATAGGTGATTATCAGTCGAGTTGTCGACAAATTGTGTGTGGTTTACCTCAAGGTTCCATTCTGGGCCCAAAATTGTTTAATATGTACATCAACGACATTTGTAAAACGTCTCAAGTACTTAAATTTATCTTGTTTGCTGACGATACAAATATTTTGCATCAGGTGACGACTTACAGCAACTGTGTCGGATTGTTAACTTGGAACTCAAAAGTGTCAATAAGTGGTTCAAACAAAATAAATTATCTCTAAATCTGAGTAAAAGCAAAATGATGATATTTGGCAACTGTAATTCCAATGCTCAGGAAGCAATTCAGATAGAGGGTGTTGTCATAGAGCGAGTGCATGAAATCAAATTCCTTGGTGTCATTATAGATGACAGAATTACTTGGAAAGCTCATATTAAATATATATCTACGAAAATTTCTAGAAGCATTTCAGTAATAGCAAAAGCAAAGCACATTTTAAACATCAAAGCTCTACATATCTTATACTGTTCTCTGATTTTGCCATATTTATATTATTGTACTGTGGTTTGGGGTAGTACTTATAAAAACACATTAAAACCAATAGTATTGTTGCAAAAAAGAGTTATCCGAGTAATTCATAAAGTTGGGTTTTTGGACCACACAAACTCATTATTTTTAAAATCAAAGATCATGAAGTTCTGTGACATTGTTGAGTTCCAAACTGTACAGATGTTATACAAAGCAAGATACAAACTGTTACCAGGCCAAATACAAAGAAGGTTCCAAGAACGTACTGGTTGTTATGAATTACGTGACGAATTAAACTTTAGGACTCAGAAACATAGCTCAACTTTGAAAAGTTTTAGCCCAACAGTTAATGGTGTACAATTGTGGAATAAACTGGAAATGGAGTTGAAACGAAGTCCAAATATCAACCTGTTCAAATATAAATACAAACAAAAGACTTTTGAAATATACAGAGAACAAGAAATGTGTTGCCACTAAGAGGCGCAGTAGGATCAATTATCTATAATCAAGGAAGAGTGTTGCTGCTTGGAACGGTTGTCATTCTATTGCTCAAATTTACAAATTGAGAATGAGGGTAGGCAAGTTATGAATCTGTTGAGAGGGACCCTCCCAACGGGCTCAAAACCTTGTCTTTTAATGCACCACTCAGCATAGGAACATCATCTACAAAATCAGCTGTTAGGGCAGCTGGGTGGGGGTTTGTTGAGGGGAGTTACTGCCCTCTTCAACTGGCCCGTTCTACACCCTGGCTTTTAATGCACCTCATTATGCAGGGCTTACATCACACTTCACATATAACTCAATTAAACAAATATAATAATAATGATAAATAAACCCGAATTAAATTATATTTAGGATGGTAATGACAACTGGGAAGTAGCAAGATCTCAGAATATATTATGTATTAATGCACCTTTAATAATGATAATTAATGATAATTAAACCCAAATTAAATCATATTGAGGATGGTAATGACAACTGGGAAGTAGCAAGATCTCAGAGTATAATATGTATGAATGCACCTTTATAACATAAAAGTAGCACATTCTTTTGTTCTTTATTTTGCTGTTGTTTTTGTCTTATTCTTCATCATTTATTGTTACTTTGCCCTATGTTCCTTTGTTTATGATTTGCTACCTTGTAAATATTAAATGTAATGTTACTATTTTTATTTTGGGGTGGGCGCTTATAAGCCTTTGGCTTCAGCCCACTCCCTTTGAGCAGGTTAACTGCTCAAACAAATAAATAAACTAAACTAAACTAAACTATATCAGGCTCCAGAGGCGAGAGTTTATCTGAGGTCAGTGTCACATGTTAGTGTCAGAGTCAGACTCGCTCAGGGCTCTTTTGCTCCATCTGAAACCAGTAAATTGGTAAGAGGTCTTACGCCAAACCGGATGTGCGTCAGCGTCCGCCATGATAAGAAGCGTCCGGATTGGGCTGTTGCTTAGGAAGGAGTTAGGGAAAGTGGCCTGTATGCTAACTATCATAGCCACTTTAGCATAGGGACCTCTGATGCTAACTATCATAGCCACTTTAGCATAGGGACTCTGATGCTAACTATCATAGCCACTTTAGCATAGGGACCTCTGATGCTAACTATCATAGCCACTTAGCATAGGGACCTCTGATGCTAACTATCATAGCCACTTTAGCATAGGGACCTCTGATGCTAACTATCATAGCCACTTTAGCATAGGGACCTCTGATGCCAACTATAATAGCCACTTTAGCATAGGGACCTCTGATGCTAACTATAATAGCCACTTTAGCATAGGGACCTCTGATGCTAACTATAATAGCCACTTTAGCATAGGGACCTCTGATGCTAACTATAATAGCCACTTTCGCATAGGGACCTCTGATGCTAACTCACTGGCGATTAGGAGCTATGTGCCATCCCATAAGCCACTGCGCCAATCTCCCCACCCCCCTCGCCCCCACCCTCATGCGCAACCACTGTTGATTGACAGGTGCACATTTAATAATAATAATTAAAAAAAAAAAAAAGACTCTGCACAAGACAAACTTTATAAAAGTTACAAAATACATGTTAGAGTCACCACAGCACATTCACAGGGTTTTAAAGAGCCTCCGCAGTAAATTTCTTAGTAGAAACTTAAGCCACATGGCTAATTTGCATAGTGTAGTGTTATGAAACTGATGTTGAGATAAAATAAAGGGAAATGTGAAGGATCATTTGGATGTTTATCTTTTTTTCCCCT
The DNA here is from genome assembly GCA_007210695.1 of Neogobius melanostomus. NCBI lineage: Eukaryota > Metazoa > Chordata > Actinopteri > Gobiiformes > Gobiidae > Neogobius > Neogobius melanostomus. The sequence continues at coordinate 42,594 of VHKM01000402.1, forward strand.
TAAATGTCTTTATTTGGACTATGTTGTTGTTGGACAATATACAGTAGGGGGCGGTATGCGCTTTTGTTTGGCCTGCACTGAACTTTAAAGAAGAAGAACAGCTGTTGGTGATGTCACTTCCCCTTCCCCTGGGTAAGGACGGTGGGAATTGGGCAAATGCTGCTGAAGCAGAAGTTCACTAACTGCATAGAGATCTAACAGTTGACCCCATGAAAGGTTAAGGATTAGCTGCTAGTGTTAGCACTTAGAGGCTATACTTTAATGGTTTCGGATGCAGCATTTGACTCTGACGGTGTGGACACTGACACAGATCCTCTGTGCACAGACAGGAGGCTCACTCTGACACTGATCCTAATTATCAGACTCTGATGTCGCAGCTCGTCTTTGGTCAAACAACGGTTCTGATTTAAATCTTTGTCCCCGTCTCACTGAACGACCGATGGAGGAAGTAATAAACTGTTCTGTCCCACAGGGATGAGTAATAAACTGTTCTGTCCCACAGGATGGAGTAATAAACTGTTCTGTCCCACAGGGATGGAGGTAATAAACTGTTCTGTCCCACAGGATGGAGGTAATAAACTGTTCTGTCCCACAGGGATGGAGGTAATAAACTGTTCTGTCCCACAGGGATGGAGGTAATAAACTGTTCTGTCCCACAGGGATGGAGGTAATAAACTGTTCTGTCCCACAGGATGGAGGTAATAAACTGTTCTGTCCCACAGGGATGGAGGTAATAAACTGTTCTGTCCACAGGGATGGAGATAATAAACTGTTCTGTCCCACAGGATGGAGTAATAAACTGTTCTGTCCCACAGGGATGGAGGTAATAAACTGTTCTGTCCCACAGGGATGGAGGTAATAAACTGTTCTGTCCCACAGGGATGGAGGAGCAGAGCTGCGAGCGGAAGGAGGCGCTGCAGGACTTTGTGGGAGACGTCCAGAAATACTTGGTCAGAGAGGGACCGTTCGGCGGATACGAGCGCGGGACAAAGACACGCAGAGTGAGTGACCTACACACAGACTGACCTCATCAGAATGTTTTTATTGCCATGATCATGAATTATGCATTTTTATGCATTTTTCCTGAACTTCTTTCCCATATGTTCCTGCATTTTTCTAAATTTATTCCAAAAGGGTCACTCTGTGTGTTTCACCCACAGCCTCCCAGGTGACCTTCACATTTGGATGCTTTTTTCTTCTTTTTTTCTTGAGTTCCTACATTAAGAAACAATCATCATAACTGTAATCCTGCTTCCACTGCAGTAAGGTTATATTCTCATAAACTCAAATCTAGAATATGAAGATGATCACTCATCACTTCTGTAGAGCCCCTGACATTTTTGGGGGAAAATCCGAAATTCAGAAATTGCCATTTTTAGCAGCCTATAATCCAAAACTCTACAATCTAGCACATGTTTGATGATTGTTCTGGACATATCTTTAGTAGACATGACACAGACCACATTGTAGCCCTATACATGTTTCCATTGCTGAGTTAGAGCTCTTTCAAAGTGCACACAAACGCAAAAATCATCTTCGAGCACAAACGGTGGTTACAACTCCCCTTTGTAAATTAAACTATTGGGAGTTTGCATGTGTTCATTACACATGTGGAGGAACTCCAAAAAAAAACATTTCATCCAAATCTGAGAGGGTCTGGAACCGATGAGGAGGTGAGACAGGCCTCAGTCTGACCCGTGAATATGACTCTGCTCTTTGCTGTTACTGCCATTAATACATTTTTATGTTGATGTTTTATGGATTGATTTTATTTGATTTTTGACCCTGTTCCTGACCTCAGCCTGTAACTGCCTTAAAGGAACAGGCCAGTGTTTTCCAGACTGATCTGTTCTTACAGATCTTACCTGTCTGGTCTTGGTGCTTTCTCCCACATTCAGTGAAGTTAGTTATTACTTTGTTTGTCAGTGAGACATGTTTAAGTTTGTCCACATTCTGTTAATGGAAATGAAAGTATGAAAATGTTTCATATTGATCCTGGATTTATATCGGCTGGTTTCCTCCATTTTAAACAATATAAAAGCCCAAATTCAGTTGATACTGATGAGAGTAAATGTGAGTATGTGTTAAACGTTCTCTTCTCTCCACAGTCGACCCGGCGGGGCTCGTGGCCAACATGACTGTGAGTGCTTCCTCCAAACATGTCCAGTTTAATCTGCTCAAATGTAAAGTTATTCCTCGTGTCCAGTTTAATCCGCTTGAATGTAAAGTTATTCCCTCGTGTCCAGTTTAATCTATTTGAATGTAAAGTTATTCCCTCGTGTCCAGTGCAGGACACCCGGGCAGAAAACCCGGCCGTACCTGAAACAGAATCTCCCTAAGAGGCTGCACTTCGCCAACAGCCGCCGCATCGAAGACGTCAACGTCCTGGTGACGCCGCAGTGGCTCTTCGAGAGGTGCGTCTGAGCGGGACTAAACCAGGTCTAAAGACTAAACCAGGTCTAAAGACTAAACCAGGTCTAAAGACTAAACCAGGTCTAAAGACTAAACCAGGTCTAAAGACCAGAGACTAAACCAGGTCTAAAGACTAAACCAGGTCTAAAGACCAGAGACTAAACAGGTGTAAAGACTAAACCAGCTCTAAAGACTAAACCAGGTCTAAAGACCAGAGACTAAACCAGGTTAAAGACTAAACCAGCTCTAAAGACAAACAGGTCTAAAGACTAAACCAGCTAAAGACTAAACCAGCTCTAAAGACTAACCAGGTCTAAAGACTAAACCAGGTCTAAAGACTAAAACCAGGGTCTAAAGACCAGAGACTAAAACCTAAAGACTAACCAGTCTAAAGACTAACCAGGTCTAAAGACCAGAGACTAAACCAGAGACTAAACCAGTCTAAAGACTAAACCAGGTCTAAAGACCAGAGACTAAACCAGGTCTAAAGACTAAACCAGGTCTAAAGACTAACCGTCTAAAGACTAAACCAGGTCTAAAGACTAAACCAGGTCTAAAGACTAAACCAGGTCTAAAGACCAGAGACTAAACCAGCTCTAAAGACTAAACCAGGTCTAAAGACTAAACCAGGTCTAAAGACCAGAGACTAAACCAGGTGTAAAGACTAAACCAGCTCTAAAGACTAAACCAGTCTAAAAAACCAGGTCTAAAGACCAGAGACTAAACCAGGTCTAAAGACAAAGTCTAAAACCCAGGTCTAAAGACCAGAGACTAAACCAGGTCTAAAGACTAAACCAGGTCTAAAGACCAGAGACTAAACCAGGTCTAAAGACTAAACCAGGTCTAAAGACTAAACCAGCTCTAAAGACTAAACCAGGTCTAAAGACTAAACCAGGTCTAAAGACTAAACCAGTCTAAAGACTAAACCAGCTCTAAAGACTAAACCAGCTCTAAAGACTAAACCAGTCTAAAGACTAAACCAGGTCTAAAGACTAAACCAGTCTAAAGACTAAACCAGCTCTAAAGACTAAACCAGGTCTAAAGACCCAGAGACTAAACCAGGTCTAAAGACTAAACCAGGTCTAAAGACCAGAGACTAAACCAGGTCTAAAGACTAAACCAGGTCTAAAGACTAAACCAGGTCTAAAGACTAAACCAGGTCTAAAGGACTAAACCAGTCTAAAGACTAAACCAGGTCTAAAGACTAAACCAGGTCTAAAGACTAAACCAGGTCTAAAGACTAAACCAGGTCTAAAGACTAAACCAGGTCTAAAGACTAAACCAGGTCTAAAGACTAAACCAGCTCTAAAGACTAAACCAGCTCTTAAAGACTAAACCAGGTCTAAAGACTAAACCAGCTCTAAAGCCAGAGACTAACCACTCTAAAGACTAAACCAGCTCTAAAGACTAAACCAGCTCTAAAGACTAAACCAGCTCTAAAGACTAAACCAGGTCTAAAGACTAAACCAGCTCTAAAGACTAAACCAGTCTAAAGACTAAACCAGCTCTAAAGACTAAACCAGGTCTAAAGACCAGAGACTAAACCAGGTCTAAAGACTAAACAGGTCTAAAGACTAAACCAGCTCTAAAGACTAAACCAGGTCTAAAGACCAGAGACTAAACCAGGTCTAAAGACTAAACCAGGTCTAAAGACTAAACCAGGTCTAAAGACTAAACCAGGTCTAAAGACAAACCAGCTCTAAAGACTAAACCAGGTCTAAAGACTAAACCAGGTCTAAAGACTAAACCAGCTCTAAAGACTAAACCAGGTCTAAAGACTAAACCAGCTCTAAAGACTAAACCAGGTCTAAAGACCAGAGACTAAACCAGGTCTAAAGACTAAACCAGTCTAAAGACTAAACCAGGTCTAAAGACCAGAGACTAAACCAGCTCTAAAGACTAAACCAGCTCTAAAGACTAAACCAGGTCTAAAGACTAAACCAGCTCTAAAGACCAGAGACTAAACCAGCTCTAAAGACTAAACCAGCTAGCTAAACCAGCTCTAAAGACTAAACCAGCTCTAAAGACTAAACCAGTCTAAAGACAAGACTAAACCAGCTCTAAAGCTAAACCAGTCTAAAGACTAAACCAGCTCTAAAGACTAAACCAGGTCTAAAGAACTAAACCAGGTCTTAAAGACTAAACCAGCTCTAAAGACTAAACCAGCTCTAAAGACTAAACAGGTCTAAAGACTAAACCAGGTCTAAAGACTAAACCAGGTCTAAAGACTAAACCAGCTCTAAAGACTAAACCAGGTCTAAAGACTAAACCAGTCAAGACTAAACCAGGTCTAAAAGACTAAACCAGGTCTAAAGACTAAACCAGGTCTAAAGACTAAACCAGGTCTAAAGACTAAAACCAGTCTAAAGACTAAAACCTAAAGACTAACAGTCTAAAGACTAAACCAGTCTAAAGACTAAACCAGTCTAAAGACTAAACCAGGTCTAAAGACTAAACCAGGTCTAAAGACTAAACCAGCTCTAAAGACTAAACCAGTCTAAAGACTAAACCAGGTCCTAAAGACTAAACCAGGTCTAAAGACTAAACCAGGTCTAAAGACTAAACCAGGTCTAAAGACCAGAGACTAAACCAGGTCTAAAGACTAAACCAGGTCTAAAGGACTAAACCAGGTCTAAAGACTAAACCAGTCTAAAGACTAAACCAGGTCTAAAGACTAAACCAGCTCTAAAGACTAAACCAGGTCTAAAGACTAAACCAGTCTAAAGACTAAACCAGAGACTAAACCAGTCTAAAGACTAAACCAGGTCTAAAGACTAAACCAGCTCTAAAGACTAAACCAGGTCTATAAAGACTAAACCAGTCTAAAGACTAAACCAGGTCTAAAGGACTAAACCAGGTCTAAAGACTAAACCAGGTCTAAAGACTAAACCAGAGACTAAACCAGCTCTAAAGACTAAACCAGTCTAAAGACTAAACCAGCTCTAAAGACTAAACCAGTCTAAAGACTAAACCAGCTCTAAAGACTAAACCAGCTCTAAAGACTAAACCAGCTCTAAAGACCAGAGACTAAACCAGGTCTAAAGACTAAACCAGGTCTAAAGACTAAACCAGCTCTAAAGACTAAACCAGTCTAAAGACCAGAGACTAAACCAGGTCTAAAGACTAAACCAGGTCTAAAGACTAAACCAGCTCTAAAGACTAAACCAGGTCTAAAGACTAAACCAGTCAAGACTAAACCAGGTCTAAAGACTAAACCAGGTCTAAAGACTAAACCAGGTCTAAAGACTAAACCAGTCTAAAGACTAAACCAGCTCTAAAGACTAAACCAGGTCTAAAGACTAAACCAGGTCTAAAGACTAAACCAGCTCTAAAGACCTAAGACTAAACCAGGTCTAAAGACTAAACCAGGTCTAAAGACTAAACCAGCTCTAAAGACTAAACCAGGTCTAAAGACCAGAGACTAAACCAGGTCTAAAGACTAACCAGGTGTAAAGACTAAACCAGGTCTAAAGACTAACAGAAAGACTAAACCAGGTCTAAAGACTAAACCAGGTCTAAAGACTAAACCAGGTCTAAAGACTAAACCAGCTCTAAAGACTAAACCAGGTCTAAAGACTAAAATAAAGACTAAACCAGCTCTAAAGACTAAACCAGGTCTAAAGACTAAACCAGCTCTAAAGACTAAACCAGGTCTAAAGACTAAACCAGGTCTAAAGACTAAACCAGCTCTAAAGACTAAACCAGGTCTAAAGACAGAGACTAAACCAGGTCTAAAGACTAAACCAGGTCTAAAGACTAAACCAGGTCTAAAAGAAAGACTAAAACCAGGCTCTAAAGACTAAACCAGGTGCTAAAGACTAAACCAGCTCTAAAGAACTAAACCAGGTCTAAAGACAAACCAGGTCTAAAGACTAAACCAGGTCTAAAGACTAAACCAGGTCTAAAGACTAAACCAGGTCTAAAGACTAAACCAGGTCTAAAGACTAAACCAGGTCTAAAGACCAGAGACTAAACCAGGTCTAAAGACTAAACCAGGTTAAAGACTAAACCAGTCTAAAGACTAAACCAGGTCTAAAGACTAAACCAGCTCTAAAGACTAAACCAGCTCTAAAGACTAAACCAGGTCTAAAGAAAAAAAAAATAAACCAGTCTAAAACTAAACCAGCTCTAAAGACTAAACCAGCTCTAAAGACTAAACCAGGTCTAAAACCAGAGACTAAACAGGTCTAAAGACTAAACCAGGTCTAAAGACTAAACCAGGTCTAAAGACAGAGACTAAACAGGTCTAAAGACTAAACCAGTCTAAAGACTAAACAGGCTAAGCCAGGTCTAAAGACTAAACCAGGTCTAAAGACTAAACCAGGTCTAAAGACTAAACCAGTCTAAAGACTAAACCAGGTCTAAAGACTAAACCAGAAAGACTAAACCAGGTCTAAAGACTAAACCAGGTCTAAAGACTAACAGTCTAAAGACTAAACCAGGTCTAAAGACCAGAGACTAAACCAGGTCTAAAGACTAAACCAGGTCTAAAGACCAGAGACTAAACCAGGTCTAAAGACTAACCAGGTCTAAAGACTAAACCAGGTCTAAAGACTAAACCAGGTCTAAAGACCAGAGACTAAACCAGGTCTAAAGACTAAACCAGTCTAAGACTAAACCAGTCTAAAGACTAAACCAGGTCTAAAGACCAGAGACTAAAGACTAAACCAGTCTAAAGACTAAACCAGGTCTAAAGACTAAACCAGGTCTAAAGACAGAGACTAAAACCAGGTCTAAAGACTAAACCAGGTCTAAAGACCAGAGACTAAACCAGGTCTAAAGACTAAACCAGGTCTAAAGACTAAACCAGGTCTAAAGACCAGAGACTAAACCAGGTCTAAAGACTAAACCAGCTCTAAAGACTAAACCAGCTAAACCAGGTCTAAAGACCAGAGACTAAACCAGGTCTAAAGACCAGAGACTAAACCAGGTCTAAAGACTAAACCAGGTCTAAAGACTAAACCAGGTCTAAAGACTAAACCAGCTCTAAAGACTAAACCAGCTCTAAAGACTAAACCAGGTCTAAAGACTAAACCAGCTCTAAAGACTAAACCAGGTCTAAAGACTAAACCAGCTCTAAAGACTAAACCAGGTCTAAAGACTAAACCAGGTCTAAAGACTAAACCAGGTCTAAAGACTAAACCAGGTCTAAAGACTAAACCAGGTCTAAAGACTAACCAGTCAAAGACTAAACCAGTCTAAAGACTAAACCAGGTCTAAAGACTAAACCAGCTCTAAAGACTAAACCAGGTCTAAAGACTAAACCAGGTCTAAAGACTAAACCAGGTCTAAAGACTAAACCAGGTCTAAAGACTAAACCAGGTCTAAAGACCAGAGACTAAACCAGGTCTAAAGACTAAACCAGGTCTAAAGACTAAACCAGGTCTAAAGACTAAACCAGGTCTAAAGACTAAACCAGGTCTAAAGACTAAACCAGGTCTAAAGACCAGAGACTAAACCAGGTCTAAAGACTAAACCAGCTCTAAAGACTAACCCAGGTCTAAAGACTAAACCAGCTCTAAAGACTAAACCAGGTCTAAAGACCAGAGACTAAACCAGGTCTAAAGACTAAACCAGCTCTAAAGGACTAAACCAGGTCTAAAGACTAAACCAGGTCTAAAGACCAGAGACTAAACCAGGTCTAAAGACTAAACCAGCTCTAAAGACTAAACCAGGTCTAAAGACAACCAGAAAGACTTAAACCAGGTCTAAAGACTAAACCAGCTCTAAAGACTAAACCAGGTCTAAAGACTAAACCAGGTCTAAAGACTAAACCAGGTCTAAAGACTAAACCAGTCTAAAGACTAAACCAGTCTAAAGACTAAACCAGGTCTAAAGACTAAACCAGGTCTAAAGACTAAACCAGGTCTAAAGACCAGAGACTAAACCAGGTCTAAAGACTAAACCAGGTCTAAAGACTAAACCAGGTCTAAAGACCAGAGACTAAACCAGGTCTAAAGACTAAACCAGGTCTAAAGACTAAACCAGGTCTAAAGACCAGAGACTAAACCAGGTCTAAAGACTAAACCAGGTCTAAAGACTAAACCAGCTCTAAAGACTAAACCAGGTCTAAAGACTAAACCAGGTCTAAAGACTAAACCAGCTCTAAAGACTAAACCAGGTCTAAAGACTAAACCAGGTCTAAAGACTAAACCAGGTCTAAAGACTAAACCAGCTCTAAAGACCAGAGACTAAACCAGGTCTAAAGACTAAACCAGCTCTAAAGACTAAACCAGGTCTAAAGACCAGAGACTAAACCAGGTCTAAAGACCAGAGACTAAACCAGGTCTAAAGACAAGACTAAACCAGGTCTAAAGACTAAACCAGGTCTAAAGACTAAACCAGGTCTAAAGACTAAACCAGGTCTAAAGACTAAACCAGGTCTAAAGACTAAACCAGGTCTAAAGACTAAACCAGGTCTAAAGACTAAACCAGCTCTAAAGACTAAACCAGGTGTAAAGACTAAACCAGCTCTAAAGACTAAACCAGCTCTAAAGACTAAACCAGCTCTAAAGACTAAACCAGGTCTAAAGACCAGAGACTAAACCAGCTCTAAAGACTAAACCAGCTCTAAAGACTAAACCAGCTCTAAAGACTAAACCAGGTCTAAAGACTAAACCCAGTCTAAAGACCAGAGACTAAAGACTAGTGCTGGGCGATGTGGAAAAAAAATCATATATCATGATAGCGATATATATCACAATAAAGTACGTTTTCAGTTATTCTCTGAAATGTTGGACAAAAAATGCAACATTGCAACTGGACTTGAAGTGCTCACGATGGGGCTTAACTTTGCTGAGGTCTCGGAAGCTGTGCTTCTCAACTCCATACACGGGTCATGTCTTTGCTTAAAGGAACAGGCCACAGTTCTTACATACTGAGATCTGTTCTTACCTGAGCTTAGACGAGTTCATCTGTACCTGTCTGGTCTTCACGTGTGCCTTCAGTCACGTCGGCACAGTAAAGTGAAGATATCACTGCGCGGATGTTGATTTACTCCTGGTATTATTACGCCTTACAATATAGTTCCCCTTTTTATCTGTTTAGAAAATCCACATGGTTTAATTTTGTGTAATTATACTTTATAGTGTAACACTTCATGTAACCATATTTAAATAGGGAAAAGGTGGAAGAGTTTGGTAGCTTCTATCTTCACCTGGTTTGGAGCTATAGAGGAGAAGAGAGAGGCTAAATGCTAACGCCGTCTGTGCTGTGTTTACGTGACTGAAGACCAGACAGGTACAGATGAACTCGTCAAAGCTCAGGTAAGAACATATCTCAGTATTGAAAAACGGTTCCTTTAAATAATTGACCAAATTAGCTTCAAAACGATAGAAACAGTAGAAGAGACTTAGACACTTTCTATCATCCCCATGTTTAGTCACATCACCCAGCACTAAACACTGAAGACTTATGTTAACCCTCTATCAGACCCAATCACATTTTTATGCCTTTTTTACATAATTCCTACATTTTTTTGTGCCAGTAGGTGTTCATGTTCTAGAAGCTTTACGGGAGAGCTCATTGTTTAACAGTGACTGGATTCACATTATTCTTATTCTACTGACCAACATCACTCATGTTTCTAAGTCCTCAGTGTTTAGTGCATCGTCTCCACTTTATGAGGAAATAATGAGACCATAGTTCATCTGAGCTGAACAGAGGACTCTGAACTTTGAGACAGTTTTTGTTTCATGTGAATCGGCCTCATGAATGACAGAGACATGAGTGTGTGTGAAATATGACCTGGACTTGTTTATGTAGTTGCTTTGATTCCAGCTCATTCTCTGCTTCTGCGACGTCCAGAGATCCAGAATTAGATCTTATCGTTCAGACCTGAGCGACTGCAGCAGATCACAACAGTTTCAGAACAGTTTCAGAACAGTTCGTTACATGTTTCTTTGTTCATGCAGATATCCCGGATCCCTGAGGTTTTGTTCTGGCGGAACCCACGGCTGGGACAACGACGTGGAGAGCATGCACGTGAGGAACTTCTCAACCTTCATCACACATCAAACACATCCCTCTGTGGGAGCTTTACTGATTATTCACTAGAGCATACACTGATATTTGTGGGACTTTCTCGATGACGATGCTGCTGCAAACATCTGCATTTACCTGTACATGGCTTTGTCGCTCAAAAAGATAAGTGTACTGGACAGACGGCAAAAGGGCAGAAAAAAACACTTACCACATTTTTACCAGTTTTTTTTTTTTTTTTTTTACCATTTTGTCCTAGCCTGGCTAACGCCAGACTAAAATCACAAGTGATATTTAGTCTGGGGACCAGTTCATTTTCTCGTAGGAGAGGTGTGGTTTACGATTGTCCAGAGCCGTTTATTGTGCTGAATGTCTCTCATGCGTCTGCACGTAGCCATAGCCAATCGTATCATCGTATCAGATCACGTGACGTACCCGCTGTAAACTTCGAGCTAAACTATTTAGAACACGGTCTGAAGCTTGATCAAAGATGGCGTCGCGTCTGCTGCTGTCATGTTGGATCCGTAAGTATTTAAGTAATATTATTATTTTTTATCCCTAAACAAACTACAAGCTTCTGTATGTCGAATAGCGCGTCATCGTCTTACCGTCCCTCCTCCGTCTGTGATTGGTCCAAATCCATGCGAAGATTTCGGCCATGGTCCCCAGACTGTTGTGAAGTTCGAAAAGATTCGAGCGCACACAGTCTGACGTTAGCCAGGCTAATTTTGTCCCATTTTTTATTTCCCCAATTCAGTTTCTTTGTTTAAAATATTTTGTTGTCTCTTTTTTTCCACTTCCTCAACTCCACCACACAATTTTATTTTATTTTATTTTGTCCCAACATTTTTTACCCCCCCCCCCCCCCCGCTCCCACACACACACACACACACACACACACACACACACACACACACACACACACACACACACACACACACACAGCTAATCTCGATATTTGCTAATTTGCATATCGATCATAGCAGGTTGGATCTGATCTTGTAGACGACACATCGCTCACCTTTATATGAACGATAACGTGTTTCTCTGTGTCGCTGAAGGCCATGTTCCTGAGCTACGGCCCCAAGTTCAGACCTCGCACCGAAGTCGAGCCTTTCTCCAACATCGAGCTCTACAACCTCATGTGCGGTCAGTGCTGAAAACAACTCTCCTGAAATACACAGTGCAGAGGAAAACCAACGCTCCCTGGTCTTTCCCACGCTTATTCATTCACAAATACACAAATGTTTGGTATCCACGCGTAGCACGAAAAGCTGTGACCGAGATGACGCTGTAATCCAAATATGGTCATTTCCTTTGTGGGAGAAAGTTTGGAACAGTTTGGTAAAACAACAACCCCTAATTGACCTTTCGCCAAGCCCCGCCCCCCTTAGTTACTGTTGCTACGCCCGTCAAACAAATAGTCAAACACGACCAGTGCAACAGGTTGCCATGACGGGACCCGTGTCTGTCAGTGACCTTTTTGGAGCAATACCGCCGCGATATCCTCCAGATCGAGGCGAAAGGGGCCACAGTCTGCAGAGGAGGGAAATATTCAAGAACTATCCAACGAAGGATAAAGGACTATTGGCACTAAAGCTACAGGCAGGTCTCCAGTCAAATCAAATAAACCTCATGATCTCTTCCTTAAATGTAACAGGACAGCCTTGTGGACCAGTCGTGCTCTTGCACTGCCCGGTAACCACCTCTTATTTTTTTAGTATTTCTAAAAATAGGAACATTTCTCCAGTGCGCTAAAGTTAGCTAACGCTAGCTAAACCTACAGGTGCCACAATGACAATCAGCTACAACCAGTTATCAGGACCGAGACAAAACACACAGTACTTTTATCATAGAGGGAGACAAAAACACGTGAGACTGTAGGCTTGTAAAAGTTCACCGCTGCAGTTAAAGTTACAGCTCCAGTTTGTGTAACGTTATGTGACTGTCAGCAGCTACAATGTTAGCATGCTAAGGTGTTAGCCTAGCGGCCCTAGCCTTACATTGCAGCAGACGTATGCTTGTTTATTTTGGAGACATTTATCTGGGCGTAGGCCGTCCACATTGTTTGATCCATTGTAGGCAGTGCTCAGGTTGTGTTTTCGCTTTGGGAAGGGAAATAACTGGACTCTCCCAGACACACTCCTGTGGTCCATAGTGTCTGATTTACATCCTCCATAGGCAGATCACTTTCACCATTTTGCTTCTTCTTCTTTGTCTGGTGGGTTTTGGTGGTTAGCAGTAAAAGTGCATCTGCTCAGTGCTGGTATGTCCCATTGTTTTGCATTGGAGGCCGCTGGGGAATGTCGGACCTAGCTTCATAGTAACGGTTGCAAGGATGTCTGATTTGGCAATTACCGTTTTGGGGTGTGGTTTTGCGAAAGGTCAATTTAAAGGTACGTTTGCAAACAGTTCATCTTTGAGCCAAACACCCCTTAGATTCCCCCATAGTCCCAGGATGTTCAGCACTCGTGGAGCCAGAGTGAGACATGTCTTTGAATCACTGAGGCTGCAGGAAATGTCCATCTGGCAGTAGAGTTTGGCCTTTGCACATGACAGGGCAGTACTTGTCGGCCGGGACGGTGAGAGTCCAGAGCTGTCGGTGAGAGCCCAGGGCACAGTTTATAATGAAAACAGGACAGAGCAAAAGTGTTGTTTGATGCTCAGATGTTCCGATGTTATTTCTGAGCGATACGACATCTGAAGAATGATTTACAGCGCCGTTAAAGACTTTCCAGACACTTCCCCATTGTTCTGTTCTGCACATCAGCACTGAGCAGGTTTGGAGGCATTGAGTTGTTATTCAGGTAAATCATGATCTTTTGTACCAATCTTGAACCGTTTATGGCGCAGACGTTTCCCAGAAGAGAGTGTTGGTCAGAGCGCAGAAATGTTGGCACTTACGATCTGAATCAGAACAATAACACTTTTGTGGCACTTGACGTAAATCTTTACGTTTCAGCGGCTTTTTCCACATTTTCCCTAGAAGCTCGTGTTTGGTGAATTACGAATTCCTGGGAAATGTTGCCTCTTCCCTGTAAACGCTGCTGTTTTTCTTTTGAATTGAGACAAGAATAATAACCACACAGACCTCAATGTGAAACTACAGCTGTAGATTAATGACAGAAATGCCATCTTTCCAAACAGACTCCAGTTTAGACATAAACCATGACATGACTGCGCCCCAGAGTTGTTTCCTGCCTCCATGTTTGTATTCACAGCACACGCATGACTGTGCGCTCACATACAGCTCTGAGGCCGTCATTAACCTCTGAAAACTTCGTCTTTACCCAAACTGTAAACCTGATACTTATACTTAAAGGGATATTTCAGGATGTTTGACATAGGGCCTTATTTCTTCGTTATCCAGTGTGTTGTTGACTTCTGGAGTTATATTTTGTGTTTTTATTCATGCAGTCCTTATATTTGAAGAGTTTAGTGGTGCTAGGCTAGTGCTAGGCTAGTGTTAGGCTAGTGCATGTCTATGGTAACTAGTAGCCTGCATTAAAAACCTCATCAAAGTCATGGGCTCGTCCTCCAAACGTTGCCATATCTGATATGTAGAAAGCTCCTTTGTGAATTCCACATGTAGTAACGTGGCCGCAGGTAAACAAATGACTGTAGATCCGGTAACCGAGCAGATCACTCCGCCGCTGCGTAGCTACAACCAGGAAGCTGATGCTGCTCAAATATAAGTTATTTTAAATGCAAAATGGTTATATTTATAAAACACAGACATTTCTATGGGTCTAGAGAAATACCAGGGGCTCAGAGAAGAGCTAGAGAAGGCCTGGAGAGTGAAGGCATCAGTGGTGCCCGTGGTCGTTGGGGCACTCGGGGCAGTGACCCCCAAACTGGAGGAGTGGCTCCAACAGATCCCAGGAAATACATCAGACATCTCGGTCCAGAAAAGTGCAGTTCGAGGAACAGCAAAGATACTGCGCAGAACCCTCAAGCTCCCAGGCCGACGGTAGAGGACCCGAGCTTGGAGGAAAAAGAGACCGCCCGCGGAGGGTGAGGAAGAGTTTATATATATATATATATATATATATATATATATATATATATATTTATATCCAGAAATCAGCAACACTCTGGATAACGAGGAAATGAGGCCCTATGTCAAAAATCCTGAAATATCCCTTTAAGCCCATTGATCAGCAATGGTTACTGTTAGAGGATAACATTAAATGGCTATTCATCATAGTGGGTCACGCTGTAAAGTCGTACTATCTCTGCCAGAGCCCTCAGCCACTGAAGGGTTTGTTTGCATATCAGTATGACGCTCGACAGAGAGTATTTCTCCCTCGTCTGACCCTGAAACCCTTCAGTGTCTGAGGGAAGGCGCCTGAGCTCCACAGTCAAGGCCATTTAACGTTATCCTCTAACAGTTACTGGTAACGCTAGTATGATTCAGAGGGATTCCACAGTATGCATTACTTATGATAAGTTCTGATTACTAAACATGTTAGTACTGGCAACTGGGAATTCCTAGTTCTGATTACTTTTGTTAATTAAATATGGTCTTACCCTGTACTATTATTCTTAGTAATGGTTACTGGAATATTCCTGTTCCCTTTATGGCTTAATTGTTATTCCCATTCATGAAGTTTTGCAAATTTAGTACAAGATATAAATGTTCCGGTCATATCTAACTGGTCGGACCGAATATGTGGTCCTTGGTGATGCAAAATCCCAGTTACACCAGGTCACAAGTGGAGTGCCCCAGGGGTCCGTTCTTGGTCCGGTGCTGTTCAACATATACATGCTCCCAATAGGCAACATCATCTCCAAATACGGACTCTCATTTCACAGCTATGCAGACGACACTCAGCTTTATATCCGGACTGACCCTTCCTGCCCCTCAGCCACACCACCTGCCCTTTCACTGTGCCTGGAGGAGATAAAGGCGTGGATGACAGAAAATTTTCTTCAGCTCAACAACTCTAAAACAGAAGTTATCCTTATTGGCACCCCTCACCAGATTCAATCTACCTCCATCACCAGCATTTCATTTCTCGGCCACAACACAACAGTTTCCCCCATTGTCACTAACCTGGGTGTCAAGATGGATCAGCACTTATCATTTGTCCCGCACATTCAACACCTCAGTAAAATATCATTCTTTCATCTGAAAAATATTGCCAAACTCCGCCCTTCCCTCTCTGTTGCTGATGCTGAAAGGTTGACCCACGCCTTTGTCTCTTCCAGGCTGGACTATTGCAATGCCCTCCTCATCGGGATCTCTGGCAGGTACTTGCAAAAATTACAGTTCATTCAGAACAGTGCTGCCAGAGTCCTGATGAGGGTGCGGAAATATGAAAGCATTACACCTGTACTTCGCACCTTACACTGGCTTCCAATTCAGCAACGGATCCAGTACAAAATCTGCCTCCTCACTCACCAATGCATACATGGCTCTGCACCTCAGTACCTTAAAGATCTCCTGACAGTCCACACACCATCACGTTCCCTCCGAAGCTCCAACACCCACCGCCTCCACCGCCCTAGGACTACGCTGAAAACCATGGGAGACAGGGCTTTTCAGTCGTCAGCTCCCAGGCTCTGGAACACCCTGCCTGACCACCTCAGGGCGCCACAGTCTGTGGATTGTTTTAAGAAACATTTAAAAACTTACTTATTTAAGCAATGTTTTTAGCCTTTTATTCCATTTTTTACTCCATTTTGATTGTTCTTTGTATGTCATTTCTTTTATTGTATCTCTCTGTAGCACTTTGAGATTTGTGTACAAATGTAAAGTGCGTTACAAATAAAATGCATTATTATTATTATTATTATGTTGTAAAAAGCAAAACAGTTATAAAGTCAATGTATTAACACTGAAGCGTAGGAAAGACCAGGCCACAGCCTTGTTTACAAACTGTTTCCAAAACTTTCCAAATTGTTCACAAAAAATTCATTTTTTTTCCCTAAATTTTCCCCAAAAATCTCCGACTCTGTCAGAGTTAGAATAAACATAATGAAGAGTTTGGTCTGTTTTCTCCTGAGACAGAGTTCAAACTAAAACGTTCAGGACTGAACTGGATGAACAGATCCATGTTTTGGCTGCCGCGCCTCGTCTCAGGTTTGTAACTCTGTCTCCTCGTGTCCTCCTCAGACCTGCTGGAGATCGTCCCGACGGAGAACAACGGGACCCACGGCTCCATGAACCACCTGCAGAGGGCGCCGTACCACACGCCCACGGCCCCGCCTCCACAGAGCCCCGCCCAGGAGTGCCCCCTGACGGCCCTGGACCCCGCCCACACGCTCAACTGCTCCTGCCCCCTGCTGGTAACGACAAACAGTGTTGATCTTAACAGTGACTGCACTTTCCCCGAGGCCTGGGGACGCTATTTATACTACAGTATTTATACTGCAGTATTTATACTACAGTATTTATACTGCAGTATTTATACTGCTACTTTAACCAGAACCATGACCTCAGTCTGGACTTCCCCCGAGGCCTGGGGACGCTACAGTATTTATACTACAGTATTTATACTGCAGTATTTATACTACAGTATTTATACTACAGTATTTATACTGCTACTTTAACCAGAACCATACTTTAGTAAATACTAGACTGAAATATTTATCTGGAACCAGAAAACAGAAATTCATTGAGGACGATCTGCACATTTAAAATGGGGAATAATACAAAATGTTAAAAAAACAAAATTAATTTTGGAAATAATCGGGAGAAATTGTGGCGGGAAAAAAAAGGGCACAATTAATGACATGAATTTACTTGAATGAACCTCTTCACCCCTGCCTGAAGCGATCACATTTTCTCCAGTTCGGCTTTACCCAAATCTAAATCTCCTCTTGAAAAAGAGAGACAAAAAAGTGACAAAAAACTATAGAAAAAAAGTTTTTAAAAAGCGACAATGTGAGGAAAGGGATCAGTTTGCCTCAGTGTTGTAGGTCTGACTCTGGCCTGCAGGCTTTGACATTTTAGATTTGGGTAAAGCTGGACTGGAGAAAATGCACTTTACTTATGGTCAGAGGTTTAAGAGATTTAATCTATCATTTAGATTTCAAAAGACCTTTAATGCAACCGGCAGCGTTGGTAAGGTTACAGATAGATTGCAATATATATATACAGTATATATATATATATATATATATATATATATATCATATTATATTATATTATATGATTAGGTCTAGATAAATAGCTGTCAGTTAAAGCTATGTTGGATGCCAGACTGATATGGTTACCGTGTGTTTAGATAAACGCTCCGTGATGTCGTCTGGTTCAGCTTTTATCAGTTTGATAAAGTTTCACATAAACAGATTTTTCCAGAGAAACCACAGATTACACAGAAGTTTTGAGAAAACCGTCAGAAACACGTCAGTCTCTGTATCTTTTCTCCAAATGAGGTTTTCATTCTTTCTTTATCAACGTCTCCACGTCAGACGCTCCTACAGACTCCACACTTTACTCTCCAAAAGAACCAAGTCAGATTTAATGCACAAACAAATGATTTCATTTCTTAACATTTAACATTTTATCAAACAGAGGAAGGACAAATGGACAAAATGGGAAACTTTTGAGCCTAAAGTTCTGTCAAGTTCATCCAAAACTGCAAATGAATCTGTTTCAAAATGTCCATGATCATTTTGACTTTTAATGCCGTGTTTACAGTCTTGGACCTGGAAGTTTTTTTTACAGATAATACAGACTAATGTTTCCACTAATAACTAGTTTATTCCCAAACTAAAGCAGATCCTAAATCCCTCTGAATAAAACTCTGTAAATATGTCACCACACATTTAAACCTGACTCTGAACATTATGTAGATTTTGTCGCTGAAAATATCTGACATTTTAGTTTTTTATGCAGAAACTGTTTTGGTTTAACACAAGTTTTTCTTTTCAGTCCAACAACAGCATCAACGAGAGACTGAACCTCAGCTCAGCTCAAGGTAACTCTTTACCCTCTCCTGTTCCTCTGCTTAACAAAGGGTCTCTGGATCAGGCGGAGTTCTCCGAGTTCCAGATGATTTGTGATTGATATGTGTATGAACCAATCAGAGAAAAGCCAGATATGATGCAAATACAGCGACAAGAACGTTTTTATACGATGCATCGACCGAAGATCACAGACAAAAGAGAACGATGGAAACAATAAAGGATAGATGCTTCCTGTTTGTTATTGGATCAATATTAAACTTGTTCTCTCTCCCCTCTCCTCTTCCCCTCTCCCCCCCCTTTCCCCCCTCTCCCCCCCTCTCTCCTCCCCCCTTCTCAGTGGAGGCGTCGGACAGCACTCACCTCCCGTTTGGACCTCCTGTCCTCCTCCAGGCCTCTCACAGCGTCTGCTCGCTCCGACACCAGGGCTTCATCAGCGGCTACAGCTGGGACCGACTGCAGCCTCTGTGGACGTCCTACACCGTCCCCAAACCCGTGAGGAATAACTCTAACCCTACACCGTCCCCAAACCTGTGAGGAATAACGCTAACCCTACACCGTCCCCAAACCCGTGAGGAATAACTCTAACCCTACACCGTCCCCAAACCCGTGAGGAATAACCCTAACCCTACACCATCCCCAACCTGTGAGGAATAACCCTAACCCTACACCATCCCCAACCCGTGAGGAATAACCCTAACCCTACACCATCCCCAAACCCGTGAGGAATAACCCTAACCCTACACCATCCCCAAACCCGTGAGGAATAACTCTAACCCTACACCGTCCCCAAACCTGTGAGGAATAACTCTAACCCTACACCGTCCCCAAACCCGTGAGGAATAACTCTATCCCTACACCGTCCCCAAACCGTGAGGAATAACTCCCTACACGTCCAACCTGAGGAATAACCTAACCCTACACCGTCCCCAAACCGTGAGGAATAACTCTAACCCTACACCGTCCCCAAACCCGTGAGGAATAACTCTAACCCTACACCGTCCCCAACCCGAAATACCCCCCCCCCCCCTAAAACTCTAACCCTACACCGTCCCCAAACCCGTGAGGAATAACTCTACCCTACACCGTCCCCAAACCCGTGAGGAATAACTCTAACCCTACACCGTCCCCAACCCGGAGGAATAACTCCTAACCCTATACACCCATCCCCAAACCCGTGAGGAATAACTCTAACCCTACACCGTCCCCAAACCCGTGAGAATAACTCTAACCCTACACCGTCCCCAAACCTGTGAGGAATAACTCTAACCCTAAAAAAAATAACTACCCACCGTCCCCAAACCCGTGAGGATAACTCTAACCCTACACCGTCCCCAAACCGTGAGGAATAACTCTAACCCTACACCGTCCCCAAACCTGTGAGGAATAACTCTAACCCTACACCGTCCCCAAACCTGTGAGGAATAACCCTAACCCTACACCGTCCCCAAACCCGTGAGGAATAACTCTAACCCTACACCGTCCCCAAACCCGTGAGGAATAACTCTAACCCTACACCGTCCCCAAACCGTGAGGAAT
The DNA here is from genome assembly GCA_007210695.1 of Neogobius melanostomus. Lineage (NCBI taxonomy): Eukaryota > Metazoa > Chordata > Actinopteri > Gobiiformes > Gobiidae > Neogobius > Neogobius melanostomus. The sequence goes on from VHKM01000402.1 coordinate 62,439, forward strand.
AACCTAACCCTACACCCCCCCGGTAACTCTACCTACACCGTCCCCAAACCCGTGAGGAATAACTCTAACCCTACACCGTCCCCAAACCCGTGAGGAATAACTCTAACCCTACACCGTCCCCAAACCTGTGAGGAATAACTCTAACCCTACACCGTCCCCAAACCCGTGAGGAATAACTCTAACCCTACACCGTCCCCAAACCGTGAGGAATAACTCTAACCCTACACCGTCCCCAAACCCTGAGAATAACCAACCCTACACCGTCCCCAAACCTGTGAGGAATAACTCTAACCCTACACCGTCCCCAAACCCGTGAGGAATAACTCTAACCCTACACCGTCCCCAAACCTGTGAGGAATAACCTCTAACCCTACACCGTCCCCCAAACCTGTGAGGAATAACTCTAACCCTACACCGTCCCCAAACCCGTGAGGAATAACTCTAACCCTACACCGTCCCCAAAACCTGTGAGGAATAACCCTAACCCTACACCGTCCCCAAACCCGTGAGGAATAACTCTAACCCTACACCGTCCCCAAACCTGTGAGGAATAACTCTAACCCTACACCGTCCCCAAACCCGTGAGGAATAACTCTAACCCTACACCGTCCCCAAACCCGTGAGGAATAACCCTAACCCTACACCGTCCCCAAACCCGTGAGGAATAACTCTAACCCTACACCGTCCCCAAACCCGTGAGGAATAACTCTAACCCTACACCGTCCCCAAACCTGTGAGGAATAACTCTAACCCTACACCGTCCCCAAACCTGTGAGGAATAACCCTAACCCTACACCGTCCCCAAACCTGTGAGGAATAACTCTAACCCTACACCGTCCCCAAACCCGTGAGGAATAACTCTAACCCTACACCGTCCCCAAACCTGTGAGGAATAACCCTAACCCTACACCGTCCCAAACCCGTGAGGAATAACTCTAACCCTACACCGTCCCCAAACCCGTGAGGAATAACTCTAACCCTACACCGTCCCCAAACCCGTGAGGAATAACTCTAACCCTACACCGTCCCCAAACCCTGTGAGGAATAACTCTAACCCTACACCGTCCCCAAACCCGTGAGGAATAACTCTAACCCTACACCGTCCCCAAACCCGTGAGGAATAACTCTAACCCTACACCGTCCCCAAACCTGTGAGGAATAACCCTAACCCTACACCGTCCCCAAACCCGTGAGGAATAACTCTAACCCTACACCGTCCCCAAACCCGTGAGGAATAACTCTAACCCTACACCGTCCCCAAACCCGTGAGGAATAACTCTAACCCTACACCGTCCCCAAACCCGTGAGGAATAACTCTAACCCTACACCGTCCCCAAACCCGTGAGGAATAACTCTAACCCTACACCGTCCCCAAACCTGTGAGGAATAACCTAACCCTACACCGTCCCCAAACCTGTGAGGAATAACTCTAACCCTACACCGTCCCCAAACCCGTGAGGAATAACTCTAACCCTACACCGTCCCCAAACCTGTGAGGAATAACTCTAACCCTACACCGTCCCAACCTGAGGAATAACTCTAATACCCGTCCCCAAACCCGTGAGGAATAACTCTATCCCTACACCGTCCCCAAACCTGTGAGGAATAACTCTAACCCTACACCGTCCCCAAACCTGTGAGGAATAACTCTAACCCTACACCGTCCCCAAACCGTGAGGAATAACTCTAACCCTACACCGTCCCCAAACCCGTGAGGAATAACTCTAACCCTACACCGTCCCCAAACCTGTGAGGAATAACTCTAACCCTACACCGTCCCCAAACCTGTGAGGAATAACCTAACCCTACACCGTCCCCATACACCGTCCCAAACCTGTGAGGAATAACTCTAACCTCTACACCGTCCCCAAACCCGTGAGGAATAACTCTAACCCTACACCGTCCCCAAACCTGTGAGGAATAACTCTAACCCTACACCGTCCCCAACCTGTGAGGAATAACTCTAACCCTACACCGTCCCCAAACCTGTGAGGAATAACTCTAACCCTACACCGTCCCCAAACCTGTGAGGAATAACTCTAACCCTACACCGTCCCCAAACCGTGAGGAATAACTCTAACCCTACACCGTCCCCAAACCTGTGAGAATAACCTAACCCTACACCGTCCCAAACCTGTGAGGAATAACTCTAACCCTACACCGTCCCCAAACCGTGAGGAATAACCCTAACCCTACACCGTCCCCAAACCCGTGAGGAATAACTCTAACCCTACACCGTCCCCAAACCTGTGAGGAATAACTCTAACCCTACACCGTCCCCAAACCTGTGAGGAATAACTCTAACCCTACACCGTCCCCAAACCGTGAGGAATAACTCTAACCCTACACCGCCCCAAACTGTGAGGAATAACCCTAACCCTACACCGTCCCCAAACCTGTGAGGAATAACTCTAACCCCTACACCGTCCCCAAACCTGTGAGGAATAACCCTAACCCTACACCGTCCCCAAACCTGTGAGGCCCCCCCGAATAACCCTACCCTACACCGTCCCCTAACCTGTGAGGAATAACCCTAACCCTACACCGTCCCCAAACCTGTGAGGAATAACTCTAACCCTACACCGTCCCCAAACCTGTGAGGAATAACTCTAACCCTACACCGTCCCCTAACCCGTGAGGAATAACTCTAACCCTACACCGTCCCCAAACCTGTGAGGAATAACTCTATCCCTACACCGTCCCCAAACCTGTGAGGAATAACTCTAACCCTACACCGTCCCCAAACCTGTGAGGAATAACTCTAACCCTACACCGTCCCCAAACCCGTGAGGAATAACTCTAAATCTCTAAATATGGGCGACAGCAGCGGCCAAAGACGGGAGGGCGCATGTGCAGACAACGGGACTAAACTTTAGGGCCATTTTCTCCAAATGAGGCTTTAATTTTGAAAATGCAGCAACTTTAACGCTTTTATTTAGAAAAAAAACATTAATCTAAGGCCTTTAATTTGAAAACGCCGCAAATTAAAGGCTTTATTTAGAAAACATTGCACATTAAGAGAAACAAATAAATGATTAATACAATAATTAATGGGAATTATACGGAATCTATGGAAGTCAGTTGGGAATAAACAAGAGAATGAACAAAACCTGAATTAATTGCATTTTCAACTTGAATTTTCTGAGGAATTATTCAGTAAAAGTGGATGATTATAAGTTCAAGGGAAGTAGATCTGACGGGGAATAATTATCCAGTGAAAGTTTTGTGTCACATCAAAAGGGGATTATGAAAAGGACTTTCCAAAAGCAGCACATGTGACATTTTGGACCATCATTTCAGAAACAAAATGAGGCCTTTTGTTCTTGAATTTCCTCAATATTTCTGCTGTGGAATGTGTTCATATTAAGTAGAAAGGTGGTGGACATAATGAGGAATAATGTCACAGTCAGAATGATTTCAAAGAGATGATCATAATTCTTTTGCAAATACAGCAGATGTGGCATTTTGGACCTTTTTGACTTCTTGTCTGGGTCGGGCTCCTACAGATTTGTGTTAACGTCTCTGTCTCTGCAGGACACTGAAGACTCTTTAGGTCCGGTCGTCTCCGATTGTCTCCGTCCTGACGTCCGTGTCCCTCCGGCCCAGAGTCCGACCTGTGAGGCCTACAGCTCTGCAGCTCCCAACATCAGCCCCGGCTTCCTCTACCCCCCAAGTACGACCCACATTTATCACATCAGCCCCGGCTTCCTCTGTCCTGGTGTCTCCTCTGCAGTATAACCCAGATGCCCTCCCGTTAACGTCCCGGTGTGTTTCAGACCTGAATGTTTCGGCGGAGCAGCAGTTCGACGCTCTCACCACCTCCAACATCAGCCCCATGTTCCCGCAGTTCCAGAGTGAGTGTCTCTCCCTCTGAACCCCCAGGGGTTCCATGTTCCTAAACGTGTCTCATGTTTCAGGGCAGTTCCAGAGTGAGTGTCTCTCCCTCTGAACCCCCAAGGGCTCCATGTTCCTAAACGTGTCTCATGTTTCAGGGATCTGGCGTCACTTCCACGCCGCGCTGCTGCCGCGTTACGCCGCGCTCTACAACGGCCTGAACGTTCTGAGCGGACCCGTGTTCGACTACAACTACGACGGACGATACGACTCGCCTCAGCAGATCCAGATGTGAGTTTACACCAGGAGGCGCCGGCAGGAGGCGCTGGCAGGAGGCGCTGGCAGGAGGCGCTGGCAGGAGGCGCCGGCAGGAGGCGCCGGCAGGAGGCGCTGGCAGGAGGCGCTGGCAGTCAAATATTAGAGCTGGGCATTAAAAAGCATAAACTCTGACTTGCTTCTTTCTGGGTAAACCCCGTAAATAGTAAATATTCGTCTGTTTGCTCCAGGTTCGTCCCCGGCTCGAAGATCCCCGTCCCCACGCATTACTTCATCGTCCTGACGAGCTGCAGAAACTCGTCCAGAGCCGTCCTCCAGTGCGACGGGCCCCTGCAGACCGTGTCCTTCGTCCTGCCGCACCGAGAGGACAACAGCGAGAGCTGCGAGGTACAAACCAGCCAAGTGCACCTCATCTGTGCATACACTTTAAGAGTTATAATCCTAATGGTATTTAGTTGTATTGTATAGTTGTATTGTATTTAGCTACTTTCCATCTGTAGTCCCTGAGCAGGTGAGTTACAAAATGTACAATATAAAATATATTTAACCACTCAAATACAAATATTCATTCATTCATTCATTCATTCACCCGTTACAGCATCAGTCCACATAGAATCATGCTCAAATTACTACATAAAACATCACTAAAGGTCATATTTACATTTACAGTTATCGGTGCTGACACGACAGCACTTTTTTAGTATTACAAGAGAAATCTTTCAGGTCTAAGGAAAGTTTCAGACTCTGTGGGAGTTTGTTCCATTCTTTGATGCCTTTGAATGAGAAGGACGTCTGCGCAAGGGCTGAGTTACGTTTAGGCCTTACTCTACAGTCATTGGAGCTCCTGGTCATCTGCTCAGAACAGAGCTGGACAAATGTTTTCAGTGGTGGAGGTGCAGTATTATTCAAAATGTTAAAAACTAATCGCGCATTTGCGTACACAATTAAATGATCAAAGTTAAACATGCTGTATTTTCCACGGATCAGACAGTGTTGGATCTCAGTGGCTTTTTGTCCAGCACTTTAACAGCTTGATTATATAGAGATTTTAGAGGATTTATTGTTGTGTCACATGTCTGTGACCAACAAGAAATACAGTCATTAATATGAGGAATTATCGTTGCCTCCAAGTACATTTTTGCAGCATCATGAGTCAGTGTATTCCTAATATGTTTAAAAACAGTGTATTTTAGGCCCAATCTCAATTCTCTTTTCTACCCCTACCCCTTCCCCTAGCCCTAGCCCTTGCCCTTTCCCTACACCCTGAAACCAAGGGCTAAGGGCGAGGGTTGAAAATACCACCCTAAGAAATGGGACAGCCCTCCATTTGACTGCATTTACTATTAACACAGATGATTAAGGTTATGTAAAAAAAAATATAATAAACAAAATAAAAGCAAGCCTTGTCTATAGAGCATGTTTCTACTGAACCAGTTTATCACTTGACTGATGCTGTTTTGTAACACCTAAACAACAGGACTCGGTCTCAGCCCAAACCCTACAGATTTTCACCTATTTCTGCTACATTCTCCTTCCCCTGTCCGTGTGTTGCTGCTTCTACCGCGGGTCACTGTGGCTGCAGCCAGAGCTGCGAGAGATCAGCCCATCCGTTCATGTAGCGCACTCAGCGGGGACAGTCAGAGGTAGACCCGCTCGCACTGCGCACAGGGCGGGGACAGGCACCCGCAGCCTCCGCTCTGAGCCCCGTGCCTGAGTGGAGGCTGCCGAGGTGCGCTCAGACCGGGGACAGACCGCCTCGGACCCGGGCTCAGAGCACAGCGGCGCGGGGAGAAATCGAGCGCAGCAGCGAGGCACTGAACCCCGTGTGTCATGTCAATAGCGACGTATCGAAAGTTTGGGAGCGTTCGCAGCAGCAAAGCGAAAACGTAGAACTGACACGTTTATAGCAATGGACTGTTCTAATTGTTGCACAAAGCGAACAAAGTCATGAACGAAGCGTTCTGCAACTTTATAAATGTTGTAAGAGTGCTTAATGATGATATTCGTGAATTCATTTCGCAGCTTATTTCCGTGTTTTGTCAAACTCCTCCTACCCCTTCGTCTGAAGTGTGCATCTGAAAAACCCTCGCTGGAAGGGCTATGTGGCCCTCTCCCTCACCCCTACCCCTCACCGCAAAATAGAATTGGGACACCCCTTCGTCTCTCGTGAACGCGCACAACGAAGGGAAAGGGCTAAGCGGAGGGCTAAGGGGGAGAATTGAGATTGGGCCTTAGTGTGTTGCAACTAAATGATGAATCCAAAACAAGACCTAGATATTTAAATTCCTTCACTACTTTTATTTGACTCTGGTTTACATAAAGGCATGGGAAGGAGGACTTCAGTTTTTGAGTTTTGGTAAAATACATCGCTATGGTTTTATTTACATTCAGTGTGAGCGAGGCAGAGGAAAGCCAGTTTGAGATGTTTCCCATGACATTGGTTAGTTTATTGGCTACACGGGTCGCATCAGTTCCATGCACGTAAACTACAGTGTATGTGTCAGTGTCATAAAGATTAAAAAAAAAGATCTGCTCATTGTTAGAGAAATAACAATGGTGTTTGAGATGATTAATGAAGAAGAGGCAGCAGTCAGGATGAGACATGAATTCGAGACATTGCGCCTGCCATTCAAGTGTGTCTCTGCTTCCACAGAAGAGATAAATACCGTCTAAGAGCGTCATACTGATACGCAAGATAAATAATCAGTAGCTGAGAGTCTGAGCACCACAGTCAAGGCTATGACAGAGATAGTACGACAGTACAGCTTGATGATAAATAGCGATTTAATGTTATCCATTAACACTCGTCAGCTTCAATGAACAGTTTAGGGGAGGCCGGATAGAAGGTTTATGCTTAAGCCTCTGGAGGTCCTACAGCGTGATGTTCAGGAGACTCCAGAGGCTCCAGCAGCTTTAGATACATGTTTGCTGCTTTGTAGCAGCTGTTCTCTTAATCTGATGTGTTTGTGTGGCAGAAACCGTCCTCATTGTGCCTTTATCTGCACAAACCCGTGTGTGTCTGAATCAGCCACAAATCTCTGAACAGTACGATGATTACGCTTCATCTTTCATGAAATAGCGAAGGTTTTCATACCTAGTCCAAGGCATTCAACTATTCCACACTTTTTATCAGCAGATCCTTTTTCTTTCCGTTATTGCTTGAAAATGATGGTCTGCTTAATGATGTGGAACGTCCTTTATCAGTAGTTTTTCATTAATTGGACTTAACCTGAGAACTGATCATCACAGGGTCTGAGACTGAGGTCAGTGATTCAAAGAGCCTGAGACACAAATCCTTCCATGAGTTTCATTGGAAAAATAAAAAGTGAGAAAAGGTTATATTTACAACATGTCAGAGCCGCTGCGCTGCGTTGACTTCCTGGTAAATGCGCCCACCCCGACATTTGGGCGCTTATAAGCTTTTGCTTCAGCCCACTCCTTTTGAGCAGAATTTTTAACTGCTCAAATAAACTAATAAACTAAACTAAACTAAGAGCATCAGCGGTGGTCGTAATACGCCATCGCTGCTCCTCAGGAACAGCTCAGTCCAAAACAGAAGGAGTGCAAAGCAGACGGTCATGAATCCAGTCCCTCCAAGAATCCTGCGACTGTAGCAACTGTTCCAATAAGCTACAATCAATCTGACCATATCTCCCATGTTCCTCAATATTGTACATATTATCTTCTAAATCATATCTTGGTGACGACGTATCGCTCTTGTCTTTTCCGCCGCCTCAAACCCAGTCCAGGCGACGCCTCAGAACATTTGTAATATTGACATAATGAACGTCTCGTTTCAGAGCGCGGCGTCGGAGGAGCAGTGGGTGGAGCAGCTCATGTGGTTCCACCAATCACGCGTCAGGGATGTGGAGCTCCTCGCTGGATTGGACCTTTACCAGGGCAGCTCCCGGCCAATCACGGAGCTGCTGCAGATGAAGACCCGCCCCACTGCTGACATCCGCCGCAAAGCGTAAAAAAGTGTCGGAAAAATGAACAAAACCTAAATCTGATCCACTTCAGGGACCGTACAGTCGATCCTAAATCTGAGCCACTGACCGTGATTAACCTTTTTCAGCTCGTTGTGTTTGAGTCGTTTAAATGAGACTCAGTGTTTTTTTTATTTATGAATGAATTACTGTGAATAAACCCAGCTTTGATTTAAACGTTTTGAGGCACTTTCCTTCAGTGCTGCGTTTTCACGGGACGTCCCCACATCGTAAACATGTTATCGTTTAAACGGCGAATCCTACGGGGGTAACCAGTGGCGCAAAAGAGCATATACAATATATGCCTTGCATAGGGGCGCCGAAAGGACGGGGCGCTATACGATAGTGATGGGTCTGTCGCGAACGAGTCGGTACAAAGAGCCGGCTCTTTTAAGTGAACGATGAGAGTCGAGTCTCACCCGTGAGCCGTTGTTTTTTTAAGTTTACATGTTTATCAAGCTCCACGTGCACCGGTCTGCGCTACACTCACCTCAGAGAGAGAGAGAGAGAGAATAAGAACTCTACAAATGTATACTCGCCCATGAATGTAATCAGCGCATCTCTAGCTTTAAGTCATTTTTTATTTGAGAACAATCCGACAGATGTCCTGCTAAAGTTTGGACTTCAGTGATGTCTGGAGTCTGAATCCCTCTCTCAGTGTGAGGCTGCAGGAGCTACAGAGCAGGAACAGGGACTGGGGAGAAACACTAGGATTTTAACAGTAAATAAAAAAGTACGTGTGTGAAACTAATACCACCAGCTTTAAAAGTGTGGACACAGATTAATATAAGCCAGATAATAGCAATGAAAAAAAATCTAATGTTCCTTTTCATTTCTTTCTTGATTATAGTTGTTGTTTTGTGCAGGGAGTAAAAAGGCTCATTTAACGAGCCATGAATGAACATTTCTGCTAATTTTGTCTGAAATCTAAAGTGTATATGTTGCCATTTGGGAGCCAAAAGAGCCGGCTCTTTTTAGTAAGCCGATCCAAATGATCTGGTTCCCCAAAAAGAGCCGAAAATCCCATCACTACGAATACGATAGAGAGAAAAAAATATTTAAATATAGTCGGACTCATTTTTTTCCGGGGGGGGGGGGCGCCGGCTTTGTGTCTGCATACCCCCCAGAAAGTGGGTAGTTGCGCCCCTGGTGGTAACTACGGTAACAGGACTCGGCTTGTGGTGAGTGCCTCTGTAACGGCTGGCCCTGTTCACGTCAGGAAGGATCATAATATAATGATCCTGAGTCTGATTTCGATTCCATTCAATAGGCTCTGATTCAATTTATGGACGACATTCTCTGAAGAACTAATGCTTCAATTAAACTAACTCTAACTTGGTAAATTAGTAAAAATATGAATATTTACATTAGGAATTGAACCCTCCTCTTTGTTGCCATGTGTGTAATGACGGCTCAGCCAATCAGGCCTTTGACAGTAAACAACATGGCTGACGCTGTCTAAGATATAAACCACTAAATCTTTGTTTGGAAGACATGCGGGACAAGGAAACGTGTGCAAAAGCCGTTTTATATCCGCATATAGTTTATAGAGAAGCTCTTAAAGCAGAACAGTCTGGACGCAGCACAAAAAGTTTCTCTCTCATTTAGTTCCGCAGCTATAGCTGATTGAAATAAACATGACATTAGGATCGATCTAAGGTTTTTTTTTATATCAGGCTGTTCAAAGGAAAATCGATGAATAGATGAGCTAAACTGAGCCCTCTCAGAGCCAGGTGCATCATCTTCATTGATTTTTTATTTCCAGCTCTTCTGACCTCATGCTTCAGTCGTTTATAGCACTTATCGACCGGATTCATGTGAAACAGCCAGAGGATTTCTCACTGATGTCGAGCTGCGTGGAAACTTCACAGGCAATGGGTTTTTTCCAACTAAGTTTCTCTCTGACTGAACAATTGGTAAATGAACTCATTGACTGCCAGCCATGTTCCAATCAGAGAGCCAGAGGTTTTTCAGGATTTTTCCAGAGCCACAGAAAATTGGGTTCTAGGTCTATGTCAACACCAAACCCACCAAGATTAGACTCTCTTCTTTCATCTACAAAAAAAAGAAGAAAAAGTTCATTTCAACTTTCCATTCTTTAGTAATCGTCCGTAGAAAATAGGTGCTGGTTTCTGACACACACAAAAACAAGCTTTTTGTAATCAAGCAGAACAGTGACTTTGATGCTAATATGTTTTGCTTTAGTGACGCCTCAAACATCTGAACAGTGGTTTCCTTCTATAAAACAGAAGCACAGTCTCTCGTGTTCTTCTCGCACATGATGAAAAGCGCTGTGGACTCAGGGTTAGCATTTTTAGCATGCTAGTCAGGGGCTTTCTGCTAGCTCTGCCTGCTTGATCCCCGTTACTACTCAAACCACGTCTAACCAAAACATGCTCAAGTGTAACGTGCCTGTATTTGTCCTTAACGTTTGGCCATTCTCTCTGGATCTTCTCCTTCCCTCGTCTGAGACACGTCAGATCAAAACAAGTAGTTACAACTTCTGACCTGTGACCTGACCAATGGCCGCTAGTTGCTCTGCTTTATGACCGCAACACTGGAGGCCATTGCTCCACCATTGCTCCTCCATTGCTGTAGTACCTCCATATGGCCGCTAGTCCCCCATTGAAAAGCATTGGACTTTAGACACGTTAAAAACAACTTTAACGCCTGGTTTCTATTTTTAAACACTTTCTACAGCTACATATTCCTCCTGAGATAACGCTGGGTTAGACACAAAAAAAGAAACCAGGCTGGTTTTCAAAAGAATTTTTTTAAAATCTCCTACTTAACGAGGGTCGGACTGTTAGCATTGCAGCTGCGCGAGCTACACGTCACGCAAGGGCGGAGTCTACAGTGAAGATCCCGCCCTTATGCCCTTATTAGGAACATGCTTCGTCAGAGCTGGGGAGGAGGAGTCTGTAAATCCGCCATGATTTCCCCCTCGAGCGTGGTCATTATGGTAAACGGGGAGGAGTGAGTATTAACGGTCTATTAATAATATGTCTATGGACCTGACCTGTGATCGCATCCAGAGAGCACTGCTGCCCCCTGCTGACTCAATACAATAATGTCTACAACTAAGATATTTACAGCAGAGCTGCACAAGGCTTTCCTGCAGCCGTCCCATTAAACAAAACTGACGTCTAAAGACCTCATTGGCAGTGAATGAGTTAAGAACGAACTGAACTCCTTTTCCAACATCTGAACAAGAACTGCCTTGCTTTTGCGCACTGTAATTATTATTATTTGTTTTGTATTTGTTTCATTTATTGGTTATTCTTTACTCAATACAAGGCGCATTGAGTTGCTTTGTGTATGAAATGCGCAGTATAAATAAAATTGCCTTGCCTTGCCTTACTTCTATTTAATGTATTTCATTCATACACAAGCTCCATAAAAACCTGCATCTCGGTTCATATTTCTAAAATAATATAAATTGACTTGATGTTCTGAGCTCATGAGTTATAAAAACGTCCTCCCTTCATTCACTTTATAGTAAACAGTTCTTTCCCCCAGGGTTCTCCTCCAGGAAGTGGAGACGATTCAGACTGAGATGAATATGGAGGTTTGTGAATAAAGATCAGGGAAACATTTGGACGAGTCTCGGCTCCTGCTCTGACTCACATGATCGGGACTAAAAATATCTGTGTCCCTTGTGTTGTGGGTGAGACCGGGGTATGCAGATTGTGTCCCCTGCAGCTGTGTTACTCATTAATATGAATGACCAGTGTCACAGTTTCGAAGCTAAATTTAGTTCTTCCTGTTTCTGCGGTTATTGTGACGCTGCTGCTGAGACGAGTCTCGTGTTTCTCGTTCCTCTGAGCATAAACTGTTTACAGGAGAAGCCCCGCCCCCCTCGCTGTGCGATGAGCTCATCGATGTGGAAGCTTTGAGGAGCAGCCGCTGTTTAAGAAAACTGTTACAGAAATAAGAAACACTTTGGGTTTCTGATAAACACGACAGACCCATTTCTTTCCAAACCTGTGTGAACCTCGGGAAAAGGCTGTCTACAACAAAAGGACTGCCAAGAGAAAATCAGTTCCTAAACCGCTTTAGGCCATGCAGAGAAACAGTGCAGTGTTGTCGTTTCTAACCTTCAGTTCTTAACCTCTTTACCCCCACCTGAGCCGAGCACATACTCTACGGCTTCACTCAAATCTAAAAGGAAATAAAGCATCAACGTAGCAACGAAAACCAGGATGAAAACGCAACAAAGAAGCAACAAAGACATGCCAGAAAAGCAACACTAATATGACAAAAACGTGACAAAACCGCAGCAGCAACAAACAAAAAAGTTAAGGATCAGTTTTGTAGGCCTTAGCTTTCAAATGAGGCGTTACACTGTTGCTTTCCAGTCAAGAAGCTTTTAGATTTGGGTAAAGCTGAACTGGAGAAAATGCGTTCTTGACTCCAGGAGCGCTTGACAGAAAGATCAGATCTGTGTGGTTGGACAAGAGGAGTTGTGTTGCTTTCATGGCAGTTGTTGTAAACTGTGTGGTTTTGCATTTTGTCAGACATGTTTTAACTCGTGTTTTGTAAAAGTCTCTGCTTTGCTCCTTCAGAACGCAGTAAACAAACATCACAGACGCTCTGGCTGATCTTTATCCAAGGCCTTCTGGGTAAACGGCCCTTTTCTGTCTCTGCTTTTGATACTTGTATTGTTCCGATCCCAGACTGGTTTAACAGCAACCTGACTCTCTTTTTAATATATATATATTTAAATTATTATTAGAACACGATTTATTTCATATCAATATAAGTATATTAAAATGATACAAATGACCCACAGCCCAACCATCCTCGCCCCCCCCCCCCTCCCATATCCACCCTGAACTGAGTTCAATTCCATAAAAAATAAAAGACAAAAAACAAACAAACACACAGACACACAAAACAAGCAGAATAAAACATAACACCATTGCAAAGAAAAAATTAAATTAAAAAGAAAGTAAAAATCACAGGGATATAACAATAGCAACAGTAATGATAGTGATCACAAATATATGATCACTATCAATATATATTTCATATATATATATATATATATATATATATATATTTGCACACTTAGTTTTCTCGACGTGTTTGCGCACGGAACTTAAATACAACCATAACTGTCATCTAATCCTTGTAAGAAGGAACTGCTTTTCTCTTGCTTTTAATATGTATGTCAACATTTAAAATAGGGAAGTTCCAAACCTTAAGAGCGAAGCCACTCAAATATAGAAATAACACGTCACAGCGCGGCATAAACTTACAAAAGTCCTCTTTCCCCTTTGAGTGGTCTCGTCCTCAGTCTGTGTCTCCCAATTAACAATAATAACAGCAATCCTCCCTATTCTTTTAGAAATTGTTCTCACGAAGATATACAGTCACAGCACCAATTGTTAGGACCCGGCTCTTTTGTATCACGCAAGAACACATAGCCAAAGCAAACATTGGAGATAAAGGTTGTCTCAAACATAAGGCTTTTATTGCCCTTGTTCCAGTTACAAAGAAGTAAAACCAGCTGGTGACTTCAGAGAGAGAGAAGTGAAGTCCAGACCTCTGTTAACAGTTTTATCCTGGTCACTTCTGCCTATCAGTGAGTCTATGTGTTTGTACATTATCTGTACTGTACGTCATGTTCAGAATGATTATGATGTTGACCGTTGTTTATCAGCTAATCTCACTGACAAGGCCTTCTTGCTCTGTAGCGTGTGAGCAAAGCAGAGTCAGGAGCTTGTTAACCCATAACATTGTTGTTGTTTTTTCAGGAGTATGACAAAGGTTCATTCCAGTGTTGTTTTGTTGAGGGGGTTGATTTTTCCAATATAGGACAATGCATTGTTTTTGCTGCTGCCATTGCCAGCAGGATCAACGTCTGTTCAAAGTGATTTAGGCCAATTCTATATCATGGTTTTGTGTCACCAGCAGAGCAAGGCAAGGATCCATTGGAACCCATTTTTGAGAAGTTTGCTAAACTTTGAAAACACTTCTCCCCAGTAGGTATTTAGTTTACTGCACTTCCAAAACATATGAAAGATATCAGCACCATCTACGTCACATCTTTGGCAGCTCGATGAAGTGTTGTAAAACTGATGCAGTTCACTTGGGGAATAATAAGTACGGTTTAAAAGATTAAGCTGAATTAGTCTGTGTCTGGTATTTGAGAGGATGGTTTGAGAGTTTGAGGATTTCATCCCATTCTCCCATTGTAAATACTTTCCCCAGTTTCTTTTTTGATTAAATAATCATGATCAGTGTATTTCTTAATCATTACATAACATTTGGAGATTAGGCTTTTTGATGATATTATAGATTCTGTTTTTGAGCACAAAGGGCTTGTTTACCGATCTTGACCCTTATCCAGCTTTTTAACTGTAAATATCTCTCAAAGTCAGCGGTGGAAAGATTATTCATCTTTAGAACGCTCTAAGCAAGATCTCCCACGGTGCGTATCCCAGCTTGTTCCATCTTTGATTCATGATGAAGTGGTAAAACCTGTGTCAAAGAAAAGCTTTTGCAGTGACGTGTGTGTTGAAATCGCACATGGACACGTGTCAACACCGCGTTCAGGCTTTCAGTCCAAACCTGCTGGTTTCCGGAGCTGCTCCTCTGCAGCACGTTGCTCCTGAGTCATCAGAAACTGGCATATGAAATATAGACATACTGGTAAATAAAACCAGTTAAAGATCACATGTAAATGAACACAATTAGGTATGTGCATACATTTAGGCACCCTTGTCCCTGATCCTGATCCTGATCCTGATCCTGATCCTGATCCTGATCCTGATCCTGATCCTGTCCCTGATCCTGATCCTGATCCTGTCCCTGATCCTGATCCTGATCCTGTCCCTGATCCTGATCCTGATCCTGATCCTGATCCTGATCCTGATCCTGCTCCTGATCCTGACGGTGTCTCCTGCTCCTGGTTTAAACTCTGAGTCGTGACGTCTGAACATCGTGTTCTTTTACCAAACATCAGGTCCTGCACGTCGCCTCCACCCGGATGCCCTCCTGGCACATTCATATTACGTGCAGTTTACAGAAGCACGTTCCTGCCCCGCGGCGAGAACGTGCCAGGACACGCCCAGCGAGAGGTGATTCAGACACTTTCCTTTGGTTTTGGTTTTTGGTCCCGATAACTGCTCTAGAATGTCCTGCTTCCTGTGACACTGGTTTAAATTCTGCTGAGTCACGTCGTCACAAAGCAAACGCTGAGCTCAGAGTTTCCTTCAGAGAAAGATGCAGACACAGACAGACATGAGCGCATATTTTCATTCATCAGAATCCTGGTCCATAGTATTAAAAGAAAAAAGAAAAGTTTAAATAAAATGACATCACACATGTTTACACTGCGGGAGATCCAATGCTTCCAGCTTGTATAATACAGTCAGACTGATTCAGGACTCTACACACAGTGGCGTACCAAGGGTACCAAAGGGCCCCAAGCAGGAATGTCGGTAGGGGCCCTCTGGTGGCCACTCGGTGTGCTGTGCACTGGGAGAGAGAACATCATTTGGGCGGGAGCGGGTCACCTGACAACTCCCATAATGCAGTTCTCTGCATAAGTTTCCCTCAGAACAGAAGGCTGAGGTTCTTTAGGTCATGAAGAGAGTTACAATAAACTGGTTTCACTGTTGGAGCCATGAGTGAAAAGTCTGTCACTGTTCATTATAAGTTAACATTAAGGAACCATGACTCACTAAAGCAGCAGCAGGATGGGAATAAACAGCGCCACAGAGTGTTGGTGGAGACTTGATGTAACTGTGTCACCAAAGTCATTAGGACGACTGTATATCAAGGGTTTATTGCAGATGTCTGAAAAACGGGTTGGTGCATGGGGCCCTTGACAGTTGGGGGGGCCCCAGGCAGCTGCCTGCCTTGCCTTATGGCCAGCTGCGCCTCTGTCTACACATAAATGCATAGATACAATGCCTTATTCCAGATGCACAGGATCTTATTCCACAGTTAACAAACATCTCACTGCTGTGCCTCTGGACTTTCAAAAGCTTTCTCAGAGTCAGAGCCTGCATGCTCTTTATGCAGCTGTGCCAGAGGTGCGCTTCATACAGAGGCGACACATCAGCCTGCCCTTAAAGTTACACCTCTGCCTATACAGGTCTCGATCGTCCAAGATATTTAACCTGTGACCTGAAGAACCTTTCCATAGAGATAAAAGTCTGGGAACATCAGCGTCTGATCCTCTTTTGTTTTTACAATCATTCTGTGACTTTTAAGAGCATTATACAGTGGTGAGAAAAAGTGAGTACACCGTGTGTAATTTCTCACATGTCTGCCTAATGTGTCACTGAATGTGGTCTGATCTTCATTAAAATCACAGGAATGATTAAACAGTGTCTGCTTAAACTAACTCCACCAACTAATACCATAACATGTAAACATTCACAGGACAGCGTGGAATAAGTGAGTACACCGCCTGAATCTCGCTGAACTGCAGCAGTTTTGTAAAGAGGAACGATCCAAGATTCATCCTGATCGTTGTGAGCGTCTGATCTGCTGCAAAAGACGGATCAGCCAGATGTTTAATACAGGGGTTCACTAACTTCTTCACACGCTGTTGTGAAAGTCTCAGGTCTTTAAGCTTCACAGACAGGTCATAGATATATAAACTGAACGTCCTCCATTACTCACTCTGAAACAGTCTGATACAGGCTGTTTTCTACATCATCACTCGCCGCCCGAGTGCTGTTCCAATGTTCAAGTCGTCCAGAGGCCTGTGTCCTCCCTTTGGTGTTAGCATGTGGCTAATATACCAAGGATACATCAGTGTAGCCTTCACCGCCTTGCTCCAGCTAAAATCACCCATGATGCATCACAGCTCTTAGAATAAAAATCGAGAAAAAAAAGGTGGAGCTTGTGTGACTTGTTAAAGCACTTAAAAGCCTGTTTTGACTAGTTGTGTAGTTCTGCAGCCGGTGTTCATTTTAGTCTTTTTTTACAAAAAAGCTACATTTTGGTCAAGATTTGGTCAAATAAATAATTTTAGGTTTTTGTCTTTTTAGTCAATAATAGAAAATCTGAATCGTTCTGTTAACTAGAAATGTATATATTTGATTCAAACATTCAAGCAAATGAAACATATTTTCCTTTTTCATGTTGTGATGTCACTTCCTTTAGTGGGTGCCATTAGCAGCTCTTTTTGGACCAAAGCCTTGGCCTGGGAGGAAGTGAGTTTGGAGACACTGCCAAGGCGAGGAACCTAAGCTTGGAAACAGATGTAGAGTCGCCACATTTCAGCCTCAGACTCTGACAGGAATACCAGACAATAAGAATCCTCATTAGGCATCCTGGAACTCCTCTTTCTGTGAGTGTATCAAACATTTAACTATGATGAAGACGGTCAAAGACTTTAGACGCCTCTGACAAACACATGCATATTGTAGAGCCCTGGGTGTTGTATTTAAGCAGTATGTGTAAAGATGTCTGTGGTGAATATGGCTCAAGTCTCATCATTAGAGTCTTTTCAACACCTTCGACACTGAGCTACAGGTCTGTAGTTATTCATGTCACTAAGTTTACCGTCTGATGCTTTATCACAGGAGCCCATGGACACGAGAGACTGTGGCCACATAAAGAGGGAGAGTAAAGAGTGTGGGATCGAGCCGATACTCGATACTGGTATCGGTATCGTTGCATCCCTAATCAAATCAAAGGAATACATCGCAGTATTCACATAAGTTCACGACAGACTGAAGTGTCTGTTATGGAACACGTTACTACATTTAAGGCGAGTCTTCAGTTTCCTGTGACTAAACGCAGAGTTTCCACTGGGCATTATAAAGCAAATGAATGGCTTAAATGTGAGTATAAAGCATTAAAGTGAAAGATTCAAACTGGCATTAAATCTACATTTACTCAACACTGTTTACTGGATCCTGAAAACAAAGTGCTCTAAAACATGTTCAGCTGCAGTTTGGCTTATTTTTATTTATGTGTTTTATTAGAAAAGGAACCGGGCACATGACTCGGAAAAAAAGACAAAAAGAGAAATGTAATTTTTTTGTCACTTTTTTATCATATTTTTGTCGTTTTATGCCTTTTGTGTGACTTGTGCATCACTCTTTAGTTGTTTTGTTGTGTTATTGTTGTTTTTGTTGCTGTTTTTCCAGAAGCTTTTAGATTTGTGTAAAGCTAAACTGTAGAAAACATGCTCGGTTCAGGTGAAAGGTTAGAGGTTAAATGAAACTGAACTTTGCTTTAGTCACATGTGTCACACGGCGTCACCTGACTCGGCACAAACAGGATAAACCAAATGTCACAAACTGATGATGATGATGAGGAGCTGAGTCATGCTGAGGTCACCAGGAGGCGCCAAAACCCCACTCACATGACACTGCAGTCAGGTATGAACGTTAGGTCCCATGATCATGACACAGGTTAATATTATTACTCCTTTGTTCTGGAACGCGTTGGAACAGGTCGCATTGAACCCCCGCCTGAACCGAGCGCGTTTCACTCAAATAAAAACCTTTAGTGACAAAACCTGGTGAAAACATCACAAAACAACACAAGTCAGTTTTCTTTCAAATGAGGCGTTGCTCTGTTGCTCTGCAGTTCAGGAGCTTCTTCTGGAGTCGAACTGGAGACCATGCGCTCGGTTAAAGTGGTAAGAGGAACAAATGTGCTCTTATTTACTTTCTTAAGGTTTGCATTTCTGGAGATTTCTTTCGGGGCTAATTCAATGTTAAATCTGTTTGGTCTATTATCATTTGATTTATTTTCTTATTTTTTCATTCAATTGAATGTATTTCTTTTTACTTATTTATTCATATGGCTACAGGCGCTCGTCATATAATTAGAATATCATAGAAGTGCATTCACGTCTGTTATTACACTTAAACTGTGAAACTAATATGATATAGACTCATTACATGCAGAGTGACATATGTTTGTAATAATGTTGATGATTATGGCTTACAGTCCATTTTCAAAATATTCTAATTTTATATATATATATATATATATATATATATATATGGATTGTTTACATGCATGAGACCCATGTATGTTCATTAACATGCACTGTCCTGACCAAATAAACCAATAAATAAAATAAAATAAACTTTAGGTGTTTTTAATGAACTTTTCCAGTAATTTTTTTTAAATGTCGGAATTTTCCAGTAAATTTAGATTGATCATCCTGAACTCATGAATAAAATAGAATTCGCAGCAGCTGGTCTTTCCACGGGGTTTCCTGTAAAAAGCTTTAAAATAGATTCAAACTGACTGAAGCTAAACTTACTGGAACATGGTGACATCGCTGAGCAATAGTTACTGGATAAATATTCCCGGTTTAAGAAGTTAAATCTACATTTATTCCTCAACAATATTTACTGGAAAAGTTCAATGACCTAAAACATGTTCACCTGAAGTTTAGGTTGACTTTTTATTATTTTGCTCAATTTGTTCCATTCTCCTTCCTCTGTTTGAAATGTTTGCAAATCTGAAGAAACTAAATAAGTGCAGATTGTTGTGTCGTGTTTTTGTCTCTTTTTCTGTCTCTTTTCTGTCGTGTTTTCACCTCGTTTTTGTCGTTCTTTTGACACTTTTTTCTCCAGAAGCTTTTAGATTTGGGTAAAGCCAAACTGGAGAAAATGCGCTCAGTTCAGGTGGGGGTTAAGAAATGGTTCTGCCTGGATAAACCCTGGAGTAAAACAGAGCGGCCGGGCTGAGGTCCCAGGGCAATTAAATGTCATTAAATCATTAAATCTGAACTTTTGGCTCAAATTCTGACGTTGCACAACAGTTTTAGCTGCATAACTTCATGGAAATGAAAGTCATGGCAAAGTCATGCTCTCAAACCCGTGTGTAATTTACACAGAAACTAACCACATAATTCACTGAGAGGTTCCCCTTTTCACCACTTCTCTTTCCTCCGCGTCTGTGACGTTAAAATACCGTATTTAAAATGGCATTAAAAAAACTCATTTCCCTTTAGATCCAAGTTTAGATTCTGTTTGTCCCGGGACAGGATTAAAGGAAGAGACTTTTGTTTTTTTTATTAAATTTTTTCTCGTTCTCTCAATTTGTTTCCCTCATTTTTTATCAAAAATATTTTACCTATTTACCCCCATTTCTGCTCAGCTTTTATTTGTATTTTTTTCCCTACTTTTTCGGACAGACATAACTGGTAACACAACAGGCTCACCTCAGGGCTGTGTCCTGAGCCCCACACTGTTCACAGTATGAGGCAGTGGGAGTCTGATGGAGGAGGGAAAAAAACTGTTCATGTGGTGGGATCTATGAGTCTGTATGGACCTCCTGCCTCAGGGGGTGAATAGTCCGTGTCCAGGATGAGAAGGGTCAGCTGTGATCTGACCCACACGCCTCCGGGTCCTGGAGGTGAACAGGTCCTGGAGATCATGGACTTCAGACTTACACTGCACTAAATCCATCCATCCCAATGTTTTTTCCAGTTTTTTTCTTGTTATCCCAATTTGTTTCCCTCATTGTTTATTACTTTGTTTATTCATTCTCGTCTATTCTGTCAATAATGTTTTGTCTATTTTTCTTCATCAGTTCATTGAAAAAACTAAAATTCTTTGAAATATGAAGCTCTTTCTCTGGGCTGAAATCACACTCTGGTTTTTGGTCCAATGGGAAGAGAGTTTTCCTCCAAACTTAAACTGCCGTGATTGTTTGTTCCACTTCCCGCAGACTGAAAGCACGCGACTCTGTTTACATATTTATGATCTGCGTCATCGCACTGATGCTGCTGCGTCATGGTGTGTGTGGTATTTGAAAGGGAAATCCTGGAGGCGGAGCTGTCAGTGTATTTATAAAGAACATGCTCCACAGAGAGAGGAGCAGGAGTAGAACTACCACTCCTACTACAGCTGCTACTACAGCTGCTACTCCTACTACAGCTGCTACAGCTGCTACTACAGCTGCTACTCTCACTCCGTCTGCACTGCTGCCAACATGGTGAGTACAAGTCTCTTCCTGTCGGTGCATGTGGGGCATTAAGGCGCTGCAGGTGAACAGGGAATTTAAACCTCTGCTGTAGAGTCTGACCTAAATATGAGGGGAAACTGTATCGCGAGTTTTTGGGCATTTTATGTCTTTATGTAAAAATGAGGCGTTTTGTATTATGGCGGGTGAACACTGTGCGATCTGTTTTAAATGAAATAAATCCACTTATTTTCAGAGACGAAATCTGAATAATGGACAGGTTTAAATGTGTGGTTTTAATAGGGTGACCAGATTTTCCAAATAAAAAACTGGGACAATATTCGTGAATCGGCCGCAGATGTTCCAAATCTAAACTGCCTTTACTTTAGATGAAGGGTAAAACTGCACCGATCCTCATCATGGCTTGAGATTTTGAATTGCTTTACACTTGGTAATTGATTTTCCCCACGGGCCAAAGACATTCATTTTCAAGTGTAGGCTGTGCTATTTCGGAGATTGGCCAAAACCGGGACAACTGTGACAGATACGAGTAAAACTGAGGACAAATCAATGGTTTTGGAGAAATCTATTGGGACGTGGGACGTGGGGCTCAAAACTGGGACGGTCCCGGGTAAACTGGGACATGTGGTTACCCTAGGTTTTATTTTATTAGTTGAAAAATCTGTAAATGTCGTCTTGTTTTATGAAATTCAAAACTCACCAAATCAGGTCAGGGATGACACTACACTAAGCAAATATTAAACTCTGGCTTAAATGACTTGAATTGAGGAAATGTTTCTTGTTTTGAGCGGTTTTCACTAATTAAGACTTTGTTCCTGATCAGACCAAGAATACTTTGCTTGTTTGAGGACATTTCAGACGATTCTACTTTAATCTCACTTTAAATAAGAAAGTAAAACTGCCAGTGGGATAAGACACAAGAAACCTGAGCTTAGGATCCACTCTTTTCAGGAGCCGAGTCTCTTTTGTATCTAAATGTGAATAACTCACGATATCTGAGACGCATCAAAGGCACTTGTAACATTGAAATGGTCTAAAATGACAAAGCTGCAAATCTTAAGAAATGGAATATTTTTGTCTCTGCGTTTGTGGCGTCACCGTCTGTTCAGTGACTTTACAGTTGATGTTTCCATGGATTGAATGAGGCTCTTTTAGACCAAAGGTTTACTGTAACGTTTGCGCTTTAGAGCTGAAACCATCATTATCGTGAGAAACATTGGACAGAGACTTTGCTCCAGTGGTTTCGCTCGGGATCATTTCTTAGGATCAAAAATCTTTCATGGATTAGAAAAATGTGAGATGGATCTAAACTAAACCTCGGAACAACAGAAATGTGTTTAAACTCGTGTGTAAAAGTCTCAGAGGAGGACGACTTCTTCAGAGCCTCATCTGCTCCTCAATATCCAGGCTCGTATTACTCTCATACAGATGTGATCTGTAATATCCAGGCTCATATTACTCTCATACAGATGTGAACTGTAATATCCAGGCTCATATTACTCTCATACAGATGTGAACTGTAATATCCAGGCTCATATTACTCTCATACAGATGTGAACTGTAATATCCAGGCTCATATTACTCTCATACAGATGTGAACTGTAATATCCAGGCTCATATTACTCTCATACAGATGTGAACTGTAATACCAGGCTCATATTACACTCATACAGATGTGAACTGTAATATCCAGGCTCATATTACTCTCATACAGATGTGAACTGTAATATCCAGGCTCATATTACTCTCATACAGATGTGGACTGTAATATCCAGGCTCATATTACTCTCATACAGATGTGAACTGTAATATCCAGGCTCATATTACTCTCATACAGATGTGAACTGTAATATCCAGGCTCATATTACTCTCATACAGATGTGAACTGTAATATCCAGGCTCATATTACTCTCATACAGATGTGGACTGTAATATCCAGGCTCATATTACTCTCATACAGATGTGAACTGTAATATCCAGGCTCATATTACTCTCATACAGATGTGAACTGTAATATCCAGGCTCATATTACTCTCATACAGATGTGACTGTAATATCCAGGCTCATATTACTCTCATACAGATGTGAACTGTAATATCCAGGCTCATATTACTCTCATACAGATGTGGACTGTAATATCCAGGCTCATATTACTCTCATACAGATGTGGACTGTAATATCCAGGCTCATATTACTCTCATACAGATGTGAACTGTAATATCCAGGCTCATATTACTCTCATACAGATGTGAACTGTAATATCCAGGCTCATATTACTCTCATACAGATGTGAACTGTAATATCCAGGCTCATATTACACTCATACAGATGTGAACTGTAATATCCAGGCTCATATTACTCTCATACAGATGTGGACTGTAATATCCAGGCTCATATTACTCTCATACAGATGTGAACTGTAATATCCAGGCTCATATTACTCTCATACAGATGTGAACTGTAATATCCAGGCTCATATTACTCTCATACAGATGTGAACTGTAATATCCAGGCTCATATTACTCTCATACAGATGTGAACTGTAATATCCAGGCTCATATTACTCTCATACAGATGTGAACTGTAATATCCAGGCTCATATTACTCTCATACAGATGTGAACTGTAATATCCAGGCTCATATTACTCTCATACAGATGTGAACTGTAATATCCAGGCTCATATTACTCTCATACAGATGTGAACTGTAATATCCAGGCTCATATTACTCTCATACAGATGTGAACTGTAATATCCAGGCTCATATTACTCTCATACAGATGTGAACTGTAATATCCAGGCTCATATTACTCTCATACAGATGTGAACTGTAATATCCAGGCTCATATTACTCTCATACAGATGTGGACTGTAATATCCAGGCTGCTCCTCCTGCTTCTTCTCTCTCGGTCCTTGGTTTGTCCAAACACATTTGCTCTACGCTCTGATGTCAGATCCATCACAGCTCTAAAAGCTCTTTAGTTTCTGTACGAAAAGTAAAACATCCAGTGTTAAACAGTGATGCTGCTTTAGAAACAGCCAGAGCTGAGACAGAGCTGGACTTTAATCAGGGCTTCACCGACGGCCTTAAAACTTTCCACCAAAGATGAAAATATTCTGTAAATCATTTACAGAATTAAACAAATGTTCAGTTAGTGTAACCTCTGGCTTGGTCTGTTTTTACTCTGACAGAGTTTGAGTTCAAACTAAGATGTTAAGTCTCAGCCTGGACGTCTGCAGCGTCTGCAGAGTCTGCAGCGTCTGCAGCGTCTGCAGCATCTGCAGCGTCTACAGCATCTGCAGCGTCTGCAGCATCTGCAGCGTCTGCAGCATCTGCAGCATCTGCAGCGTCTGCAGCGTCTGCAGAGTCTGCAGAGTCTGCAGCATCAGCGTCTACAGCATCTGCAGCGTCTGCAGCATCTGCAGCGTCTGCAGCATCAGCGTCTACAGCATCTGCAGCGTCTGCAGCATCAGCGTCTACAGCATCTGCAGCGTCTGCAGCATCTGCAGCGTCTGCAGCATCTGCAGCATCTGCAGCGTCTACAGCATCTGCAGCGTCTACAGCATCTGCAGCGTCTGCAGCATCTGCAGCATCTGCAGCGTCTACAGCATCTGCAGCGTCTGCAGCATCAGCGTCTACAGCATCTGCAGCGTCTGCAGCATCTGCAGCGTCTGCAGCATCTGCAGCGTCTGCAGCATCTGCAGCGTCTGCAGCATCTGCAGCGTCTGCAGCATCTGCAGCGTCTGCAGCATCTGCAGCATCTGCAGAGTCTGCAGAGTCTGCAGCATCAGCGTCTACAGCGTCTGCAGCATCTGCAGCATCTGCAGCGTCTGCAGCATCAGCGTCTACAGCGTCTGCAGCATCTGCAGCGTCTGCAGCATCTGCAGCATCTGCAGCGTCAAACGTTACAGAGTCTCCAAAGTGTAGTGCCGTGTCCGGACAGCAGGGGGCAGGATGTGGTTTATTTGTTACGTTATTGTTGCTTTTCCGTCGTGTTTTTGTGGCTCTTTTGTTTCAGATTTGTGTAAAGCCTGTCTGTCTGCCCTCAGATCGCCTGCTGCACTCTCCTGTTCCTGCTGTCACTGTCCCACAGCGCCCTCTCACACTCTGCCCGCCCCACCTTCAGGGAGCGGGACCCGGTCAGCGGGATGGAGCTGACATGTGACCAGTGCCCCCGGGTCAGTTCCTGAGGAGGCGCTGCACGGCGAGCAGCCCCAGCGTGTGCGAGGCCTGTCCCCCCGGGTCCTTCACGGCGCTCTGGAACTACATCGGCCGCTGTCTGCGCTGCAGCGTCTGCGCCCGGAACATGGTGCAGAGCCGAGAGTGCAGACGGGACGCCGACTGCAGCTGCGAATGTCGCCATGGTTACTGGTACAAGGAGCGCGCCGGCATGTGCGTGCGCTGGAGCGAGTGCGGGACGGGCCACGGGGTCACTGCTGCAGGTGAGACAGACCACACCCCCTGAACATGTAACCACACCCCCTGAACATGTAACCACACCCCTTAACATGTAACCACACCCCCTGAACATGTAACCACACCCCCTGAACATGTAACCACACCCCCTGAACATGTAACCACACCCCTTGAACATGTAACCACACCCCCTCCCTGTGCTGAGGGAGAAGTGTTCCTTTCATGTGGTCCAGCGGTTACAGAGATAATTAGTTCATCTGAGCTGAAGAGACGACTCTGCACTTTGGGACAGTTTTTGTTTCATGTGAATCTGCATAAAGACCGTCACCATGGTTACGCCTCAGTTTAAACCATAGGCTCTTCTTTATAAAGTATTTGACAGGACTTTAACTCCAGCTTGAGTAACTTTATTCTGAAATGTGTTTTAACAAACCTTGAAGACTCTTTTGTATCTTTTTATTTCATGAATGATTTGCTTTACAACAGCACTAATTAGAGCTTTACTCAGTTACTCGAGTAGTTTCCTCAGGAGTATAGCCAGTACCCACTCTGACCTTGTGCCCCCCCTGTGCCCTCAGGTTCTCCTCAGACGGACATCGTCTGCTCGCCTTGTGTTAACGGGACGTTCTCCGACCGAGTCTCGTCTGAGTCCGGATGCTCCGCCCACTCTGTGTGCGTCGCCCCGAGGTCAGAGGTCCTGAGGGGGACGGCCTGGCACGACGTCATCTGTGCCAGCCCACAGGAGGCACGCAACCATGGTAACCTCCTCTGACTCCTCCTCTGACTCCTCCTCTGACTCCTCCTCTCTCCTTTTTGACACATATTTTAATCTAGTTTGAATGGACTTTGTACAGTTTAAAATGCATATATTTAATCGGGGTCTTAATTTAATTTAAATGATCTGAGTCTCTTCTTTTCATGTTTATATAGTCTAGGATTTGTTTTAAATTTTTTTCTCTCATTTTATTTCTTGAAAAAAATCAAATTTAAAAAACAAAAACAAAAAACTTCTAATTTTCCCCAGTTTTTGTCTCATTTGTCCCACATTTTCTTCCACATTGTTTCCATGTTTTCTCCTGAGTTCATCTGTGCTGAGAGAGAAGACGCTGGACTTTGGGACTGTTTTTGTTTCACGTGGACAGGTCCGGCAATTTGTAAAAAAAAAAACAATATGAAAACGTGGCAAAAAAAGTGAAAAAATTGTCAAAATTAAAAAAAATGTTTCAAAATATTAAAAAAATATTTTGTAAAAATGCACCGAAAAAAATTGGACAAAAATACAAATACATCTGAAAAAGGTGGAAAAACTGTTAACAAACTGTGGAATGATCAGGTCCATATTCTCTTCTCCTCATTACTAACCCCCCCGCTCTCCCTCCAGACGCCGCCCACTTCCTGCGCCCCCTCCTGCCCTCCTTCTTCTCGCACCACGCCCTCTCCGTGCGGCGCCTCCGTCACCTCCTGGGGAAGCTGCCCTCCTCTGACTCTGACTCTGTGGCCAAGCGTCGTCGCAGCATCTCGAGACTGACCCAGGATCAGCTGAGGGCGCGGCTCGACCAGTGGGTCCGAGAGGCCGGCCCCGCCCACCTGCGCTCGCTGCCGCTGCTGCTCGCCGAGACGGGCGCCATGTTCACGGCCGACCGCCTCACGCACAAACTGGGACGCATCGAGGAGAACC
The DNA here is from genome assembly GCA_007210695.1 of Neogobius melanostomus. Lineage (NCBI taxonomy): Eukaryota > Metazoa > Chordata > Actinopteri > Gobiiformes > Gobiidae > Neogobius > Neogobius melanostomus. Next base: position 89,550 of record VHKM01000402.1, read on the forward strand.
TGCGAAGGATCAGCACGCCCACCCAGGAGGAGACCACGCCCCCGCTGGAGGAGGAGGCCACGCCCACCCAGGACGCCAAACCACTGCAGCACAATGACCTCCCGAGTTTCTGATCCTGTCTGTGGCATCGCTGTGAACTTTACGCTGGACTTTTCTCTTTTTGTTTTTCTGTTCATGTTAAATCCAGATCCAAAACAGGTCAGGAACTGTTCATGTTAAATCCAGATCCAGGTCAAAACAGTTCAGGACTTGTTCATGTTAAATTCAGATCCAGGTCAAAACAGTTCAGGAACAGCTCATGTTAAATCCAGATCCAGGTCAAAACAGTTCAGGAACTGTTCATGTTAAATTCAGATCCAGGTCAAAACAGTTCAGGACTTGTTCATGTTAAATCCAGATCCAGGTCAAAACAGTTCAGGACTTGTTCATGTTAAATTCAGATCCAGGTCAAAACAGTTCAGGAACAGCTCATGTTAAATCCAGATCCAGGTCAAAACAGTTCAGGAACAGTTCATGTTAAATTCAGATCCAGGTCAAAACAGTTCAGGAACAGCCCAAAGGTTTATACAAAAACAGTACAAAAGGTGATGGAAAAACAGGTCAATTCTGCTTCAAATCAGAACATTTGCCCCTGATTTGAGCAGGTGAGTGAGATCATCTGCCAATGGAGCAAGTATAATTTGTTTTACTTATTTCAAGTGAAAAACGACTCATTCCATTGGCAGATTTGTAGATAGATAGATAGATAGATAGATAGATAGATAGATAGATAGATAGATAGATAAATAAATACTTTATTAATCCCAGCAAGGGGAAATTCAGTTGTCATTCAGTAGCAATACGGATAAAAAGACAATACAAATAAATATAATAAAAAGTACTGAAGCTAAACCTCCACACATTTATATCAGCAATGATCATTATGAAATCGAATTGCAGCAGGGATGAAGGATCTGTCGACTTCGCACTTGTCAAAATGACTCAAGGGTCAAATATTCTTAATTCCCTCATAAAGCCACTGGGTCTTTACCAGGTCTTTAACAGTGTCCCACATCATTATTTAGAATGTATTGTATATTGTATTGTCTTTAACTATGTTTTCCACTGTAGCACTTTGAGATGTAAAGTGCATTACAAATCAAATGTATTATTATTATTAGAAGCTCCATGCAGCTCTGACTCTAATGATGCAGAATAATGACATCTGCAGTAAAAAGGGAGACGTGCAAAGAGCTTAAACTTCCCTGCGTTTGTTTCACTGTTTGTCTGTAAAGTTGTTTTACTTTAAGTTTGTTCTAATGTAAAGTAGCCATGTGCTCTGGGCGAGTGCTGCTGAAATAACCTGAGAGTTAAATATGAATCTGCTGCTGCGCTTTTTAAAGAGGCTTCCAACGCTGATATGATTGAAATGTATTTATTCCTCAATGGTTTAAGGGTCCCTCGTCTTGTGACATCATCTGCACGCCCTCTGCTCGACCCGACGATGAGCTGATGAACCCACGTGTCGTCTTCAGGTTTTTGCTTCTCTGAGTGAAATGGTTTATTTGGCACCTACCTCCGAACGACAACTTTGCACTGATTTATAAACGAGGTTTTGCTTCTGTTACAGTCTGTGTGTTTATGGAAACAATAAAACTCTGAAGCTGAAACAGCGAGTCCTGAGTTTGTATCAAGGTCGTCTGTTAATGTGGGAAATATGTGGAGAAAACACAGAAATATATGGGATGAAAAAATGCAGAAAACATGCTGGAAATATATGAACAAACATGGAAAGAAAATGCCAGAAAAATATGGACAAAATGCAGGGAAAAACATATTGAGAAATGTAGTAATAATAATGTAGAATAAATGCCTCCTTTAGCTCGGAGCTCCGTCTGTCTCTGACTGAGGTTTCTCTCCCCAAACAAATGAAGACATTTCTGTCGTTCCTGTGGTTTCTTTATCTATACACTATATCTGCTCGCTGTATGGTTTACACTTTGATATAAAGTATAATCCAAAGAAAATGTGTAATGATGTGTTGTGTGTAGCTCGAAATAAAAAATCAATCAATCAATCAATGATGGCTAAAATAAAGGAAGACCAGAGACCGGACTTTTACCTGATGAGAATATTCTCCACGTGACTGATGAGGTCAAGTGTGTTGGGCATTATTGACCTCTCAGAGGACAGACACATGTGCACACAGCAGTGTGAGCTCTATGGGCAGGTTATGCTCTCCTCTGTAACCTGAGGATGTGTTACTAAAGGAGGATAAACTCACTGTCTCATACAATGATTCTGTGAGAATCTGACTGAAGGTTCAGAGACACTCGAGTGCAGGTGAAAGGTTTGTGGACTGTAATGTGAGATCCTGTGCATTATTGCATTTACTCATTTAGTTTAGTTTATTTGAGCAATTTACAAACATAGTTTGCATCGTTACATCGTTGCACTGTAATAAAAACTCAAAAGGAGCAGGCTGAAGCAAGAAAGCTTATAAATGCCTATCCCCCATTCAAAGTAATTACTTACATGCATTTCAGGTTAGTTCAGGAAATACAAAACATAATTGTAAGTCCGTTCAAAAGAAAAGGCTGAGAATATACATAACTGAAACACATGTGTCCAGCTGCAGGTAAATAATTACAGTAATAATAACAGTGATACAAGCGGCATCTCGTATTTTTATACAATATAACACTTTACAAATTCCAGAGTTACTCAGGCACATGTGCAACAGAAGCGTGTACCTGTTTACCTACAAGCAATTAGTGAATGACAAGTTTCATTTCCACACACAGGCCTGTGGGTGTGACTATGAATCATAATTATATCCTTTCAACAATTACAAGTGTCCACATTAATCTTACGTATAACAGCAGAAAGAAAATCATTCATGTTTTACAAGAAGGAAATCACATGAGGTTTACAAGACTTCCAAAGAAGACATGGCATGAAAATAGAAATGTATGTAGTTTACCAATATATATAAACATTTATTTTGATTTTATTTTGATTTTCTATTTTCTATTTTTCCTTTTTTCTTTTTTCCTCTTCCCCATTCACATTATGTGCAGAGTCACAGACCAGTGTAATCCTATACCTGAAGCTGCTGTAAGAGCTTTGTCTAACTGTGTGATATACTGTGACATGTACATACACTGTACTGTGTTTTATTATCGTATTCTTTAATTGTCTTACTCTATGGACCAGGTTTTTTTGCGTCCTTAATAAAGTCTTAGTAATAATAATAATAATAATAATAATAATAATAATAATAATAATAATAATAATAATAATTACAGACAATACTTTTTTTCAGTTTTCAGGTTTGGGGCAAGAATTGGTGTCTTAATATAAACTTCCGTCTGGAAACAAACAAATGTCCCTAATCATAAAAAAACAAGTTTAAATATTTCACTGATTGAATGTTCCTCCATAGATTTATGTAGGAATAGTTTATTTTCAGCGCTCCCTGAAAGCTGCTTGCTCTGATCTAAAGTCAGTCTCCAAAGCTCTGGTGATTCAGGATTAATAACAAGGCTTTTCCTGCAGAACAGAAGTGAAACTGAAAGTGAAGGAACAAGACGAGTTCTTTCCGGAAACACACTGACCCACTCAAACGAAAACTCAAAGTAAAACTGAGGCTTTGCTGTTACGGGTAAAGCTCATTGTCCAGGGTTTCTTTGGAAAGAGTCAGATTCAGGGAAACCTTTTAGATCAGAGACGGAAACTCCGGCTCTAGAGACAAAATTATGATGAAAAGTCTGTTCTGGTTTCTGTCATTTTATGTTTCATGTTTAAAATGTCCAAAGTTTCAGATATTCTGTCTGTATATTTCTGAACCAGCTTTATTTTATGAAATAAACATAAACAACCCCTGGACTCTTTCCACATGGGTAACACTTTATTTTACAAAACCTTTGATACGTCTTACCTGCCGAATGTGATACAATGTAATGTGCTCAGTAACACTGTGTAATAACTTAAAGCTCTTATTACATTATGTATTCATTATTACATTAGTTATTACATTATTCTATTGTGTATCTAACCCTGAGATACAAGTTATTACACATTGTTACAGAGCACATTACACTATGTATCAAGGTGCTGTAAAATAAAGTTATTTTCTCCAGTTCGGCTTTACCCAAATCTAAAAGCTTCTTGAAGACAAAAACGTGACGGTTTTCTGTCAAAGGCGGCGTTACTCTCTTGCTCTCAGTGAAGAAGCTCTGGAGTCGAACTGGAGACGCTCGGTTAAGGCGACTCAACATCAAACAAACATCACAACAGAGAGTCTGGTCTGTTTTTAATGTTCAAACTAAGACATAAGACAGAACTGGTTTTGTGAAAATCCCAAAAGTCACGACTTGAGCCACAGGGGAGTTTTTCAAAACCAAATGTTTCTGGAAACTGAGCAGCGCTGTGTGTGTCACGTAATGACGGATAATGACAGGGATTATGTGACTGAACCAGCTCAGGCGAGTTCAGGAGCCACTGCACTATATTTATCTCACAATAATAAAGCTCAGACTGACCGTTATGTCTGAGAAAGACTCTGTTTGTCCTCAGAGGCGTCTGATCCAGAGACAATGAGACTGAGGTTCAGCAGTAGCTCCACAGCTCATACACAAGGCAATTCAAAGTGCAACAGTTACATAAAAGTACAGGAAATCAGATCAAATTAAAAAAAAACATCAATATAAAAAAATAATGAATTACAGTAAAAGTGCAGATAAAACACTTTCAGAGTCACGGGTAAAAAGAACTGTTTCAGCCGGGATTTGAACATGGGGCAGAAAGTTGAACCATGATGTGATTCTGAAAATGATTAAAGATTCTATGAGTGATTTGTGTTAAAGGGATATTTCGGGATGTTTGACATTGGGCCTCATTTCCTAGTTATCCAGAGTGTTGTTGATGTCTGGAGATATTTGTTTCTTAAATTCATGCAGTTCTTATATTTGAAGAGTCTAGTGGCGCTAGGTCCCCTCCTGGAACCGCCACCTTAACGTGGTGGAGGGGTTCGAGCACTCGAATGATCCTGAGAGCTATGTTGTCGGGGGCTTGGTGCCCCTGGTAGGGTCTCCCATGGCAAACAGGTCCTAGGTGACGGGTCAGACAAAGAGCGGTTCAGAAGCCCCTTATGAGAGACCAACAGGCCCGGTTAGAATCGTGAGACCATCCTCCCGTGGACCCACCACCTGCAGGAGGAGCCATAGGCGGCTGGTGCAATGTGTTTGGGCAGCTCCAACAGCTGCCCCCACGACCCGGCAACGGACAAGTGGAAGAAGATGGATGGATGGATAGTGGCGCTAGGCTAGTGCATGTCTATGGTATCAGTTAGCCTGCATTAAAAACAGTGTGACCCACTCCACAGTGCACCTGAGGTAAATCACTTATAACACCAGACTAACCATATAAATGTCTGTGTTAATAGAATCATGTTTGAAATATAACTGACCTTGTATCACATGAATTACCGCATTTTGAGGGACTATTTTCTCGCAGATCACTCCGCCGCTGCGTTAGCTTACAGCCACGAAGCTGATGCTGCTCAAATATAAGTTATTTTAAATGCAAAATGGTTAAAATTATTCTATTTGACTTTAATATTTCCCCTCCTGGAGCCTCCACCTTAACGTGGTGGAGGGTTTGACCTGAATGATCCTGGAGCTCTGTTGTCGGGGGCTTCGTGCCCCTGGTAGGGTCTCCCAGGGCAAACAGGTCCTAGGTGACGGGTCAGACAAAGAGCGGTTCAGAAGCCCCTTATGAGAGACCAACAGGCCCGGTTAGAACCATGAGGCCGTCCTTCTGTGGACCCACCACCTGCAGGGGGCGCTATAGGGGCTGGTGCAGCTCCAACAGCTGCCCCCACGACCCGGCAACGGACAAGTGGAAGAAAATGGATGGACGGACAATTGGCAATTTCTACAAAGTACGTCCTGTCCTTGATCCAGTTTAGAGCGGTTTTCTAACCTGTGAAGATCCCGTGGTCCACAGGGGGAAGTTCAGAACTGGTTTTGCGACTTCAGCCACAGCAGAGTTTTTTTCTCCAACAGTTTCTGGAAAATGAGCAGCGTTAATGGAAATATGATCATGGCAGATGACAGGGCGTACGTGACTGAACCAGGTCAGACGAGTTCAGGAGCGACTGAACTATATTTATCTCATAATAGACGTGAAGAGTCAGTAAATAAACCGAAGAACAGACACAAAGGAGGAGGAACTCATGGTCCTCAGGGAGGTTCAGGTCAGACCAGTGGTTTCTCTGAAATACCTCATGAATTAACATGTCATTATAAGCATCGTAACCTCTTAACCCCGCCTTCTCCGCCTCAGTTTTACCCAAATCTAAAAGCTTCTTTGACTGCCGTTTGAAAGCTAAGCTAATCTTTCTCATCTCATTTCTGCCACTTTTTGTTGCTCTTTTGTATACTTTGTGGCTTTTGTGTTGCGTTTTCATCATCAGACAGAGAGACAGATCTGCTGCGTCTTTATCTTGAAAATAACGGCCTTCAAACCTTTACGTCAAAGCTAAACATATTTTATAAATGTGGGCTTCAGTTAGAGTAATCTCTGGGTCAGACTAACCGTTATCTCAAACTACAACAAAGAACTGTCCTTGGTCTGATGGACGTCTGCACAAACATGAGACAAAGCTTCAGCAGCAGCTCCACAGAGAGACTCACAGGTCCACGTCACAGACACAACTCTGGGTGAAGTGTTCAGGTCTGAGGCCAAACCTGTCTCTGAACTTATACACGTTCACCTGGAAACAAGAAAATCCCTCATGTTCACCATAACATGTAAATATTCACTGATTCAATGTTTCTCCATAGATGTATAAGGAAAACATTTTAATCTCTAATTCTTAACCTAAACTACTACTACTACTACTACTAATAATAATAATAAACTCAAATTGATATACTGAGGATGGTAATGACAGCTGGGAAGTAGCAAGATCACAAAGTATAATATGTACTGCAGTAACGTGCCTTTATAACATACAAATAGTGACTTCCGGTAATGTTACACTAGTGTTTCTGGTAATGTACTAATGTTTGACATTTGTAACAATTTGTAATAAATATATTAATGATCATCATTTGTTACTTGCTCTGTACTTGACCTTATACAAGAACTGAAACAGCTGTTGTTTTGTATCTACTCATTTCTATTTATTACTGGATGAGTTAAAACAGTGCGTTGTAAGTTTTGTCTGTGTTAAAACAGCCGATTTGTTGTAATGTTTTGTAATTGACTAGATGTAGATATTGTGAGTGTGGTAGTACATTCTTTTGCTGTTGTTTCTTTATTATTGTTCTTTATTATTTGTTGTTTCCTTGGCCTATGTTCCTTGCTTTGATTGTTAAATGTAAAAGTAATTTTTATTTTGGGGTGGGCGTTTATAAGCCTTGTGCTTCGGCCCACTCCTTTTGCTCAAATAAACAAATAAACTAACCTGATTTATTGAGTTATTGTGAAACCAGACTTTAGAACTAATACGTCACAAAATAAAACCATACAAACCTGATGATCATAATTAGTGTCACTTCCTGATCATAAACCTCGTCATATAGAATCATTTGGTTTAAAAGGACATGTTTGTTTGTTTTGTGTTTCCTGGAATGAAAGCGTTGGACACGAGCGTGAAGCGTCAGAGCGAATCCACAAATAAACCTGCACTTCCTGTTTCTGATTTATTTATAACTTCACCACAAAAGAGGAACGAGCAGGAGCGTCGTCACGGGAACCGGCCTGAAGCTCACCAAATGGACAAACTGTGCTCGGGGGTTTAGAGGTTAAACGGATTATAAATGGTATGATTTTATTTAGACAGGGACAGAGCACATTAACATTGACTAAAAGGAAAGATGCATTGTACCAGGTTATAGCAAAAATGCTCATTTCCACCTGTCGTCCCGGGGCAGGTTGATGTTACAAACACTGATTTTAAATGTAGATGAATACGCGACCATGGATTTATACATTTTAACATCATCAGAACATACATTTAATTTAAATACGTTTAAAACTTTATAACTTTTCCTACCAATCCTTTTTCTAGGTGAACAGTCGCTCCCTCATGATGTCGTTACAGATCATGCAGAGTTTGATTTTCTAGAAGCCATTTTTTAGTTAAATGCGCAAATCTTTTGAATGTAGTACATTAATAATCTCTGTTGGCCGTGTGTTCCACTGACCCATGCGATTACAGAGAAGGCAGATTTAGCGAAGGCAGTTTTACATTTTGGGATGCTGCATTCTCCTCTAGAAGTAGATCGAGTTGTTCGAGTCATTTTATCAGTACATAAAGTTATACATTTTCTCAGAGGAGGTGCAGTGACTCCATGAATAATTTTTAAAAGTAAGCAAACATTTGTGTAGATTATAAGGTTTTTAAAATTCAGAATTCCATACTTATTTAGTATTTGACAATGGTGATCGCGCCTGGGTTTCTTATCATGGATCTTGAGTGCATATTTATATAATGATTCAAGAGGCCCCAGAACTGTTTTACAGCCCTGTGACCAACTCCATATGCAATACATAAAATGTGACAAGATCATAGAGTTCAGGTACAAATGGGAAGCCTCCGTGGTAAGAGACCCCCGTATGTATCTAAAGTTGGACAAGTTACATTTTAAAGAGTTTTGAAGTTTTTTTACGTGATTTTTGAAAGTCAGAGTTGGGTCCAGGGTTACACCTAAGTAGGTGAATTCGTTAACATTTTTTATTTTTTGCCATCAATAAAAATATTTGGATAATTTATGCGTTTACCTCTATTTGTAAATTACATTGCGACTGTTTTGTCAGTATTTAATGTCAGACAGTTTTGACTCAGCCAGTCAGATACTTTTTGCATTTGGTCAGTTAATTTTATTGCCACATCACTTTCATTTTTTCCATGTACATACAGTACTGTATCGTCTGCGTACATGATGACATTGGCAGTGCAGACAGAGGGGAGGTCGTTGATGTAAACACTAAAAAGCAAAGGTCCCAAGATGGAGCCTTGCGGCACTCCCATGGTGTAATCTTTAGGTGGAGAGAGGGCGTTTTTTATTCTCACTGTTGTCACTGAGATATGACTTGATCCAGTTTATTGTCTGATTAGAGAGTTGATAGTGTCTCATTTTGTTAAGGAGAACATCGTGGCTGACTGTGTCAAAAGCTTTACGGAGGTCAAGGAACACCGCGCCCACCACACCTCCTAGGTCGAGGCTGGATTTCAGTTCCTCAATAAAGTAGCAGCAGGCAGCTTCTGTAGAGTATTTACTCCTAAAACCAAATTGGAGAGGGTTTAAGAACGCATTACTGTCAATGTGTTCAGTCAGCTGTTCTGCTATAACCTTTTCATACATTTTGGAGATTGTGGGGACGATGCTGATGGGGCGGTAATTACTGACCTCCTGTTTGTCACCTGACTTATCCACAGGTGTAATGATGCCGGTTTTCAGTGCGGCAGGAAAAGTGCTGTCACTTATTGACTGATTTATTGCTTTTGCAAGAGGTGAACATAATATGTCCTTATTATAAATGGGGGAGAACAATATTTGAGCTGAAACTAAAGTCCTGTTTCTGAACTGACTCTAAACCTCCCTGTTCTGCTCCTCTTGTAAAGCCCAGTTTGTTCTAATATCGAATAACTTCTTTACTATTTGTGTCTTTAATGATTCCTCTGAAGTCCCGACTCCGATGTTTGGAAATGCCTGACTTCCTTTTGCAAATGAATGAACTTGTTCCTGGAATCATCTATTTTTAATGAACATTTGCATCAGTGATTTGAATCCGACATCACTGAGTCCTGGAAAACACGGCCTGGTTCAAAAGCTTCAGGAGAAACAAAGAGGCTTTTTATTATAGACTGACCGTATGAACTCCTGCACGACTGGACTCTGTGGAAAAGAGGCTCCGCTGGAACTCCAGATGTGACTGTTTTTATCAACGCCATCCATCGTTTCTCTCATCCAAACCAGTGCATTATATAATCTGCTGTTCTTGTACTTTTTATGTAAACAGGAGAGAAAATGTAGATGTAAATCCGAGCATCATTCGTATCAATTTTCGTTTTTTAATTTCATAAAATGACAAAATCACTGAGAATAGCACCTATCGTTTCACTGTGATTCTTAAATGGAAAATGAAAATTGAAATGAGGCTCAGAGCGTGTGATTATTTCTTCTTCTAACGCAGACGTTGGAATATCCTCCTGACCAGGACCAGTCTTTGTGAGGTCATAAGACCTGTTTTTATGTTTAAGATGTCATGTGTAGTGGATATCGGACGGTCATACGTGTGAAACTGAAGCTTGATGGAAAAGTTAGTCTCAAAGAAAATAAATACCAACAAGTCGACATTAGAACGAGTTTAATGTCCAGAAAACTGTCCATCATCACTGTGGTGTTGCTTTGTTGGAAGGACACTTGGAAAAGCAGTTGAAACACAGAAGAGCCTCGGACTCTCTGCAGGTTTCTTTCACTCTGCAGATGGACCAAAGTGTCTGAGCTGCTCTGGGCTGAGGGTTACAGGCGGGTTAGGGAGTGTAGTTATTTTCTTCTATCTTTAGACTTATTTCTTCCATCAAAATGGAAAATCCTCTACAGGACACATTAGTGTTGCTGGTCAGGAGGACTTCACTGTGACTGACCACAGCTGTGGCCAGTGCAGTTCTCCTTTAGAGGCACTTATTATAAATAACCTCATATTACATATATTATGTATATTTATAATATATTACATATATTATAAATAACCTCATATTACATATATCATGAGGATAAAGGTTATTTGAGATCAGCTCGAGCCTGTATCGCTGCCGGCCCTTTGAAAATGTCTCTCCATAATATGTCTCTAAATAACGATCATCACAAATATGTTCATAAATGAGCCATATATTTGATTTGTATATTTGTGTGAATATAAATGTATGTTATAAAGAGCCTTAAACTCATGAATTCTTTTTAAGCGCTGATGTTTCAGTTGTGAAAACAATATGCAAAAAAGTACTAATAATATGGTAAAAATATATTTGTGTGTTGAAGATCTGCTTTCACTGCAGTAATGACTGGGCTGTGATTTCAGATCTAGACTCTTTACACACCAGAGTTTATCTCCTGTTCATCCCTGACAGAGGAGCTGAAGAGGAGAAACCTTTAATAGATCTGACCACCTGCACTATGACTGTAAACCTGCACTGCCAATACTGACTTTTTTATTATAGTCTGTTTATTTGTTTGCCCCTTAAAGTTTCTGATAGTCTTTGTATATAAGAAACCTCTATTCACCATCTAACTGTTTAACATTTCCTGTCCTGCTCACCTGAGTGTGTCTGAGAGCTGATGGAACGAGTGAATGTTCCTTTACTTGTTCTATTCGAGTATTGTCATTATTGATTTGAATCTGAACGTCACTATTGTGTTTACCAAATAAAATCATTGTTGTTTTCAATATGTTCAGCAATAATTTATTTCTATTAAACCATTCTTTGTATTTAATTCTGTTGTGACCTCTGAGACAAGCAGTTGTAGATCTTTCCCGGAACCCAGAATTGTTGTGTCGTCCGCAAATAATATACATTTGTTGAGACTTCACACAGATCATTTATGTACAACAAAAACAATTTAGGTCCTAATTAAACATCATGTTATGACATGTACATAATAAAGAAACCACCGAAAAGTATATAAATACTGTGAAATATGTCACACTTCGCCGGACTGTAGCTGTCTTCACTTTTCATAGTTAGCATCGTTAGCATCGTTAGCATGGGGTTTGAAACAGGAGCTTTACGGCTCACGGAGCAAACGTTCCTGTGCAGTTTGAGACTGTTTTAATTCAAAGACAGTCACTACGACACAGCAGGAATGACCTTTCTCAGGTATGAATTATAATTTAAAGTTTATATTGTTATTTTGGTCACTTTATATGGTTGTTACAATCAGTTTGACAAAACGTTAATGGCAGTTTGTGTCACTGGTATGTTACTGATCATCAAAATTATCCCATTAGGAAATAGGAATAATTAACAGAAAACATGTTAAGTTAACGCAAGTCAGGTTGATATTAAGTCTGCCATCTACTGTTTGTTTAGGTCAATTACAGGTCAATTATGGGATGTTCAATAAAAACTTCATAAAATATTATATATGTCACGGGCACGAGCGGGCGGTTTTTAACTTTGGTTTTAGTGTGTTTTATCTGCATGGTTTTTAAAGATGATTTTATACATGTTTTAATTGCCCCAAGCTCCGCCCAGTAATCAAGGGGAACCACCTGCAGCTGATACAGCGGAGGATAAAAGGCGGAGGAGCAGGCACAGGGGGGAAAGACAGAGAGAGCGGACACGAGGGCCCGCGGGCAGGTGCGCCCCGGCCCGGCCCGCAACGGGCCGCCGAGATGGCAGCGGCAACGGCAACGACAACGACGACGACGACAACAACAACAACAGCCACGACAGCAGACGGAGCCCGAACCCGAACAGAAAGGAGGAACGCTGACAGGAGGTGACGCGGACGCAGGAGGCACGAGGTGAACACCGGCGGCCAGGGCCGCGGCCTAGGAATGGCGTGGCGTGGTGTAAGTAGTATACTTTGTGTCTACAGCAGCGGTGTTCGTGACCAGGCTTATGGCCCCTGGCCGTGTATGTTTGGGGATGTGCTGGCCTGTGTGCTTTTTGGGTGCAGGAGGACGAAGCGGCTCTGACCGTCCTGGACGGAGGAGTGTAGCCCGAGGAAGGAGCGGACGTTCGCGCCCTGGCTGCCCTGTTCAGTCCTGTCGCCGGAGGAGAAGATCATCGTGGACAAACGGCCGCTTTACTTTATTTTATATTTAATTTAGTGGCGTTTTGATAAGCCCTGTTTTAAGATTTGCCTATATCATTTTAACTGTTTTTTAGATGTTAGCAAATAAATTGTTTAATTTCTTTTTAACCCACCGCTTGTTTTATTGATTGCACCACAACGTAGCACGCGCACCCAACGTGCACCCATGGCCCTTTTAAACCTGTGACATATCATTTTTAAATGTGGCAAGAATATTACAAAAATATCAAACTGTGATTAGTAGCAATCCTTAATCCTTATGATCACACTTGCATTTGTTGTTAAGATGGATTTGATCAAAACAATTCCAACAGTCATTATGTCAGTTCCATTACATTACATTGGCTGCATAATAACATATGCCGGACCAAGATGGCGGCGTGGCGTCCGTATTGCTACAATGGAACGCAGCCACTAAGGACATTTCTCCTTTTTATTTCTATGGGTGCATGTGTTACTGAGGGTCAGAGGTCACAGAGAGGCTTTAATCATTTATTATTAAAAGGTTAGTTCAGCCCGTCATCCTTCATCCACATGTGCAAAAGTTAGTCATTATAATGAAACTATGACTAAATCTAAAAGGGTCAAAAACATCTGTATCAAAGTCTGAGTCACGGCTTAAACACAAACGTGAGTCACGGCTTAATCAGAGTTTATGTTTAACCTTCAGCACAAACCAGGAAGTGGCTCTGGACGGGCATCGTCACGGCAACAGAAGAATCATTCAGAAAACCCTCCAAAGGTTTTCACTGACGGATGAAGGTGGGTCTGCAGATGATGTCCCACAGAAAGTGCTGACGTCGTGGCCTCGATGTGAGAAAATACATTTGGAGAAAATGGTTTTAACCTCTTACCCCCCGCCTGAACCCTTTGGCTTTACCCAAATCTAAAAACTTAAAGAAAAAGCAACAACACAAAATGAGGATGAAAATACAACATCAAAAGAGACAAAACCACAATAAAAAAGTGACAAAAACACGACTTAAAAGTGCCACAAAAGCAACAAAAAATGACAAACACAAAACAACAAAAAAGTCATTATCAGTTTTGTCGGTCTTAGCTTTCAAATAGGCTGTAAGCTCTTAGATTTGGGTAAAGCTGAACTGCAGAAATGCGCTCGGTTAAAGCGGGGGGTAAGAGGTTAATGTCCAAACAGAAAGTATTTAAAGAGTCAAACATGTGAGTGTGGCGCCCTCTGGTGGTGTTTGGCCTGAGGCTCAGCCCTGTGTTACAGCTCCATCTAGAGGGTGAAGTGTGTATTACAGCTCAGTGTCTCAGGTTCAAAGACAGACATTTAGATTTGGAACTGACTCAGGATCACTTTAGTTTGGTTTCTTAGTATTGTTTGACAGTGAGTTCTTTAACACCTGGTTGATGAAGAAACAAGGTTAGTGTCAAAGTTCTGATGTGTATTTACTTTATTATAATATAATTATGTCGCGTCAGAGCTGAAACTTTTCAGTGTAAACAACAAAAGACAGGATTCAAAAGTTTAACACGTTTAAATGATCCTTTTTCACCCACTAGAGGGCGCTACTGCACTTCGGTAAAGGCACTTTGTGAAGTTTATTGTAAAGTAAAAGGTCATGTGTTTATTTCATGGTACGAAGGTTAAAAACACACAGTGAGAAATGATTCATAAATATACATGGACATATAGACAAAAAACATATGAGAAAATAAATGTGGAAAATATAACCTGTCAGACTGTCTCTTAAAAACATTTGAACGTTTCTTTACAAAGTCTGTCTCTCGTTGGGCCCATGATCAGACGGCTCCTGTTAAAGTCCACACATGGATCCAGTGGGACCTTCTCCTCACGCCGTCACTTTAGGCACAAAGGTGATGGTGCAACAAGAACAACAGATAAACAGGTCTCTAACGGCAGAGTGTGGTCTCCTCAGTCTCCTCCTCCAGGCTCTGTCAGAGAAAAGTTAACGACCAGGTCTATAGATAAACTCCTCCTGTGTGTGAGGCGGCTCCTCTCCCCATGATCCTGCTTCTCCTCCTGCTTCTCCTCCTGGTTCTCCTCCTGGTTCTCCTGGTTCTCCTGCTGCTTCTCCTTCTGCTTCTCCTCCTGGTTCTCCTGGTTCTCCTGCTTCTCCTCCTGCTTCTCCTCCTGGTTCTCCTGGTTCTCCTGGTTCTCCTGGAGGAGCCTGGGAACACAGTCCAGACTCAGCTCCTCTCTCAGGTCCCTCTGAGCGCTCACAGGAGAGAGCAGCGGCAGAACCAGGAGCATCCAGGACAGCATCTGAGGAGAAGGACACCATCAACATCTGCTCCATTTACTATAACCTCTTAACCCCCGCCTGAACTGAGCACATTTTCTCCAGTTCAGCTTTACCCAAATCTAAAAGCTTCAGGAAAAAAGCGCCAAAAAGGAGACACAAACATCCTGGAAAAGCAACAATAAGAAAGCAACAAAAGTGACAAGAACTTTTTTTTTATCTAAAGCGACAATGCATATTAATGAACATATAAAGGTAAATATGCCAGACTTTCCATCTGTAGTCCCAGGCAGATGAAGAAAATACAAAGATCAGTGAACAACATTAAAGACAAAAGATCATCACACAATTAAACATAAGGATAATGGTCACATGACTGATTCTCCTTCAGCCAAACTTTAAGTTTAGTTTAAATACTATGAATGTGGTAAAGTCTCTAATGTCTGCTATGCTGTTCCAAACCCTTTCACTGACAACACCTGTGTCTATAAGGAACCACAGCGCCTCTGGTGGCGGCTCTGGTCACTACACCACTTGTACTGGATATTACAGTTTTTCTCCATTGGTTTGGCTCATTTCTTGAAACAGAAACATGGACAAGTCTCCAAACCACTTGGCAATTGAACAGAACTGAATTTCTCATTAATTTCATCAAATTGCAAATGTCTAAGTCCATGTCTCAATGTCTCAGTACATCTTTGTTAATGATTAAGTACATGTAGCACAATTAGCTCCATTTCCAAGTGAATCTTGTTGATCTAAACTGATTGTTGATTCTCAGTCTAATGGTTTTCGCTCCAAAACGTGTCAGCGTCATTTCATTGTATAAGTCGTCACATGTACAATAGTCTGTTCAATTGTCAAAATGAGTCAAGAACACAATACCATGAATACCATATATGAATCCCTTGGAACATTTGATATATTTATTACTGCAATTAAAGCTGAGGTACCTGATTTTTTGGTGTTGTAGATACATTTATTTTTGCCTCACAGTATGTTGCAAACACAAACACAGACCTTGCTGTATTGTCTTCACCTAAAGTTTTATTGAGCGATGGATGATAAAAGTCTAATCTAAATGAGTGGACTTTATCTTAGGGGTGGCCCCGCCCCTGCTTCACTTTGTCACCAATCAATGCTGTATACGGGTGTGAAATGTGCATATAATTACATTCTTTGAACCATGTGAATACACAGGAGGGACTGTGAGAGCTAGAAACAAGTTTGGGCCTAAACAGAAAATGTCACTGTTTGAACAGGAAAAATCAGGTACCCCAGCTTTAACAGTCAGGTGAAACTTGACTAATGAAGCACTGTAGGTGCATATCATGTTCATTGTTTTTGTTTGTGTGTTATGTTACACTATGTTATGCTGAATAAATGTTCTTTTTACTCTGATGTAGGGAAGTTACTTTATTTGTGTGAATGGTTACAGTTTCCTTGGCAGTATGAGTGCAATGTGTGATGTCAAACCTCTTACCCTCAAATCCTATTTCTTTGTTGTTGTTTTCAGTTTCTGTTAGCTAGACTATCTATCTATCTATCTAGTAATGTATCTCTGCTGTTATGCAATAAACATGACTTGGTTATGAAAAGGTACCAATATTTCTTAAGTACAACAGAAACATGTAATTACACAATGCATGGAAACACAACAAGGAGTTTAGAACTCTGGCCTAGAGGCTGTAAGCTTTTAGATTTGGGTAAAGCTGAACTGAAGAAAATGCACTCGGTTAAAACGAGGTTTAAGAGGTTTTAATCACATTTAAGGCCTTGATTTTGGCACAGTTTATTTAATGCTTTTTAATGTAGAAACTCTGTGAGAAGTAAACTGACAACCAGCCCCGGTCTGCCCCACATGCACCGACAGGAAGAGACTTGTACTCACCCTGTTGGCATCAGTGCAGTCGGAGTGAGAGGAGCTGCTGTAGTAGGAGTGGTAGTTCTACTCCTGCTCCTCTCTCTGTGGAGCATGTTCTTTATAAATACACTGACAGCTCCGCCTCCAGGATTTCCCTTTCATATACCACACACCATGACGCAGCAGCATCAGTGCGATGACGCAGATCATAAATATGTAAACAGACAAACCCTTTCACTGACAGCACCTGTGTCTATAAGGAACCACAGCGCCTCTGGTGGAGGCTCTGGTCACTACACCACTTGTACTGGATATGAACTGAATGAATTGATTGAAGGATGGTGGAGAGAGTCCAGGCAGAATCTTATAAACTGAACAAGCCATTTTAAATGTTCTAACATTTTCAAAGTTTAGAATATTATATTTTTCAAGTATTAAGCAATGATGAAATGAATATGTTTTTTTTATCACATATTTTTAAAGCTTTTTCATATCGAGACTCAGTTGGTTTTAAAGTATTTCATATTCACACTATAAGCTTATTTTCTATTCAAATATGTTATTTGCACTGAGCACGCCAGAGCACTCATCTGGATTTAGTGTTGTTTTGTATTTACAGATATGTGGTCACGTGCTTGCTGAAGTACTCATACACATGTGTATCTGTACCAACTGTCATGGGCAAATACAGTACAGCCAGCAGAGGGCAGTAACGGGGCATGTGTAGAGATTGGGATGTGTGAGCTGTGGCTGTGTATGAAGCGCGAGACTGAGCAAACAGTCGGAGAATGTGAAGAAGACTGTGCCGATTCAGAGACTGTCAGGTGAAAGTGATAAACAACATAATGTCCACAGCCGTCGTTGAGCAGCAAAGTGGGGGATGTCGGGGTCAAGTCCAGGTGCATTAGCAGCCAACAGAAATGTTTGCTGGGTATTACAGTTTTTTTCCATTGGTTTGGCTCATTTCTTGAAACAGAAATTACATTCTTAAAACTCTAAGATCATTTGGCAAAACAGTGTTAAGTTCAGCACAAGACTATAGCTGACTCAGCAAAAGCTCACGGCTGTTTCCCAATGTCCAGGATCCTCGGCGTCTCGACCACTTCAGATGTAATTCACGTCATCACAGCGCCGCCTAGTGGTTCCCATTCACTCAGACCACTCGCCTCCTCACAGCTCCACTCCTCCGTTTGGCTCATTTACCCAGGATGCACCTGTGGATCCTCCGCTGCCTCGGAGAGCTGAAATTACCCATGATGCACTGCACTGTTTTGTTCGTTCCCTTTTCTGCAAAACTTTATTAGTTAAAAAATCATTGGTAGACGTGTTGTAAGCAAGTAAAGATGTAAAAAAGAGGTTTATATAAAGTTAATAAATAGGCCTATTTATGGATAAATCAGGCCTATGGTTGTTCACGTAAGTCTGTGATTAAAGGCGATTAGTGATAAACTGGACCTGCTCAATATATTTGATATTTTAATTGAATTTCTTATAAATCTTTGCAGAAATGTTATTATTTTATTCAGGCCAAAATGTTCTAACAGTCAGACATCCAACCCAAACCAGTTTGTAAACAGCTTTTATTCATAAAACAGTATTTTAAGCATAGATCGACATTTTATTATATGATTGGACACGTGACCTGACGCAGCCGCTCCGGAGGCCGTTCCAACTGAGTTAAAAAAACAATGAACATGAAGAGCTGGTGTTCTGACTCTTGGGGTGGAAAGTGCTGCTGCCATCCGTCCACGCAGCTCCTCTCCACACTGCCGATCAGGTTGGTGCTGGTGATGCTGGTCTTGGTCATCAGGCCCTGGCTCCTCTTCCACTGCCTCCCAGAGATCACCATCACTGATGCAGATGTGCAAGATAGCGCAACAGACAGTCACCTGGACTGCAAAAGTGGGTTACACCTCCAGTGCCTTAAAAAAATGGATCTCCATCTTGCTTTCATCATGCCAAACGCTCTCTCTATTACAGATGGTGCCCTTGCATGATGCCGGTTGAAGCGGCTTCCACTGGGCTCTGTATAGGCTCTCTGTATGGAGTGAGGAGTGTGATGGGCTGACGGAGGCAAGGAGAACCACCATCACCAAGGAGGACGTGTCCATTTGGGCGGTAGAGGCGGTGGACGTACTAAGGTTTTGACAGGCAAACACATATATTATAGGTGTTTACAGTCAGTGTATGTGGTTGTGGTTAATAAAGTTCAATTAATATAGTATATGTATAAAATAAGCCACTGAAATGCCCTTTGAATCTGTGGATCTTGAATACAGGCTCGGTGTTCATATCTCCAGTCACATCTGTATAAATCTGCTAATTGTTTTACCTTAGTTAGTGGTTTTAGTGATTGGTCCTGCGCATTAAATCCTTAAATACTTTTACTTCTACAGTACATTTTACAGGGGATACTTTTACTTAGATGGTAGAGCGGGTCGTCTCATGATCGGAAGGTCGTGGGTTCGAATCCCGCCTCCTGAAGGTGCACATTGTCGTTGTGTCCTTGGGCAAGGCACTTCACCCACATTGCCTCCAGTGTCTGCCAACACTGGTAGCCCCCTAGGAGAGACCAACAGGCCCGGTTTGAACCGTGAGGCCGTCCTTCCGTGGACCCACCACCTACAGAAGGAGCCATGGGGGGCTGGTGCAATGTGATTTGGGCAGCTCCGGCGGCTGCCCCCACGACCCGGCAACGGACAAGTGGAAGAAAATGGATGGATGGATTAAACAAATGTAAAATCTTAAACATTTTTATTCCCTGGACATGATCGAATTATATTGGCCTACAGCCTTACCATTGGAATTCTAAACTAAAAACAGGCTGAGCAATCATTTGGGCAAAGGGAATGAACCTTTTTTTCTTTTTGTAACTAGCTATAGATAGAATATGAATGAATGAATATCTATCTAAGTGCCATTTTACATTGACCTATACAGCACTTTACATATAATCTTTGCCCAGCAGATGGCGTGGTCTGATTGATAGTGTCCACTTACATTTGCCCGGAGTCTTGCCAAATCAAAGGCCATTATCCTCATTCTTCTCCTCAATGCCCTCCGCCGTCTTTTCTGCCTCACAAGCCTCCTGTTTTTGATTCTTATAGTAAGAATTTGGATTATAGTCAGCAGAAAGATCCCCAAATCCAAACGAGCCATTTCCACGCTATAACAGCAGTTAATAGTTTACAGGTCTACTGTGGCGCCACAATCAAGGCACGTTCATGAGAATCTAGATGCTGGTATGTAATGAACTCGGGATAGTGTGCAGCACGTCCAAATCGCCAACGGATTGAGCGCACTATATAGTCTACTACACAGTGCGGGCCTATGTAGTGAATGAGGGGTTAGGGACTAGTGTGGACATTCAGACACAGCCTTGAACTGCATTTACTAGGCCTTTGTTCTTGTTGTTGTTGTGTCCTTTGTTTTCCACAAGTAACCATGGCCACCTACTTAAACATGGAGGAATAAAACAACAGAAACTACGATTGGGACTCCTGGTGGCTCCAGTATGAACTTTAATATCCTACAAAAAGTATAAAACTAATTATCTTAAGATGATATAAAATGCAACTTCATGTGTGTTTATTTAGAATGTATTAAGTATATTTAATACTACAAACTTGACCTGGGTTATGGTTTATTATAATGAGTTGTAATGAATCCACATTTAAAAAGCACAGGCTCAGGATAAGTGATCAAATATCAAAGTGCACAGAGCTGGGGACAGATTACAGCCTGTCAGATCATAAGATATTACTCCACAGTAACAATAGAGTTCAGTAAGAATATACTGACAGTGATGTTGGAGAATTGGAAATAAGATCAAGAAGAAAATGATTAGAAAGACATTGTTAGAAAAATCCTGGTGTTACATTTACATCCATATCAAAAGTAAATAAACAAATGTTTAACATCATTTAGTTTAATTTAAACGACAGTAGATTTTGTTATTGGGAAAGTAAAACATACAGAGTCCTGATGTCTGCAGTACATTTGAAGTGCATTGGAGTAAATTATGATTTTTTTAGGCCAAATCATCAAGACCTAGTTTCCATCTGCTGTGAATAAAGTGTCTGTTCTTCATCAGATCATAATATTTTTGATTTGAATATTTTATTTCGAGCTAAAGAAGAAAAGAAAAACAGAAATATATATATACATACATACATACATATATACATATATTTTTTTTATTTCGAGCTAAAGAAGAAAAGAAAAACAGAAATATATATATACATAATAAAAGAAAAAAGAAAAATAATTTACATTACAGCTCGAAAAGGAGTGGGAAGAAGACAAGCTTATTGACTCCCACCCCTGTTCATAAACTTCAATAACAATAACTAACAACAGTGCATATTTCTTACCATTTTTCAAAACAACTATCAACCGAGTTGGTTACATATTAACAAATGCAACACTGCATTATACCAGGTCAACATTCACAGTATCTCACACGCTACAACCAGTGTATTATTTCTGTCTCCCATACAGAATTCATTACCATGTTGGCATTACCGTTATTCATCATCACCATTACAACCCATATAACATTACTCTGTATCAAAATGTTTGAATGATACATAAAATACTCCACATTTATTCATGAAAGGTACAGTAATCGCAGACTGATTGATGCTCATGATAACAAGAATAATCTTAATGATATGTGTTAAAAGGGATTCGGGGCTTTTCTTTCTTTTTCTCATTTCTGGGACTGGACCTGCTGCCAGAGGGGAGCAGCCCCCGAGCAACCGGACCATCATTTGTTAAGTGTCCTATACTGTGCATTAAAAGAGACAAGTTTTAGGAGTCTGCTGCCAGAAGAGGGTTTCCTCGAGCTGCCGGCCCCCACATGTCTGCCCTATACTATGGGTTATGTTGAATGTGGAGTACATAGATATGTGCATGTTTTACTTCTAAGAATTTAATTCCTTTATATTACCATCAGCATCAATAGCAATACCTCTGTCTGAATCGATTGAGTTTGATTCTAAGAATAATCCACAGATTGTTAGATATTAATCCTAGACTGTTACATTTAAAGTTTAAAGTTAAAATAGTGATGATAATAACACAACAGCAACAACAATAACAATGGCAATAGTATAATAGTAACAACCACAATATACTTCATTATTAGTTAGATCTGACCTTTAAAGTATACAGCACTTTGTGACACCCATTAGCAATCAAGTACCCATTTCCTCCTCCTGGTACTTTGACCATACCATTTTTTATATCTTGATTTGAAATGATAAATATTTGGACATTGTTTATATTCTGCCCCCAATTTGTTCCAGAGTTTAACTCCACATACAGACACACACATACTTTTCCTAGTGGAAGACACTGCTTGAACCTTAAAGTTATCACACCCCCTCAGGTTATATCCCCCTTCTGTGCGTGTAAAAAGCATTTGTATCCTTGCAGGTAGCACATTTTTGTTGGCTTTAAACAGAAGTTGGGCAGTAGAGAAATCAACTAAATCATGCATTTTTAACAGTTTAGACTGCAGAAATAATATATTAGTGTGATCATAATATCCTACTTTATGTATAATTCTTACAGCCCGTTTTTGGAGTATAACAAGGGGGTGTAATGAGCTTTTATAGTTATTGCCCCAGACTTCTACACAGTAGTTTAGATATGGCAAAACTAATGAACTATATAACAAAAATAATGCATTGTAATTTAAGAAAAACTTTGCTTTATTAATGATTGAGATACTTTTGGAGACTTTACCTTGTATGTGTCTTATGTGTGGTTTCCAGCTTAATTTACTGTCAATGGTGACTCCTAAGAATTTAATTTCTGATACTGTATCTAAAACTACACCGTCTATATTTACTGAGTCTGGTTTTCCATTATAATTACCGAAAAACATTACTTTTGTTTTATTTAAGTTGAGGGACAATTTATTAATGTCCATCCATGTTTTTAATTTCCTTAGTTCACAGTTTATGTTAGTTACTAAATTACTATAATTGTCATTGGAATAGAAGATGTTTGTGTCATCTGCGAAAATCACTAATTTTAATAATTTAGACACATTAAAAATGTCATTAATGTATAAATTGAACAACTTTGGGCCTAAGACAGATCCCTGTGGGACCCCACAACCAATGTCCAAATAACCTGATGTAAACTCCCCCATCTTCACATACTGTTGTCTCCCAGTTAAATAGCTTTGAATCCAGCTCAAAGCCACTCCCCTTATGCCATATCTGTCTAATTTTTTAATAATATAGAATGATTAAGTGTATCAAATGCTTTTTCAAGTCAATGAATATTCCAGCTGCATGTTTCTTTCCCTCTAAGCTATTAGTAATCTCTTCTATTGCATCAATGATGGCCATTGAAGTTGACCTTGCTGCTCGAAACCCATACTGACCTTCATTAATTAGTTTATGCTTATCTATGAAATTATCCATTCTACTGTTATAAAGTTTCTCTAAGATTTTGGAAAACTGGGGAGCAGAGAGACAGGTCTGTAGTTAGTGAAGATGGGTTTGTTCCCATTTTTATTTATTAGGATATTTTATCCATCCATCCATCCATCCATTTTCTTCCACTTGTCCGTTGCCGGGTCGTGGGGGCAGTTGGAGCTGCCCAAATCACATTGCACCAGCCCCCATGGCTCCTTCTGCAGGTGGTGGGTCCACGGAAGGACGGCCTCACGGTTCAAACCGGGCCTGTTGGTCTCTCCTAGGGGGCTACCAGTGTAGGCAGACACTGGAGGCAATGTGGGTGAAGTGCCTTGCCCAAGGACACAACGACAATGTGCACGGTCAGGAGGCGGGATTCGAACCCACGACCTTCCGATCATGAGACGACCCGCTCTACCATCTGCGCCACTGATATCAGATCAATGTAATAATATCATTAAGTAGGACAGACAAAAGCTCCAGGATCAGACGCCTGGAGAGTCTGTGACCCGCGCCGCCTAAAGGACTTCACTTTCTTCTCATTATGTTTGCTTGGATACTTGATTTAAATGTTGTAATCTGTAAAGCACTTTGTGATGCCTTTGGTATGAAAAGCGCTTTATAAATAAAGTTTGATTGATTGATTGATTCTCACGTCCTCGTCCTTCTTTCTTTGGAGGTGACTTTTTGTCTCAGAGCCGTTCTTGATGGAGCTCAGACCTGTTCCACTGAGCCGTGATGCTGGATCCTTCTGTTTATTCTCCTCAGTCTGAGGCGTCGGCTCTGGAGCTGCTGCTCATCATTAATAAGGTCTGTTGAGAAGCAGAGATCAGAAATCATTCATCACAACTGGTCACATTATTCACAAGAAGTAATATGGAAAGACAATGAAATATGAAAAATAATCAGGTCTTTTAAACTGTGAAAGCTCCCGTGTATCAGAGTGTGGGCTGGTGTTGTGACTGAGGAAGAGGGAGATAAACTGAATATGATGATTATTGAATGTTTTTGATGAGGATATAACACAATCACATGGTTAACACTTCATCTGCATATTAACCTTTAATGGTAGAATGGATTTAAGATTAAAAACTCTTTAAAACAAACTCCAACAGCCTCAGTGTTTTTATTCAGACAAAACAGACAGAAAATGCTCCAGGTTCAGAACAGTCTCATAAAGTCAGGACTCACTTCAGTTTCTCCAGTCGACAGTGAGGACTCTGTTTAAGGACGAGGAGCTCCTTCAGGTCTGACTCACTCAGTCTGTTATCACTCAGCTCCAGCTCAGTGAGATGTGAGGGGTTGGACTTCAGAGCTGAGGCCAGAGAGGAACAGCTGATCTCTGACAAACCACAGTCCCTCAATCTGAATAAAGAATAAATGAAGTGATTAAAGTCCAGAGATAAAACAGAAAATAAAAGTCATGAGAAGAATCCAAACTGAAGAGTTAATAAGAAAAAACTATATTATTTCTTGTCTAAAACCTTTTAAAATATAGATTGAACAAACTACAAATCTTAATGTGTAAAAAGCTTAAATAAATAAATACATTTCATTTAGTTATGTCTCTTTTTACAACATTTACAGTGAGTACCAGATGTTTACATACACTTTATAACATGTCTGACATTAAACCAGAATTAATATTTTTAGGTCAATTAGAATTTTTTCTTCTTCTATTTGTTAAATTCCAGAACAATAAGAGACAGAATTACTACAAATTCTTTTTTTAACTTTTTCTAAAACCAAAAGTTTAAACATGTCATGAATATTTGTAGCGTTGCCTTTAAACTGTATAACTCGGGTCAAACGTTTTGGATTTCCTTCCACAAGCTTCTCACAATAGTTGGATGAGTTTTGGTCCATTCCTCCAAAAAGGCTTTTTCCTCCAAACGTGACCATGGTCATTATGGACAAACAGACACAGGATATGTCTCCAAACATTAAAGTCTTTATCCTTGTGTTTGTTTTGGAGTCAGAGCTTGTTCCTGACAGAGTTCCCTCTCAGCCCATGTCGGTACAGGACTTGTTTCACTCTGGATAAAGACAAACTCTTACCAGGTTCAGCATCTTCACCAGCTCTTTTGTTCTTGGGTTGATCTTCACATTTCAGACTCTGGGACACAGAACCCGCCTTCTTTCTGATCTGTATGATGACTGGACATTTCCATCATTGTTTTAACCAATGAACCTGAACCTTCAAGTGTCTGTAAATTACACCCAAGGATGAACCAGACTTGTGCTTCCAAGGTCATGACATCATCATCTGCCCCCAGTCAGCTCTGTATATGCCACACGGATGAAGAGGAGGGCAACAAACATTTATAAGGACAGAACACATCCTGGACACTCACTGTTTGAGCCCCTGTGTTTTAGAGAGTTAAAGACTCACAGCAGCAGATTGAACAACAGTTTTTACCACCAAGCTGTGAGCTCCATCACACCTTAATAGCACTTTAGCTCCACATTGGAGCTGCTGCTGTTTTTATTATTATTTATTATTGACACTTTGAGAGACAAACCAGTTTCATTATGACAAAGAAAGCATTCTATTCTATTCTATAACTGGGCTTTCCCAAACTGTTTAAAGGTATAGTAATCTTAGTGAATGTAAACTTTTGGTTTTGGAAAAAGTAACACAGAAAATTATATCTCTCATTCTTCTGGAATTTGACAAATAGAAATATTGTTTTAACCCTTAATCCAAATGTGTCTTTTTATGAAGTGTATGTAAACATCTGGTTCTCACTGTAAATGTTGTAAAAGTCTGTAGGATAAACTTGTAGGTTTTCATTCTTCTGGAAATGTATTTTTGTCATAAACAAAACAAAAACAAATCACTAATATTGTTTTGTTCATAGTTTGTGTGAAACCTGAGACAGTGAACTGACCTGAGAGTCTGCAGGCGACAGTCTGACCTCTGCAGGAAATCACACAGATGAGACACTCCTGAGTCAGACAGGTCTGTGTTAAAACCCAGGTCCAGCTCAGTGAGATGTGAGGGGTTGGACTTCAGAGCTGAGGCCAGAGAGGAACAGCTGATCTCTGACAAACGACAGCTGCTCAATCTGAATAAAGAATAAATGAAGAGATTAAAGTCCAGACATAAAACAGAAAATAAAAGTCATGAGAAGAATCCAAACTGAAGAGTTAATAAGAAAAAAACTATATTATTTCTTGTCTAAAACAGTGTGTGTGTGTGTGTGTGTGTGTGTGTGTGTGTGTGTGTGTGTGTGTGTGTGTGTGTGTGTGTGTGTGTGTGTGTATATATATATATATATATATATTAAAAAAAACTCTTCCTCACCCTCCGCGGGCGGTCTCTCTTTTCCTCCAAGCTCGGGTCCTCTACCAGAGGCCTGGGAGCTTGAGGGTTCTGCGCAGTATCTTTGCTGTTCCTAGAACTGCACTTTTCTGGACTGAGATGTCTGATGTATTTCCTGGGATCTGCTGGAGCCACTCCTCCAGTTTGGGGGTCACTGCCCCGAGGGCCCCAACGACCACGGGCACCACTGATGCCTTCACTCTCCAGGCCTTCTCTAGCTCTTCTCTGAGCCCCTGGTATTTCTCTAGTTTCTCGTGTTCCTTTTTCCTGATGTTGAAGTCGCTTGGTATTGCTATGTCGACCACCACGGCTTTCCTCTGCTCTTTGTCCACCACTACAATGTCCGGTTGGTTCATTACCATTCTGTCCGTCTGTATCTGGAAGTCCCACAGGATCTTGGCTCGGTCATTCTCTACCACCTTTGGAGGTGTTTCCCACTTTGACCTTGGGGTTTCCAGCCCATACTCTGCACAGATGTTCCTGTACACTATGCCAGCCACTTGGTTATGGCGCTCCATGTAAGCTTTCCCTGCCAGCATCTTACACCCTGCAGTTATGTGCTGGATTGTCTCATTGGCCTCTTTGCACAGTCTACACCTGGGGTCTTGTCTGGTGTGATAGATCTGGGCCTCTATTGCTCTGGTGCTCAAGGCCTGCTCCTGTGCAGCCATGATGAGCCTCTGTGCTGTCTTTCAGGCCAGCTCTGTTCAGCCATTGGTAGGATTTCTTCAGTTATGTTTCGGTGGTACATCCCGTGTAGGGGCTTGTCCTCCCATGACGGGACCTCCAGCACCTCATCTTCTGTTCCCCATTGTCTGAGACATTCACTGAGCACGTCATCTGTTGGAGCCTTGTCCTTGATGTACTTGTGGATCTTGGATGTTTCATCCTGGATAGTGGCTCTCACGCTCACTAGTCCTCGGCCTCCTTCCTTACGGCTAGTGTACAGTCTCAGGGTGCTGGATTTTGGGTGGAACCCTCCATGCATGGTTAGGAGCTTCCGTGTCTTAACATCTGTGGTCTGTATCTCATCCTTTGGCCAGCTTATTATTCCTGCAGGGTATCTGATTACTGGCAGGGCGTAGCTGTTTATTGCCCGGGACTTGTTCTTGCCATTGAGCTGCTTCTTAGGACCTGCCTTACTCGTTGGAGGTATTTGGCCGTAGCCGCTTTCCTTGTCACCTCTTCGAGGTTGCCATTTGCTTGTGGGATTCCGAGGTATTTGTAACTGTCCTCAATGTCTGCTATTGTTCCTTCTGGATATATATATATATATATGTGTATATCTTAAACACTATGACAAATGTATTGTGGCTTCCGTACAAACCTTTTAGCCGTGGAGAGGATCTGAGGCTGGGTCTATAGTTTTGTGACGTGTAATGAGGCTATTGTGACAAATACGCTGAGATCCAGAGTAATGTTTTCGTGCTTTTATTACGTAAAAAAGGACAAAGCTATAACAGCGCATTAGGATGAATATGACAGAATGAAGGAAAACCAGAAGGATAAACGGACAAAAATGATAAATGGAATAGGTGTGGTCAACAAAAATGATGGCTACCCAGAGCAGACCTCTCTCACCTGGACTCCAGGTGAGTGTGTGTTAGTGTATGTAAACTTTTGGTTTTGTAAAAAGTAACACAGAAAATTCTATCTCTCATTCTTCTGGAATTTGACAAATAGAAATATTTTTTAACCCTTATGTCATCCTTTAATTTTCTTACGTTCGCCCCCTAGTGGACAAACATGTACACGCCTTAAAACAGCCATAAAATCACCACAGTCTTTTTGTTTCTACTTTTTTGCATAAATCTCTTGAACTACTTGATGTTTTTCCAAAACTACCAAACATTCAATAATTTTATGGTTTTTAACCCTTTAAATGCAAGTTTTATTTTGTAAACTTTGTAAAATGTCTAACTAAAAACATAAACACTTGAATATTTTGTGAATAATAAACATTAGAGAGCTGGGCTTTGGTGTTTAGAGCCTTGGATGTGTCAAAGTTTGGACCAAAATGGATTTGAAGCATTTGTAGTTGTTCTGTAGTGGACGATTCTTTATGTCAAAATGTTCTCGTCTCCATTGACTTCCATTATAAAGACATTCATGACTTCCAATCTTCTTTGCTCTCCTGTCACCATATAAAAGTCATATATTTTATAATGTCAGCGTTTCATTTTGAAGAACAAGAGTCAGATTTGACATTTTGACTGTATGTTTTCAGTTTGGACTTTGTTCCTATTGTCGGCAGATGAATGAAATTGTGGTATTTTCCCATTAGAAAATCAATCAATCAATGGTTTTGTATAGCCAAATATCACAACAGGAGTTGCCTCATAGGGCTGCACTGAACATTAAGGCAATAAAACAGAGCAGTAAATAAGACAATGTAAAGTTCAGGTGAATCAAGTATCCAGGCAAACATATAAATAAGCGTCAGCAGTAGGTGGGGTGTCCCCTGTCCTTAGACTCTCCAGCACGGCAAGGAAAAACTCAAAAACCCAGTGGGTGAAAAGAGAAACCTTGGAGAGAACCACAGAAGGAGAGATCCACTCCCATGGACGGACAGGCTATAAAGACCCAGGGCCGATGGAGTCCCTAAGCAGACGGGCCAAGATCACAGACCGTCTAGTCCTTGTTGTCAATCCATAATGGGGCCTTGGCAGAACCTGGGACTTTTCTGCCATAAAACTTCAGATTTTAAATCTCACTGCAATACAGGAAAAAAGTAACATATCTGTGATGTCAGCGTTTCATTTTGAAGAAAAGAAGTTGAATTTGACATTTCCACTGCATTTCAGAATGTTCCACTTTTCTAACATTGTACACAGATGCTGTATCTTCAGTCAGCTTATACTGAAGCTGTGGCCGAGGGGAAACTATAGGATTTGTTTGCCTTTGTGTTTCCTATCAAATATATGAATAATTTTAAAAATAACAAGTGATTTATCGACAGTAATGTTTAGTGTAAAGATTTTTACAGTTTAGAAATCTTAGACACTAAAAAAGCTCTGTGTGAGCGTCACAATCAGTGGTTAGTTTTGAAGCAGAAAAGTCTCTGTTGAAAACGAGGCCATGTTTGTAAACCTGAGGGAAACACGAGAATAAATCCAGACTGCAGCTCTTTGTCCAGGTTATTTTGTGTGTTGAGGTCACTTTGAGCTAATTCATATTTTTGCACAAAAAAACTCAAACATGAGTTTAGGCTCCGCCCACCGCGCTCCTGTTATCACATAAACACAGAGTTTACAAACTGTAGAATATGAAACAACACTGGCCAACTGTCAAACAAAGTAGAAATTTATGAAATACTGTAAAAATGTCAAATTTCGGGTGTTGTCGGTGACGTCAAGCATTTGTGCCACATTTGCTGGTTGTAGTTCGGCAATGGCGGCGGATACGAACGTAAAGGAAGCTCTTCAATTCGTTCTGGCTCGGCTCCCGAATATCCAGAAATGATAACTGAAGCCTTAGAATGCGTAACTCCCAAGAGTTATGATAGTTGCTTCACTCAACACGGGCGCACTACATACGTCACGACCACACGCTAACAAAAATCAGATCCAATCGTTTCAAAGGAGTTCACCCCTCCCACCTGTTAATGGAGCTCAATTGAGAAAGTCCAGACCATCGGTACGAAACGAGTACGAAACCAGGCTAGGTAAAATCCATTAGAAATGCCTTATTTCCATTATATTCAATAGGAAAAAATACAGTGATTTTATTCATGTGCCAACAATGGGAATGAGGTCCAATCTGATGAAATTCAGTAAATAAATTCAAATTCATTCTTTTTCTTCCAAATGAAATGCTGACATTGTAAAAAGTGAAGTTTTAAACAAAGAAAAACATGTGTTTATAATGGAAGTCAATGGGGCTGTTTCAGCCGCTGCCATTTTCAAATAAAGAATCGTCCACTACAGAAAAACTATAAATGCATCAAATCCATTTCACTTCATCTGTGACACAAACACGGCTCTGGAAACAAAGCCTCAGCTCTTTACATTTTATTATTACAAATACAATCACACTTTTGTGTTTTTGTGTAACAATTTTTTTAAGTTTTAAGTTTTGAAACTGGGATTTTTAGGGTTAAAATCCAGAACATTATGACATGTTTGGTAGTTTTGGAAAAGTTTCCAGTAGTTCATGTGATTTATGCAAAAAGAAGTGGAAACAAATATTGAAAAATGCAGATTTTATGGCTGTTTTTAAGCGTGTACATGTTTGTACACTAGGGGGCGAACGTATGGAAAGTTGTAAATCTCTCACTACAGAAAAACTACAAATGCTTCAAATCTATTTTGGCTCATCTTTGACACAAGGCCCTAAAATCCACCAAAGCCCCAGCTATCTACTGTTCATTATTATAAACATAATGAGGTTTTTATGTTGTTCACAAACTTCAAAGTTTTTGTTTTCAAACTGGCATATAAAGGGTTAAACCCCCAATAAATCAAATGTTTGGTAGTTTTGAGAAAGTGAGAAGTGATTCTTCAGATTTATGAAAAAAAATTGAAAAAAGATGAAAGTCTGTGTTTTATAGCAGTTTGAAAACCGTGTACATGTTTGTACACTAGGGGGCGAACGTATAGAAAATGCAGATCTCCAATATAAAAGACATTTTTTCAGTTGCGCCAGCTTGCGAAAGTAAAACCTGCCCTCTCCAAACACGATTTTGAGATTCTAATTCATGCTTTTATTACAAATCGGATTGATTATTGCAACGCGCTTTACTTCGGGATCAGCCACAAATTGCTAACTCGGCTACAGCTCGTTCAAAATGCAGCCGCTCTGCTTCTAACTGGAACCAAAAAATACGAGCACATCTCGCCAATTCTGGAATCTCTGCATTGGCTCCCGGTTCGCTTTCGTGTTGATTTTAAGATTCTTTTATTTGTTTATAAATGCCTCCATGGCCTCGCTCCGCGGTATCTGTCAGACTTGTTGCAGTCCTACACTCCCGCTCGTGCTCTCAGGTCGGCAGATCATCTTTTGCTTGTGGTGCCCAAAACAAACAGGAAGCTGCGGGGTGACCGCTCTTTCTCTGTCGCTGGACCCAAATTGTGGAATGCACTGCCCTTGTACCTTAGACAGGCCGAGTCACTCACAATGTTGAAGTCCCAGCTGAAAACCTACCTCTTTACTTCAGCTTTTAACTTTTGATTAACTTTGCATTAATTCATTGCCTCTGTTGGCTTTGCACTGTATAGGGTTCCATTTATTTGTATCACCTAATTGTGTTTTTATATGATGTGTGTACTGCACTTTGGTCAACCCTGTTGTTTTTAAAGTGCATTATAAATAAAGCTGGATTGGATTGGACTGGACATGAGAGAAAAACAAACACTGGATTCTGAAAATTTGGCTCAAAATAACATTTTCTTCAGAAATCCACGTCTCAAGCTGCAACACAGACTAAATGGTCATCAAATAAAAATGAAAAAATCTTGCAAAATGTACAAAAATGTACATAGGATGACATAAGGGTTAAATTCTAATTGATTAAAAATATAAAAGTTAATTCTGGTTTCATGTCAGACAGTGAGAAAAAAATACAAATGTGTCTTTTTATGAAGTGTATTTAAACATCTGGTTCTCACTGTAAATGTTGTAAAAGTCTGTAGGATAAACTTGTAGGTTTTCATTCTTCTGGAAATGTATTTTTGTCATAAACAAAACAAAAACAAATCACTAATATTGTTTTGTTCATAGTTTGGGTTAAAACCTGAGACAGTGAACTGACCTGAGAGTCTGCAGGCGACAGTCTGACCTCTGCAGGAAATCACACAGATGAGACACTCCTGAGTCAGACAGGTATCTGTTACGACTCAGCTCCAGCTCAGTGAGATGTGAGGGGTTGGACTTCAGAGCTGAGGCCAGAGAGGAACCACTGATCTCTGACAAACCACAGTCCTCCAATCTGAATAAAGAATAAATGAAGAGATTAAGTCCAGAGTAAAGTCAGAGGAGTTTC
The DNA here is from genome assembly GCA_007210695.1 of Neogobius melanostomus. Taxonomy (NCBI): domain Eukaryota; kingdom Metazoa; phylum Chordata; class Actinopteri; order Gobiiformes; family Gobiidae; genus Neogobius; species Neogobius melanostomus. The sequence goes on from VHKM01000402.1 coordinate 122,196, forward strand.
TGTAGCTACAGCTGAACATCTGAGACTCTGGTTTGGAGCAGGACTCAGTTTCAGTGATTAAAGGATGAGGTGAGTGGAGGAGGGACGAGCGAGAGCCGTCACAGACCTGACACTGATGTCCTCAGACACAGCACTGACCTGAGAGAGGAGAGCTGACAGTGAGGACTCTTCAGACCAGCACACAGCGCAGACACTGAGTAGTCGGTCAGTTTATTATCACTCAGATCCAACTCTCTGAGATGGGAGGGGCTGGAGCTCAGCGCTGACGCCACCACTTCACAGTGAAGATCTGAGAGTCCAAAGTAACCAAACCTGTAACAGATGTTAGAGCGACATGTGAGTGATTATAACAGGTCTGTGAAGCTGCTGTCTGTGACTGAGGACTCACACAGCCTTCCTGCAGTTCCTCACCGCTGGGATCAGTCTCAGTTTACCCTGATCAGACGTGTCGTACTTCTTTAGGTCCAGCTCCTCCAGGACCTGCTCTGACATCTGCAGCATGTAGGCCAGAGCCGAGCACTGGATCTCAGACAGTTTCTCCTTAGATCGACCTCCAGACTTCAGGAAGTTCTGGATCTGCTGCTGCACAGACTGGTCCTTCAGCTCCATCAGACAGTGGAAGATGTTGATGCTTCTGTCGGGAGAGACTTTCTCTGTGTTCATCTCTGTATGGTAATAAATGACTTGTGTGATTTCTGATTGGTCGATTGGACTCAGCAGAGCTCCTAAAAGTCTGTGGTTGGACTCCAGACTGAGGCCATGAAGGAACCGCACAAACAGGTCCAGGTGGCCGTTTGGACTCTGCAGGGACTTTACAAGAGTTTCTCTGAGGAACTCTTTTGGACTCAACTCTGAGACTGTCCATTTCCTTCCATAAAGAAACTCCGTGACCACCTTCATGTTGTTCTCTAAGCAGTGGTGCAGGTAAACGGCTGCCAGAAACTCCTGCACGCTCAGGTGGATGAAGCAGTAGACTGACTGGTTGAAGACACTCTCTCGTTTGAAGATCTCAGTGCAGAGTCCGGAGTAGACCGAGGCCTCGCTCAGGTCCAGACCCACCTGCTCCAGGTCTTCTTGGTAGAACATGATGTTTCCTGTCTGCAGATGCTCAAAGGCCAGTCTCCCCAGCTTCAGGAGCAGCTCTGTGTCGGCCTCTGTCAGCCCCGCTGTCTCAGACCTGACCTCTGTTTGTGTCTGTTTGTACTTCCTCTTCCTGTGCGTCTGCACCAACAGGAAGTGTGCGTACATGTCTGTGAGGGTCTGGGGCAGTGGTCCGCTCTGATGGGTTCTCAACACGTGGTCCAGGACTGTGGAGGTGATCCAGCAGAAGACTGGGATCTGGCTCATGTTGTGGAGGCTGCGGGAGGTTCTGAGGTGGGACAGGACTGTTTGAAGCTGCTCTTCATCTGAGAACCTCTTCCTGAAGTACTGCTCCTTCTGTGGGTCAGTGATGAAGCCCCTGACCTCCGTGACTCTGTGCACGCACCGCGCTGGGATCTGATGGGCCGCCGCTGGGCGGGAGGTGATCCATATAAGGGCGTGAGGAAGCAGAGCGCCTCTGATGAGGTTCACCAACAGTACGCCCACCTCTGTCCTCTGTGTGACCTTAGAGATGCGTTTACATCTGAAGTCCAGAGACAGTCTGCTCTCGTCGAGGCCGTCAAAGATGAACAGGAGTTTACAGACGGACAGAGTCTGTGGGTCAGAGAAACATTTAAGGCTCATTCACACATGTTTGATTTAGGACTAAAGTGTAAACCTTGTTTTGGGCTGATAAGGCTCAGTTTCACACAACACTTAAGGTCAAACAAAACCTCCTGAAAACAGAACGTCCGTCTCACCAGGAGGAGGCGCTGTGACATGAATAAGTTTTATTTTATTTATTTATTCATTTATTTGATAGGGACACGTGTGAACAATAAACATGTACCACACTACAACATTTATAGCCAAGGCTAATTTGCAATGTCCGTCCCTAGAAGGGCTTTTTCAAATGCACACACCGAGTACAGAAAATACATTACATTACATTTATAGTAACATTACTGACTTTACACAAAGGATGCGCATTTGAGCGCAAACTAAAAATGATTGCACACTTGATCTCTTTTTAAAATACGCTTTAGTTCATTTTTAAAAGCCCCCAGATCTAAGTCCTGTTTCAGCTCAGGAGACAAGGAGTTCCAGAGTTTAGCTCCTGGACAGTAAAGGCCGACTGTCTGAAGGTCTAACGGGCACTTTCACATTTCCATTAGCAGCTCCTCGTGTGATGGAGCCACTGATCGAAGTGGGACTATGAGCCGTCTGAGAACATCAGGGGCTTGGTTGTACAGACATTTATACATTAATTTCAAGTTACAAAATTTGATAAAATGTTCAAAGTTAAAAAAGTTTAACCTCTGCAATACTCCACAATGGTGTGTTCTGACAGATGTTTTTTCTAATATTTTTAGGGTTTTGTTGTAAATCAGTCTTAAAGGCCTGATTGTTGTGGCTGTTGCCTGTGACCAGGAGGTTATACAGTAACTGAGATGAGAGAAAATCATTGCATGCATAAATATATTTGCCGCATGAAATGGTAAACAGTCCCGTATGATTCTGAAACTATGCAAGTTTGCCTTGGCTGTTCTAGTGATCTTTTTGACATGACTTTCAAATGATAAATGGGAGTCCAGGATTAGGCCCAGATATTTAACTTCTTTAACCTGGGCAATGCGTTGACCATTGTAACCCGGAGTAGTTTTACGGTTCCCTACATCTCTCTCTCTCTCTCTCTTTTACTGCAATTCTAAATATATCCTCCAAACGTCATATCGCGTTACTTTGGGCAGCTTTCGCGAGACCTCCGGCGCTGCGTCCGACGCAACTTCCTCTTTTATCATGGCGCGCCCCACACACTCCATTCTCCGTGTTCGTGTGGGTGAGGCAACATCGAGCGGCTACACAGGTACGCGATAACCCTTTAAATAGCTGATTTTCAACTTAACGTGCTGTTTTAGTGACTGGTATGCCTGTTAACTTGTAGGCGCCCCTACCTTTAGCGGGACACTACACTGGTGCCCGTCTTTGATCCATTTTAAGAGGAGACTGGTGAGCATTCATTCATTTGTTTATACTAGCATGCTAGTGTTAGCTACTAGCCGCCAGCCTTTGTTTTGAATGGGGCTCAGGACATTTGTTGTTGGTGCGGGCGCGCTAACAACCTCTGTCCTCTGATTATTTAGTCCTACGGTGTTTGTTATTTTGATGTGTTTATCTAATGCTTCATTGGCAATGATTGTAGTGAGTTTGCATTAGTATTGCCTGTATGAAATGAATTTTCTAAACCAGTTATTGGCTCATAGCCATTAACATTGAAATGATTGATTGGCCTTTGAATATTTAAATTATTGTGCACAAGTTGCATTATTAATTATGGTGCAGTATTGATTGAATCTAATGACTATGAGTACTCTAATGATTGTTGTCTGTTTTGAAATGTACATGTACTAGACTTTTGCTTGAGGATTTATGTGTTTAAACAACATCATTGAAAGTTGGTCCTGTCTATGCAGGCCAGGTCCCTCCTGACCCGATCCATTGATCCATCCGATCCATTGATTCCTCCGATCCATTGATTCATCCGATCCACAATTGCTCCCTACAGCCTATGGACCTAACCGATGGCGAGCTGAAGCCCAGGACCTAACCCCGTTCATCAGAGCTACTGTTCGGTAGGAGGCGGTATAGCCTGCTCAGCCCACACACACGCTCAATCTCACTTTGAACTCTAGGACTTGGTTCATGGACAATTAAACCACATCACCACTCAACCTATGAACTGTATCGGGTCCATAGGGAATACTAGTGGACAATCGTCCATGGGACATTTTCTCATTTTTCTTTCATGTAAATATTGTACATATGTAAATGCTCAATACACGTCTCGCATGCGGCTGCACCATATCCTGTGTCCTGTTGTGGTTCAAACTTAGTCCGGTTTCCTTCTTTAGAGCCGAACATAGCCTTCTGTTCCTAGCCTATTATCTAAGTATCTACTATCCATGAAATCAAGTTCACTGTCTCTTACATATCAGAGTGAGTGTTACACCATTAATTGTCAGATGCAGTTCTTCCAAGGGATGTGATCTGGAAGCAAAACAAACTGACACTGTCTTACTAAGATTTAGGGTTAGTCCTGAGTTTTGAAACCATACTGACACAGAGTTAAGGTGTTGCTGCAGCTGTGCAGTAATGGCTTCAACACTTTTACCACTCACAAAAACAACTGTATCGTCTGCATACATTTGGAAACCTGCGCCCGGACAGATGTTTGGTAAATCATTTATGTACAATGTAAAAAGGAGAGGCCCAAGAATTGATCCCTGGGGGACACCCGTTTTCAGTGTTGTGAAGGATGACTTTTCATTGTTAATTATTACACATTGTTGTCTATGTTCCAAATATGACTTGAACCACTGTAATGTTGTTTTGTCAAAGTTCAACTGGGATAATTTCTGTAAAAGTACATTATGAGTGAGTACGTCGAAGGCTTTTTTTATATCTAAGAAAACTGCTCCAATTATTTGGCCTTTATCAATTGCTAATTTAAGTTGTTCAATGAAATAGCAATTGGCCGTTTCCGTCGAATATTGGGGCCGGAATCCGAATTGTAGAGGATGCAGTATGTCATTGAGCTGTAAAAAAGACATTAGCTGATTGGCTACAATCTTTTCCAGTACCTTTGAAAAAATTGGTAAAATGCTAATTGGTCTATAATTGCATGCTAGATCTGCCTTTCCGGATTTATATATCGGTATAACCCTAGATTGTTTCCAATCATTTGGAAATTCTCCATTTATAAGAGAGAGATTTACCAGATGAGTTAAAGGTTTTACCAGTATTTCTTTATTTAATTTCTTTATTTCTTTATAAGGAAGTGTCAATGTTGAGAAGATCTTTAGCGTGACTATTGTTTACTTTTTCTATGACAGCTAGCACCTCTTGCTCAGTTGTTTGTTCGAGGAAAAATGTGTCAGATTATTTGGTTGGTGATGCTCTACCCTAGTATTCAAATCAGAGCAATCCGACAACTCCTGAACCGATGAAATAAAATAATTATTAAGTTCCTGGGCGATGCGCTTACTATCATTTACAAACTCATCCCCGATTTTGAGTTCACACAGATGGGGTTGCTTTCCTTTAGGTTTCACAATGTTGTTGATTGTTTTCCACATTGCTGATGGATTTCCTCTTGCCTCAGTAATTGCAGTGATATAAAAGTCGCTTTTAGCAAGTCTCATATCTTTATCACGCGATTTCTTAGGCTTTTATATAAAACCATGTCAGTGTTTAGCTTGCCTTTTATTGCTTGTTTTAGGGCAGTGGTCGGCAACGTCCGGCCCGGGGGACAACTTTGGCCCTTTGCCAATATTTTTGGCCCGCCAGAGGCTATCAAAAAAAAAAAAAAAAAGAAGCCTAACAGAGACTTAATTGTTCTTTATCCGCAAATGTTTTGCCCCTGATCTTTGCTTGTGTTTGGCACAACACCATTCCACTGTTGCATTTTAACTCTAAGCAGCCTAACTTCTAGGTTAAATTGTGGTTTGTTCCGATCCTACAGCGCTGCTCACACAACTGCGGCGTGCCGGTGTTACGCCGGAAACTGCATGACCGCCTAAAATTGCACCCGCTCTTCAGAGCTGCCAACTCTCACGCTTTCACCATGAGACACACACATTTGAGTGCTTTCACACACGCCACACTCTTCATATAATTGTTAAGAGACAGTCCTAGAAACCTTCCTGTGGTTGTTTCATCTGTGCGCGGTAAGAGGGGGGGTATTTTTCGGCGGTCATGCAGTTTTCGGCGTAACAGTGATGTCGCCGAATATTGTCCTCTTTGCAAACGGAGATGACCTCGTTGCAGATAAGGCACAGAGGTTTGGCATTCACATGTCCAGGTAGGATGAAACCATATGTTTGTCTCCATTCCTCCCTAAAACTCCTGTTTTCACTGTCTCCACTTTTCTTTTTTGTCCTTTGGAAAGCGACATGTTTGTGATGCTAACTTTATTTTTTGCTAGTGCTGTGTAACCTGCGAAAATCCGACAGACTCGGGGATAGCATTGTTTCAAACAATATTTTAGTTTTACATACAAAAATATGTATAGTTTGGGGTTATCTAGTATCTATGCATGAATAAATCTATTTTTTATCAATGGACCGGCTGGCCCACCACCTATCGGCATAAAAAATATTGGCCCGAAGCCAAGCCAACTTGCCGACCCCTGTTTTAGGGTTTGGTCTCGCTGCTTCATAAGCTTTTTAATAGATTCATTTATCCAGGGTAGAGATCTCTGTTTACCACTTTTCCTCTTTTTTAGGTATTTAGACACAATTCCATCTATTTTATTCATGAATTGCCTACAGCTACTGTCCACCTCATCCCACACCATGTTAGTCCAATTTATTTCTTTTAACTCATTGTCCAATTTGGGAACATTTCTAGGAATTATTAGTGAGTTGTAGTTAGGCTTTTTGAGTTTTACAAAGCGTTTTTTAGATAATTTTCTCACCATCAGGGTCATATTATGATCTGACAATCCAGTCAAAAGGTTATAAGACTTCAGAATGCGTTCTTCTTTGTTTGTGAAAATTAAGTCAATTTGCGTCTTACTAGATTTTGTAATTCTTGTAGCCCCTTTCACAGGCTGCGTAAAATCAAATTTGGTCATCAACATTTTTAATTTTCTCTTTTTACTTTTGTTAAACCATCCATCCATCCATCCATCCATTTTCTTCCACTTGTCCGTTGCCGGGTCGTGGGGGCAGCCGTTGGAGCTGCCCAGGTCACATAGCACCGGCCCCCATGGCTCCTTCTGCAGGTGGTGGGTCCACGGAAGGACGGCCTCACGGTTCAAACCGGGCCTGTTGGTCTCTCCTAGGGGGCTACCAGTGTACGCAGACACTGGAGGCAATGTGGGTGAAGTGTCTTGCCCAAGGACACAACGACAATGTGCACCTTCAGGAGGCGGGATTCGAACCCCTGACCTTCCGATCATGAGACGACCCGCTCTACCATCTGCGCCACTGTCGCCCCTTTGTTAAACCAGTCAACGTTAAAATCGCCCATGACAATAATTTCGGATTTATGTGAGATTAGTTTCAACAGTTTCTCTAATTCATTACAAAATTGCTCATCATTAGTGGATGGCGGGTTATACAACAGCAGAATAAAAAATGCATTCTAGGAGAGAGAGAAATGTCAACACATAGGTATTCTATTTGGACATCACAGTCAATTGTTACTTCTATACATTTCAGATAGTTACGCACATAGATTAGCACCGCTCCACCTTTCTTCATCTTTCTATCTTTCCGAAAACAATTATAACCAGGAACGTCCAATAAACTAGTATTAATTTTACCATTAAGCCAGGTTTCAGTGAGGCCTAAGAAATGTAGGTTTGAGCCTGTTAACAGTGTCTTTATCTCATCATGTTTTGGTAATAAACTGCGTATGTTTAAGTGCGCACCAAAGATTCCCCTTGGCTTTTGGTCCTTGTCCCATATAATTTTCGCATTACTGACAGTAGAGACAATATGTTGCAATGGATATGAGTGATTACTCACAGTTTGTTTTTCAGTGTGGCTTTATGTCGAGTTGTGTATTCGGCTGCTTCAGTAGTGTTAGTTCCTTTTGCTGCTTTATTTCGCCCAGTAGTTTTCCTTCCTCGTGGCCTTAGGAAAGGTGCCTTTTCTTGGTGGATTAGATCTCCGCGTTTAGGCTCTTCGGGTTGCATGACCAGCGAGGATATGTCCGAGATAGTCCACTCCGTTGTCTGATTCTGTATAGCCAGGACGTACTCCACTTCGTCCGACACGATCAGCTCCGCATTCGGGTTGCTCGGCGTAACGCCGCGCCCGGTGTTCTCCAGCGGTGAGCCCCCCGTCTCACCTGGCGTGTCCCCGCCTGCCATACAGTCGCCGGTCCTCCGCGCCGGATCCGTTGACATCAGCGGTGAGCCCCCCGTCTCAGCTGGCGTCGTGTCCCCATCTGCCATGCCCTCGATGATCCTCCGCGTTGGGTCCGCTGACAACAGCGCCGAGAGCGGCTCTGGTGCCACAGCAAGGCTTGTGACGGTAGTTTGGGGAGTTGTTCCATTCCCCAGCAGTGTCACTCTCAGCGCCTTCGTTGTAATGGCAGGCTCCAATCCTTCCGCCGATGGGCCGTGACTACGCGTAACAGGCCCGGGGTTTAGGTGTACGTCCCCCGCCAGAAGCAAAAGCATCAGGTAAAGTCTGATTTTTGACCATATGTATTTGAATCCATCTGTGTGAGCCTTAATGGTGACTTTTGTTGTTCCTTGTGTTTTGCCCAGACCATTGTGGAGGATTGCAGATATTATGCAATGTCCATATTCAGTCTTTAAAAACTTGCATGAAATCATATTCGGTGAGCGCGCAAGCACATGCCTTTGCATAATGTCAGTGTAAAACAGTGGGAGAATCAGGAGTCCAAAACAAAACGCATAAAGAGCCAGTGATTCTAAAGGCTCAGCGTGATCCTTTGATGTGTGCCGCCTTTGTTTGTCTTGACAGCGGCGGCTCCAGAATCTCTCTTTACGCTTAGGTGGCTGCTTGATGTTCCATATGTCGCACGTTTTTGCAGCATTAAAGATGTTACAGTAGTAGAGCAGTATATTCAGCATGGAGCCCAACAAACCGTGCAGATACCTAGTTTTTATTCTACTACTACCAACTGACTTCACATGAGACGCAGCCACCTCCGCCATCTTGTCTCCATTCCAAGTGTAAGTACAAAGGACAAGTTTCTCCCTGATCTGTAACATGTAACTCATAAACAGAAATGGAGCCATGTCTGGACTTTACTATTATGTCTGACCAAACTGGGCTCAGCGACAGACGAGGCAGCGGAAGATGTTTTATTACTTCTGGAACTAGACGGAGGCCATTACCGTCATCACCGCGCGGGTCAAAAGTAGGACAGAGCTAACTCTGATCTTCTCAAATATTAGTCGTTAGGGACGATCATCAAATTCTGGGTCACGATTATCTCGGCCAAAATAATTGTGATTAATGATATTATCACGATATTTGCCTCTGGTTTAAAAATGTCACTGAAACTGCAGAAATGAGAGAAATGAACTGGATCATGAAATATTCCTCTTCATCGTCTGCTATTTGTTGCAGTAAAGTTTAAGTATAGAATAAAAAGCAGCTGATCTTTTCACGGCTACAACCGAGAGCATTTCATTCCTGGTTTAATAAGGCCCTTTATGAACGCAAAGGAACCACATGGGAAATAATCCAAGAATCAGGTGGTGTCAGCAGCTCGTTATCATTATTTCAGAAGAAACACCAGCAGAGCCATGTGGTGCTACGAGCATCACATTAATCAATGGGGGTGTAGTTTGTCCTGCAAACGCTTAATAACATGCACTATGTTTAATAAAGCTGAAATAAATAAAACTGTCCTTCGTGCAGCCACTCGCTCTAGATCCAAGAATAGGGGGCAGGGAAAGAAAGGCTCAGCCTCGGCGTTATTGATCAGAAACTGTCATATTGGCTGCGGAGGAGTTGCAGAGTTATGCAGCAGAAAATTGTAGCTTATTTGAACATTTGAGCTACAGTTACAGGATTCTTGGAGCGGCTGAATTGGAAATAAAAAAAGTCTGCCATGTGCCCGTTTGTGAAATGCAATTATTTTTTTGACTGAGCTGTAGCCGACACAAGGAGAAACAATGTAAAAAGGAAACATGAGGCTTATTACAACGACCTCGGCTGATGCTCTTCATTCATCAGGAGGTAAACACTGACGCACGATGGAAACGTCACCTTTAAACGCAGAGTAGACGTGGTGTTGTGGCACTTGAAGACATGAGTGGTTTATTTATGGAGAACTGTTGTTGTTTTGGTGTTAGGGGCGTTAATCTACTGTACCAAAGTAAGTCTGTGCGTACACGCTCAAGCAGACTTTTCAAGGTCACTTCGTTTTTGTTTTCAATTTGACATGGATTCTAAAGGACATAAGGACACATAGCGCAAAACCTGCGCCTCATGCACGATCACGCGTGTACCAGAGTTGAAATTGAGAGTTGCACACGGACTGCGCTAGACGGAAGATCTGGCCCTGTATTTCCTTAACGTTCCTTTTGGTCACATTTCTAAATGTTTGAGCGCGTGGTTTGCAGCAAACTCTGCCCTCCATGATCCCACATAAACAGCTGAGAGTCATTTACTATGATTTGATTCATATTCATCAAACTGTGACTAACTCCTCAGAAAGTAAAGCTTTATATAAATGAGAGTGACCTGTGGATCCAGCGCTGGATGGAACACTTGGATCAGCTCCATCAGACTGTAGCGCCCCCTTCTGACCAGGTTCATCTCTCTGAAGGACAGTGGCACCACCAGCTGCAGCTCCTGGTTCTCTGAGCCCTGGGCCCAGTCCAGACAGAACTTCAGGACTGAGAAGGTCTTCCCCACTCCAGCCACGCCCACAGTCAGCACGGCTCTGATGGAGCCCTGCTGCAGCGCCCCCTGCTGCTGCTCAGGGGGCAGAGCTTTAAAGATGTCCTGGCACCTGATGGTGATCTCCTGGACCTCCTTCTTCTTGGACTGTGTCTCCAGACTCCTCTCCTCAGGTTGGGCTCTGGCCTCTTCACTGAGGCCCTCTGTGATGTACAGCTCAGTGAAGATGCTGTTCAGAAGAGTTCTATCTCCTGATTCTTCACTTCCCTCTGTCACACTCTCACATCTGCTGCTCAGGCTCTGCTTATGGTCCTTCAGAACCTTCTGGAGACCTTCACCTGGACACAGAGGAGGCAGACACCTGTTAATGTTGATGAACAGGTCTCTTATTCCCTGCTGTAGTTCATGAGTCTCAGACTGAGCAGACTCACCTGGTGCAGGGCCTTGAACCCACTGGTCAGGACTGTTGCCTGTGTCTCCACACTGAGGCCAGGCGTCCTGCTCTGACTCTGTTTCTCTGTGACACAAACACACAGCACTGAGCACGTCTTTAACATCACATTTGTTACAATCAATCACTGACTGATTTTTATGTAGCAGTGCAGGTTCACCTTTACCAATTGACCTATAAAACATTTCTCTCTCCTCCCTCACCGTCGGCCCATCCCCGACGTCAGACGCCGTTCAGGTGCCAGCCTGGTGTGGCCACGAGAAGCGAGGCTCACTGTGGGAAGCCATTAATCCAGCCGTCGTGTAAAAGCGTCAAGCCCGACGGCCCGACAGTCGTGTTACAGGCGATGTTAGAGCAGAATTATAGTTTAAACGTTTTTGGACTAAAATGAGATAATTGCCTAATTAAAGCCATATTTGATGTTTACCAATTACTAAAAGTATTTCTAAATTTTAGCTGGTTTTATAGCGGTAGTGGGCGGGTCAAAGGAAACTAGGCCACAGGTCATCAGGTCAAGTAGGGGAGACAGGTGTGTGGGAGGACAGACTAGTTTTGGAGGGCGACCGACACGGTCTTTGGACTTTGATATAAAAGAAAATAAAAGATTGGAAACTGAATCTGGCAATGTGAGGTTTTGTTATTGAAAGGTTTTTTTTGTGTGAGTCAAACGGCGGACGCCCTAAAGATGGCTGTGTTAATGTTTTACAGCTAAAGTGAAAATCAGCCATAACAGGCATCGTAAAGGATGAGTGGTCGGAAATCTCCAAATCCACTTTACCATGCTGCGGCTAACGGGTGTTTTCTGTTAACCTCGACGTGGATGGTGACCTGAGGTACGTGCATGTGTGACAGAAGCTGTGATACCCCGGTATGTGATCCAGTGTGTTATAAAGTTAGGCTGTAGTATAGTACGATTCTAACACTGTTCATCTACAGGCCTCCCTACGGCGGAAACATCCAGCGCTCCAAGCATGGGAGTTCTGGGGTTAAGGCCGTGGTTACTCTGATCACCAGCACATTTTATGGACTGTCACATCTGTTACAGTGGAACATGTGAACTATGAAAGAAAACTTATTTATAAATAAACCAAAGCGTTTCTATAATCATGTCTCTGTCATCATCGAGCTAGACCAACCTGTGTTTGCCTTTAAGTTAACTTTAACTTTAGCGTGTTAGATCCCCCTCTGGTCACATTTACTAAATCCTCCATAAAGCCCAGTTTAGCTGCTGAGACTCTGTGTTCAGGTCAGTTCTTACTGTGAGTCTGGAGCAGGTTCACCACTGAAGTTTAGAGGAGGGGTTTTAGACCGGTCACTCTTCATGGACAGAGCGGACACTGAGGCTGTAGATCTGCTCCTGTGGAGAGAACATTAGGTTTTTCAGCCTGAGAAGTGAAGCTGGATCTACACTGAGCTTCAGGAGCCAAACAGCAGGAGCCCGTTGTACGTTTACTGAGTCAGAACAAAGTATCAGCAGCTCGTGTATGATGCAGGTGATGGAGACGTCTGAGGCTGATCAAAGAGCAGAGCAAGAAACCAACATTCTTTCACTGACATCTGAAATATGTAAGCGACACTTTAGCCAGAATTCAACTGTGGTAGAGCCAGTCCCAGTCGAGCAACTGAGAATTGGACCAAAATCAGGCATGAACATCGTGTAGTGTGAGCTGAGCTTTAGTCAGCTGTAGTTTTAAATGTGCCACAGAGATCAGGTTTGAAATGACTTGATTTGACAGAACGGCAGTAAAGACCTGGCCCAGCAGCTCTGAGGAGCAGACCACGGGCTGCAGACAAGAGTCACTCAACAAACATTTTATAAAGAGTTACAGCCTGGTCTCGCACTCTGACATGAGGAGGATGTAGTTTATGTTTCATAGGATTTATTCGTCCAAACTCTTGAATTAAACCTTAAAGTCTGTTCTTTGTATCTCAGTGTTTTCCATTTCAGATCCAGAGCCGTCGGAGCCTCACCCTGTCACTGTCCTCATATTACGCTTTACAGCCCTTGTTTTGTTCATGACGTCTGCAGCCCGTGGTCTGCTCCTCAGAGCTGCTGGGCCAGGTCTTTACTGCCGTTCTGTCAAATCAAGTCATTTCAACTTCACTTCTACATTTAAGAAAACTGCAAAATGCTAATGAAACCCCCGTTAACTATAAACGCTGGTGTAACTGGACAAAACCTGACAATAAATAACCTTATAAATATAAATAATTAAATATTTGCTAACAACTGTTTAAAACTTTGTGAAAATAACTATATAAATAGTGACTGTATAAATAATTAGTGGGATTTACAATGTTATTCTAAAAAGATACACTGTAAACCCTTGTCAATAAAACTGATTCAAGACACTCTCAGCGTTTGCCCCTCCCCACCTGGCTGAGGCTCAGTCAACGACAGGAGCATAGACTGTTAAAAAGATTAGACTCCTCCTCCTCACTCCTCCCCGTTTACCATAATGACCACGCTCGAGGGGGAAATTATGGCGGATTTACAGACTCCTCCTCCCCAGCGCTGACGAAGCATGTTCCTAATAAGGGCATAAGGGCGGGATCTTCACTGTAGACTCCGCCCTTGCGTGACGTGTAGCTCGCGCAGCTCCAATGCTAACAGTCCGACCCTCATTAGTACGAGATTTCTAAAATGTTTCTTTCGAAAACCAGCCTGGTTTCTTTAACTGTGTCTAACCCAGCGTTATCTCAGGAGGAATATGTAGCCGTAGAAAGTGTTTAAAAAATAGAAACCAGGCGTTAAAGTTGTTTTTAACGTGTCTAAAGTCCAATGCTTTTCAATGGGAGACTAGAGGCTATATGGAGGTACTACAGCAATGGCGGCCTCCAGTGTTGCGATCATAAAGCAGAGCAGCCAGCGGCCATTGGACAGGAGTCTGTTAAGAGCAGTGCAGCCGTTACGAACAAAACTGACCCAAACTACACGGAAAAGTGACCTCACACCGTTTGCCTGGCCGGGTTGGGGAGGAGTGAGTCTGTGAGACGTGAAACCTTCAGGACGAGTCTCGGTGAGTTATTTATTTGGAAAGTTTGTGTTTGTTGCTCAGTATGTGAAGCTGAAGTTGACACAAACTTATTTATTATACAGTGTTTGTCGCTGTGGTTAAACGAGGCCGATGCTTTAGCTTGAGACGGCAGAGAGCAAAGAAACGGTAACAATATATTTGCTCTTTTATTTTATTTCTCTTGTCCAGCATTTGGTTCTGAAGTTAATATGAATGTATTCTTTTACGCAGCGTTTGTAAACGAGGCAGTTAAGCTTTTGCCCGAGACGGCAGGGACCAGATAACGGTAACTTAACGTTTTCTGCATTTTACTTTTATTTGTGTTGGTCACAATGTTGATTATTTTTGTTCATTTTATGTGAAAAGAAGCTTTATTTCCCAGTAACCTAAGCGGCTCAGCTAAAAACAAACCGTCGCCTTTTTTGTTTCACTCTTAAGTTCCGTAGCCTCCGCAGCCTTGTAAGCGGCTGGATTTGTGTTTTTATTTGAATGTCATTTTATTTTGTGCTAATTGCGATCCTTGTTTGTGCCCTTTAATGTGCGCTCAAATCTGTTGGAAAAACTCCACAAACGCTCCTCAAACCTTGGCCTGGGAGTCAGTGAGGTTCTTTGGGGGAATGAGAATCACGTGCGCCTCGTGAGGCGCTGCCGTTGATCCTCAGAATGTTCCGTTGGGAGGCTCGCCTCTCGACTCGATCCAAGTCCAAGAACTGAGGTGATTAAACCTGTGGAGCCACTTGAACTCAGAACATTTTGACAATTTAAGTTTTGCTAAGTTTTTGGACAGTTAGAAGCCATTTTCTTTTTGTTATTGCTTTGCAAGCCAAATGTTCACTGGATCCTTTTGATAATTGTTTTTTATTTGTTTAAAGGGTACCAATGGTGTCATTTTTAAAGTGACAAAACGTGTTTGAAAATTGAAAAGAGTGAATCATATAAACCTGAAAGATTAAACTTAAATTAAAGTAATTTAAGGGGCGACAGTGGCGCAGATGGTAGAGCGGGTCGTCCCATGATCGGAAGGTCAGGGGTTCGAATCCCGCCTCCTGAAGGTGCACATTGTCGTTGTGTCCTTGGGCAAGACACTTCACCCACATTGCCTCCAGTGTCTGCGTACACTGGTAGCCCCCTAGGAGAGACCAACAGGCCCGGTTTGAACCGTGAGGCCGTCCTTCCGTGGACCCACCACCTGCAGAAGGAGCCATGGGGGCCGGTGCTATGTGACCTGGGCAGCTCCAACGGCCCCCACGACCCGGCAACGGACAAGTGGAAGAAAATGGATGGATGGATAAAGTAATTTAAAGATAGGTTAAAATTCCAAACACTCAAAAGTAACTAAATGACATCATAAAACAAAACTTACTGAAATAAGTGAAAGTTATTTTTATTGAACTCAACTCAAAGGTGTAAAACAATATAAAGGTGTAACAGGTAACTAACAGAAGTGCCAGTATTAATGTTTGTTGTTTGTCTGTCCTTTAATCGTCTATTATATGTTAAGTAAATTGCCGTTTTTTCCATTTAAAGTTATTGACTTTGGCTCTCATTTTGAATTACACACCACTCCTTTCAAATCTAGACCTGGTCCATACCCTACAGTCCTTTGCCTCACAGCGTAGGTGTTACACTAAACAAAGATCAGAACAGACGGATTGATTTGGAGGAGCTGTGGATCCTGAACTCTCTGATTTGGATGTGAATATCCTCAAATTAAAGCCGAGTCTGCACATTAAGCCCTTATCCTTTATGTCAGGTGTAACCCCCGTTACAAATAAACACTGGTGTAACTGGACAAAACCTGACAATAAATAACCTTATAAATATTCATAAATAACCTCATTAAATATTTGCTAACAACAGTTAAAAACTACGTGACAATAAATATATAATTAGTGGGATTTACAATGTTATTATAAAAAGTTACATTGTAAACCGTTATCAATATAACTGATTCAAGACGCTCTCAGCGTATGCCCCTCCCCCCCATGGCCGAGGCTCAGTCAGCGACAGGAGTCTAAACAGAGCAGTGCAGCCGTTACGAACAAAACTGACCCAAACTACACCGACAAGTGATCTTACACACCGTTTGCCTTGCCGGGTTGAGGGAGGAGTGTGTCTACGAGACGTGAACAGTCTCGTGTTTGTCGCTGCGGTTAAACGAGGCCGATGCTTTTGCTTGAGACGCAGAGAGCAAAGAAACGTAACAATATATTTGCTCTTTTATTTTTATTTCTCTTGTCCAGCATTTGGTGCTGAAGTTAATATAAATGTATTCTTTTACGCAGCGTTTGTCGCTGCGGTTAAACGAGGCAGTTACGCTTTTGCCCGAGACGGCAGGGACCAGATAACGGTAACTTAACGTTTTCTGCATTTCTACTTTTATTTCTGTTGGTCACAATGTTGATTATTTTTACGGTGGTTTGTTCATTTTATGTGGAAAGAAGCTTTATTTCCCAGTAACAGTAAGCGGCTCAGCTAAAAACAAATCGTCGCCTCTCTTTTTTTGTTTCTCTCTTAAGTTCCGTAGCCTCCGCAGCCTTGTAAGCGGATGGATTTGTGTTTTTACTTGAATGTAATTTATTTTGTGCTAATTGCGATCCTTGTTTGGCTCCACAGGTTTTATCCCCACCCCGAGAACACCTCAGTTCTTGGAGTTGGATCGAGTTCTTGGACCCAGGATCGAGTCGAGACCAAGGCGAGCCTCCCAACGGAACATTCTCAGGATCAACGGCAGCGCCTCACGAGGCGCGCGTGGTCCTCATTCCACCAAAGAACCTCACTGACTCCCAGGCCAAGGTTTGAGGAGCGTTTGTGGAGTTTTTCCAACGGATTTGAGCGCACGTTAAAGGGCGCCTACATTGAACTCAGAACATATTCACAATTTAAGTTTTGCTAAGTTTTTGGACAATTAGAAGCCATTTTCTTTTTGTTATTGCTTTGCCAAATTGTTCACTGGATCCTTTTGATAATTGTTTTATTTATGTATTTAAAGGGTACCTATGGTGTCATTTTTAAAGTGACAAAACGTGTTTGAAAATTGAAAAGAGTGAATAATATAAACCTGAAACCAAGATTAAACTTAAATTAAAGTAATTTAAGAATAGGTTTAAATTCAAAACACTCAAAAGTAACTAAATGACCGGTCATAAAACAAAACTTGTTGAACTAAGGAAATAAGTGAAACAAGTAAAACATACCTTTTATTGAACTCATCTCAAAAGTTAAACAATACAAAGGTTTAACAGGTAACTAACAGAAGTGCCAGTATTAATGTTTGATGTTTGTCTGTCCTTTTTATTGTCTATGTAAAGTAAATTACCGGCTTTTCCATTTAAACTTATTGACTACACACCACTCCTTTCGAACCTAGAACTGGTCCATACCCTACACAGGGGTTCCCAAACTTTTAGGGCTGGGACCCCAAAAACTGACACGTAAACAACTCGGGACCCCCATTGTATACAGTTATTGTGTCTTATGCTACTTTAGGGCAGAAAAACATTATAAAATAAAGTTTATATGTATTTAAACAGTTTGTTTTAAATATTTGAAATGATTTCACAAATCATATGCTGTTTTACACTCAAAAATAAACTAAAAACAGTAGCATTTTTCTTTTTATTTAATCTTGAAATCATTTGAGGACCCCCACTCAAGGCCTCGCGACCCCCCGAGGGGTCCCGACCCCCACTTTGGGAACCACTGCTTTATGTGACTGTGGAGAACTTATAAACAAACCAAAGAACAAAGTCTCAGTCACTGCCTCGTTATTTAAGGAGATCATTTCACATTAGGTTTATTTCTCACCGTGAGTCTGGAGCAGGTTGAGGACTGAAGTTTGGATCTTTGTCTTTAGACCTGTCACTCTTCATGGACAGAGCGGACACTGTAGATCTGTGAGTGGAGAGAAGAAGAGGCTGTTTTTGCTTTGTCTAAAAACACATTAGTCTTTGAAGGAGGTTAAAATGGATAAGAAACAACTGAACTCACTTTCTCCCATCGAGCTGTGGCTCAGTGCTGCCCTCTGGAGGCTTTGCTTTTCGTTCTGCCATTTCCTCCTCGTCTCGTCCTGGGGGAGAGTCAGAGCCGTTAAACACAGAGGCTGCCCTTGAAACCATTAAATTGTAGCCTCTAACACTAGCAACTAATCCTTAACCTTTCATGGGGTCAACTGTTAGATCTCTATGCAGTTAGTGAACTAGAGCTTCAGCAGCATTTGCCCAATTCCACCGTCCTTACCCAGGGGAAGGGGAAGTGACATCACCAACAGCTGTTTTTCTTCAGTGCAGGCCAAACAAAAGCGCATACCGCCACCTACTGTATATTGTCCAACAACAACATAGTGTCCAAATAAAGACATTTAAGGGAAAAAAATAAAAGAAACATCCAAATGATCCTTCACATTTCCCTTTATTTTATCTCAACAGCTGTTTCATAAAGCTACAGTATGCAAATTAGCCATGTGGCTTAAGTTTCTACTAAATGAAGCAAAAGCACAAACTGCTTCATTTAGGCCATTTACTGAGGAGGCTCTTTAAAACCATGTGACTGAGCTGTGGGGACGACAACATGTGTGAAGTCACTTTTATAAAGTTTGGCTTGTGCAGAATCTTTTTTTAATTTTTATTTTTTATTAAATGTGCACCTGTCAATCAACAGTGGTTGCGCATGAATCACTGGAGGGTGGGGCCGAGGGGGTGGGGGGATTGGCGCAGTGGTTTATGGGATGGCACATAGCTCCTAATCGCCAGTAAGTTAGCATCAGAGGTCCCTATGCTAAAGTGGCTATGATAGTTAGCATCAGAGGTCCCTATGCTAAAGTGGCTATGATAGTTAGCATCAGAGGTCCCTATGCTAAAGTGGCTATGATAGTTAGCATCAGAGGTCCCAATGCTAAAGTGGCTATGATAGTTAGCATCAGAGGTCCCTATGCTAAAGTGGCTATGATAGTTAGCATCAGAGGTCCCAATGCTAAAGTGGCTATGATAGTTAGCATACAGGCCACTTTCCCTAACTCCTTCCTAACTGGCAGACAATTCGGACGCTTCTTATCATGGCGGACGCTGACGCACATCCGGTTTGGCGTAAGACCTCTTACCAATTTAGTGGTTTCGGATGGAGCAAGAGATAAACCTCATCATGTAAAGGACAGACCGGAGCCGCCTCAGATTCAGCACAGCAGATCTAAGACAGCGCCATCTGCTGTTTGGAAGCTCATGTAACAACTGAACCAAAAACATCTCTTTATTTCAAGTTTACCCTTATATAAAGTAAGAGTGACTCATTTAGATTAGATCCACTTTGTTAAATATTACAGGCGACGCGTTACTGCAGAATATAAATGATGCACTTGTGAAATAATAAACCATTTGTATTTTAATATGTTTAAATGTGACCTTATTAATATATCATTTCTATTCTATACTGTGGGTGTAGATCATTTTACAAAACTTAGCAGCTGTTTCAGTCAAACTTGTAAATCTGATATTGTTGTGGCGGCTCTGCTGTGATGGATGTGCTGAATCTGAGGCGGCTCCGGTCTGCAGCTTCACCCTGATCTAACAAACAGGAAGTGCAGTGTTTCCTCCTGACTCTGCATGTTTGTGTCGCAGTTTATTCAGACTCTTCTCTTTTATGGAGCACATTTCACTGTGGAGAGTTTAGCTTAGCTTAGGTTGCTTTATTTGAACCCGTAGGTAGATTTTCTTGCAATTCTGAGAAAAACAAGTGTGGGCTTGATCAGTGAGGACTATCTATTCCTCCGTCTCCTTTAATCATTAACAACATACAAGTGCAGGAAGTGGCTTTAACGTCTCTGTGGACAGAAACAACACTGACACAACCCAAAGTCTGGAGGCTTCACTCTGAAACAAAGTGGAATCTGGAGGAAACGTGTGGGACAGAAGCTGCACAGTTACTCTGTCTGAAATCTATGAGGAAAAGTGTCATGAGTGTAAAAGATAAAG
The DNA here is from genome assembly GCA_007210695.1 of Neogobius melanostomus. Taxonomy (NCBI): domain Eukaryota; kingdom Metazoa; phylum Chordata; class Actinopteri; order Gobiiformes; family Gobiidae; genus Neogobius; species Neogobius melanostomus. Next base: position 142,105 of record VHKM01000402.1, read on the forward strand.
ATAAGTCTGATCATGTTTCCACTGAATCTATGTTCATAACCTTTGAAACAGACGCACTGATGGAAAACACTGTGAATAAATCAATCCTAAAGACTCACCTGGATCAGACCGTTGTGAGGAGAGTTTGCCTGGAGTCTGAGCTGCAAAAGAGAACAGGAGATTTCCAGTAAGGCATGTGACCTGCTTCAGCCAATCACAGAGCAGTTCACCCAGCGCTCTCTGTGTGTGTGTGTGTGTGTGCGCGCGCGCGCGCGCGCGCGTGTGTGTGTGTGTGTGTGTGTGTGTGTGTGTGTGTGTGTGTGTGTGTGTGTGTGTGTGTGTGTGTGTGTGTGTGTGTGTGTGTGTAGATGCTGATGGTAGCCTTGTTTGTAGCGCTTCTCATCTATAACCTGCAGATTTTTTTCTCGCACATTCTCTCAGAATAGTTGCATAATGAGCGTTGTGTTGCATCTAGAGCCTGTTAAAACCATTTAGGCCTAAAAAAGCTGAAAACATGCCTGTTAAACCTATAGGTGATTTCAGAAAAAACACTAAAAACCTTAAGTTTTTCTGGAAATTCATCAATTGTGTCAACGCCAACTAAATGATTGATTTCTCAGCCTCTGTAGCAGATAAGAACTAAACTGAAGAAGTATTATAGAGCTTACACCTGTGGCTTTCCTGGGAAATTTAGATACACCTTCACAATAATGTAATATGTAAAAGTAAAGTGAAATAAAGTATAAAGCCCCTTATACAAACATATAGACCTATATTTCTTATGTTATACCTTTGTAATTTGTGTTCTGAGGTCACTTCACAAATGTCTAGCAGCTTCTCTCTAAACCCAAACCAATATCCAGTCTTTAAAATACAATTGCATTCATTGTTTTATATAGAAACATGTGTGAAATAACTATAATAATGATCTATATAATATGCTGCAATGGCAAACACTTCCAGGGTGGGCGGGGCCGTGGAATATAAGGTTTTTCAGACACACCGCGTGGTCTACAGAAGTGTGACATACGCACTTACATTCTCTGCCACTGATAGGGTCGATCCTGTGTCATGTGACCGTCATTTACAATATATATCATTTTATTTATTAACAAACGAAGCATACAGGCTTACATTTTTCAAATACTTCAGTTCACATTGAGCATGGAAATTTTGATAAATAAGAATACAAATATAGAAAATCTAGTATTAGCCAACAAACATTAAGGTGCAATGTGGTAAAAGACATATCCATCATATTTTCATACAGCCATACTGCCTTCTCTGAGTTACAACATTTTAAAGAGTCCTTCAGAGATACTAGTTCTTTTAGAAAGACAATAAAAGCAGCTTTAGTGTTACTAAATGTACATTTGTGTACAAAAAAAATGTGCTAAAATAACAAAATTATTAACTATGAATTGTTTTTTCTTGTTCTCTAAAATAGTTCTGAATTTAATATCAGCGAAAGACAAAGATGTCATTCCCAAATAATTATATGAAGCCCATAAACAAAAACTGGCCCAGAATTGTTTTGTAAAAACACAATTAAAAAATTGATGTTCTTCAGTTTCTATATCGTTATTACAGAAAGCACAGCTAGAAGGTCCCGGGTTCGATTCCCACCTGGGGCCTTTCTGTGTGGAGTTTGCATGTTCTCCCCGTGTCTGCGTAGGTTTCCTCCGGGTACTCCGGTTTCCCATACCACTAAAAACATGTACAATAGGCCAGGATGAATGATGTGTGTGAGTGAATGTATGGAGGTCAGAGGGACCTTTGGTGCAGATGTGTACAGATGTGTGCAGGTGTGTGCAGATGTGTACAGATGTGTGCAGTCGTGACAGTGCTTCAGTCAGTCTCCCCCAGGGGAAACTGAAGCTACAAAGGAAGCACCACCTCTGAGTGTGGACTGAATGTAAATTGTCTAAAGCGCTTTGTGACCATGTCTGTGAAAGACACTGTATAAATAAAGATCTTCTTCTTCTTCAGTGTTAAATTTGGAGAGTAAAAAATCTTTACAGGGATAAACATAGTTTTAAAATGCACTTCTTTAGCTTTAGGTGGAATAGGACATTTTAGAGAGTTGCATCTGATCATTTGAACATTTTGACTGGTGAATTCCTGTACTAACTCTCGTATTCTAAGAGGTAAGTGGAAGTTTGTATTGGTGAGCACAGTTCTAAGAAATGTATTACTACATTTTTTGTCCACAAGGAGGCAGTCCTGAACCATAAAAGCAGGCATCCGAGGGATAAACAATAGCTTATGGGATTGCATGAATAACATCAGAAAATGGTTTCATTGTACAAGTTATATTATATTTACTATTGAAATCAGCAAAATTGAGTAGATTCCCACTCTCATCCAATAAGTGCAATACTGACCATGTTCCTTGATCATCCCAATCTGTTCAGTGAAATTACTTTTTTTAATAAGGATATATCGATTGTTCCATATTGGTATGTTATGGGGTGTGAAATTATGTGTATATATTAGTTTCCAGTACTGTAGAACTTGTTCATGGAATGTTGACAGTTTAAGGGAAGTTTAGACAGTTCAAAATCACATTGTAGAAGCAGTTGAATGCCACCTACATTGGAGAATATTTTAGCAGGGAGATTAAACCATAAAGTATTTATGTGAGTCATAAAGTTTTGTAACCATCTTAGTTTTAAAGCACCGTTCATTGGATCAAAATCAATAGCATTAAGACCTCCTTCTTCTAAAGACTTGACAATGTCATTCTTCTTTATATAATGTCTATTTTTCCAGATGAAATTGAAATGTATCTGATTGATTTGTTTGATTACATTTTGTGGTACGTCCAGAGAATACCCAGGGTAAATGACCATTAAGTATTTTTGCTTTTATTTTATTTTGGCGTTTGCCATCAGCTACGGTTAACTTCCTGTTTAAGATTCAGGGATTTTATTTTGAAAGTAGTATTTCCTGCTAATTGTTCACGCGAGCTAGTTTCACAGCAGCAAAAGTACGAGAAAAAGAAAACTTACGACAGAGTGAAAGAAAATGCATATAAATATTAGCTACACCTTTGTAGAGGAACAAGGTACGTTTATAGTGATGTATAAGCACATGTTTTAAATATTTCTGTTGTTAATTGTCAATTTTAAGGCCAAAGCTAAGGTTAATTTAAGGTTACGGTTGTAAGAGAGAAATTAGCTTACACGCTGTTTTTATTGTGTGGCCCCAACTCTTACGGTGAATTTGCGGGTTTACTGCCATTAAACCTTAACAATCATGCTACACGCAGGGTAAATGATTCTTGAGAGACCTTTAATTTTAGAGAACAATAATCTACCAAATATGGAGAGATCTCTCTGTAACCATGAATTGAAAATAGTTTTACTCTTTTTTACTGTATTATCAAAGTTGCTTTTCAATCGGACTTCTGGATTTTTTGAGATGGCAATTCCCAAATATTTTACTTGGTCTTTCACAGGTATATCATACAGAGGTGTTTGAGGGTGATCATGAATTGCCATTAATTCACATTGATCTATATTAAAGTGAAGGCCAGAGGCTTTGGAAAAGCAACTGACTACTTGTAGAGCTGTAGGTATTTGCGTTTCATTTTTAAGGAGAAGGATGGTATCATCCGCAAATTGAATTATAGCTAAAGGGTCTAATTTTTAAATCAAATTGTTTTACCTCTTCACACTTTTATATCATAATGCTAAGAATTTCTACAACTATAATGAACAATAAAGGGGATGCAGGGCATCCTTGTCGAATACCTCTTTTAACATCAGTACGTTTACAAGTACCAACAGGGAGCAACACAGAACTATTGATATCACTGTGTAGTATTTGGATAATTTCACAAAAAGTCTTTCCAAAACCAAATTGACTCAATGAATCTAGCATAAAAGAAATGTTCAATCCAGTCAAATGCCTTACAAAAATCCCAAAAAAGAATAAAACCATCATCCTCAATTTTGTCCCGATAATCTAATACATCTAGAACCATCCTAATGTTGTTATGGGTAGAACGACCTCTGAGAAAACCAGATTGCAAATCACTGATCATTTGTGAAATTCCTTCTTTAAGTCTGTTAGCAATAACATGGGCCAAAATGTTATAATCAACGTTGAGTAAGGTAATCGGTCTTAAATTGTTCAAATACTTTTTATCTTTACACATTTGGGGATCAGTGAGATGAGTCCTTGTTTCATGGTGGTCATTAGAGATTTAGTTTTTACACATTCTTGTATGGCAAAGAAAAGAAGGTATTTTATATCTTCTCAGAAGTGTTTGTAAAAGTCTGACCAGGGGATTTCCTGAGGGAGAGTTGTTTAACTCGAACATTTCAATGTCTGCATCACACATGTCCCTAAAGTCCAGGCTGATGGTTGGAATGTTGTGATTTATACTGTCCAAAAGAAATGAGTCTCTATCAGAGGTCGATGAATAAAGATCCTTATAAAATGTGTAAACTTCCTCAGCAATGACTTTGGAATCCTTGCATTCAACATCATTAATCATGAGTGTGTCAATCAAATTCCTCTCCTGTCTCCTCTTTTCAAGGCCACAAATATATGCTGTGTTACGTTCACCTTCTTCCATCCATTTAGCTCTTGATCTAATGAAGGCTCCTCTGGCTTTACGAGAGCTTTATTCATCCAATTTGGATTTCAGAATTATAAAAGCAGCTTTGTCCGAGTCCAACATTGGACTTTCTTACATTATTCATCCAAGTCCTGTATTCCTGGACTCTTCCCTTAGAGTTTTGCTTCTTTCCAAAACGTATTGAAACCTGCCTGACTTTGAGTTTAAAGAACTCCCATCGACAGCAGTAGTTGCCAATAGTTACATCATATCTGATTTCTGAGATTAATTGTGCTGCAATAGTCCTGTTTTTTCAGTAAATCTGAATTAAATTTCCAGTACACATTCCTTTGTTAGCACTCACATTTGGTTTTAAATGAAGGGACAGCAGGCAGTGGTCGGTTAACGGTGCATTGGAGACGTTACATCTGTGACATGGTTTACCACTTCTGGAGCAGTCAACCACAAGTCGATCCTAGATTTTATAGTTCCATTAGGTTTAATCCATGAATACTGCCTGAGATTGGGATTTGTATTCCTCCACATGTCAATCAACGAGAATGTGTTACAACATTCAATCAAAGTGAGATTACAATGCGTATCTGTACGTTTTGATGGATACCTATCCAAGCAATCATCAGGTGCTAAGTTGAAGTCTCCTCCAAAAAGTATTAAATCTGTATGATATGACCTTTTATAATGAGAAACAGCCTCCGTGATTTATTGTAATAAATTCTGGTTTTGGGCGGTGGTATTATAACCATAAACATTAGTTAAGATTATGTTTGCATTGTAAGTCTTTATGACAGCTGTGAGCCAGTGGCCATTGTCATCTGCTTTATATGAGATTACATTACCCGGGCACTTGTTAAAGCAGATAGCAACTCCTGCCCATCGGTTACTTCCATGGCTGAAGAGAAGTTTGTCTCCACATTGTGTTGTCCAGTAGGGGGCGTCCCATGCACACGAGTGAGTTTCTCACAGAAGGACACAATGGCATTTAACTCCTTTGCAGTGCAAAAAAAAAGGCTTTTCTTTTTAGATTGTCTTTAAGACCCCTTGAGTTGAATGAAACAAAAGTTAAGTTGGCTTTAAGAACGTTCCTCAGCTGGATAACCCTGCATTAATACAAAAATAAAGAAAAGAGTTAAAGTGTTAAGTGTCTTTAAGGTGGTAGGTAAATGTGGTTATTCCCTCCTGTCAGAATTCTTCCACATAAAACATTAGAAGGAGAAAAACTTATGTGATACGACGACCATTGATGTCTCCATAAGGCCCGCAGAAATAGGACTTATTTCCGTCCTGACGTGCTTGTTTGAGGTGTGGCCTCAGCACCTCTCTGGCCTCTTTGACCTCCTATTTAACAAACTCAAGCTCTTTAAAATGTCACCAAGCTCTTTAGCATGGTTAAAATCATATTTTGAGGGAAGACAGCAGTGCGTTAAGGTTAATGGGGTGATGTCAGCTCTCTTCCCTAACAACATGGGAGTTCCTCAAGGATCAGTACTGGGGCCATTGTTGTTCACAATGTACATCAATGACCTCCCTGATAGCTGCCAAGGTGTCAACTGCCAGATGTACGCAGATGATACAGTAATTCATCTGTCTGCTAAAACTCCAGCTCTGGCAGCGCAGCAGTTGACACTTGCCCTAGTACACATCTCTAAATGGCTCGAGTTGTCTCACCTAACCTTAAACGTTAAGAAAACCGTCGCTGTCTATTTCTCAATTAAAACAAGACCTTCTAACAGCACCTTTGAAGTAAGCATAAACAATGAAATTATACAAGAAGCAAAAGAGACCAAATATCTTGGAATTATTCTTGACAACAACCTTAAATTTATCAGGAGAGATCTGTCCTATCAGGCCGCCCTGTTATACATGCATACCATGATTTTTTCACATCTGTCCTACTGCGTCACATCCTGGTCACAAACCTCCCCGTCCACACTCAAGCCGATTGTTTCATTGTACAAACAGGCAGTCAAGGTATTTGACAGAAAACCTATGAGATGGCATCACTGTGACATCATCCATAGACATAATCTTTTTACTTTAGAAAACTTTATACATTTTAGTATTCTGAAATTGGTCTTTAAATGTTTGAACAGTCATGTGTCGCCGCTGTTTTCCGCTCTCATTATTCGCAGACTCCCGCAGACCCTCTACCAGAGCCTCGGTGAGTGGGGACTGTGTTCTACCAAAATTTACAAAAGCCTTTGGACAGTCCAGTTTCTCTTTTAATGGATCCAGACTGTGGAACTCTCTGCCCACTGATTTAAAACTGCAGACTGACATGAACAGTTTTTACAGAGGTCTGAAACAATGGCTGAAGTCAAGTCAAAACTGCTCACATGGTAACACTGTATGAAATGTATACTGATGATGTGTAATTGTTTATTGTTTACCTTTTAAATATTGTAATGTGTACTGTATTGTATTGTGTTTTGTGAAATGTGTAGCCTCCTATGGACAGGTGTTGCAAATTAGCAGTTTTGCTATAACACTAAAAAACAATGTATCTGGTTTGTCCAATGCAGTTATTATGTCCATATCAAATAAACTAATAATAATCTTGGGCAAACCTGATCCTAGCGTTTTGGCAGACCCTTGAATCTTTGGTTATTTTCCAAAATGTGTCTCTGCGATGTGGTTTAGGGAACTGGACGATGATGTTTCTTACTCTCCCGTTCTCCTTGTGGCCAAGCCGGTGTACTGCATCCACATACTCCATTTTATCAGCCCAGTGCGCCGCTATTTTCTTGAAGAGTTCCATGACTTCATGCCGAGTGTCTTTGTTCAAAGTCTTTCATTCCTTTAATCTTGAGGTTCCATCTTCTTTTGTAATGATCATGTTCTCTGCACTTTCTTTCAGCACAGCCATTTCAGCTTTTCATACTTCTCTAAAGTGTCAGTCTTTTATTTCCGCTGCATTGAACTCGGTCGTCTCAGTGAGGCTAACTAACATAGCATTGTGTTAGCTTAGCATGGAAATCTCTCATGATCTTCTTGTGAATCAAACTTGTCAGTGAGCTTGTTGATAATGGAGCCTGATATCTGGTCATCATTGGGTTTGTGTATCTTACAAGCATCATCTTTAGACGCTGTAGAGGGGGCGGAGTCTTCTGTTTGGGTCCGTATCCATAGCTACTCGTGCTCAGCTTGTTTCAGTAAAGTCTCAGGTGCGTTGGCATTTACTTTGGGCACTTTGCCAGAGGGTGCTTGTAAAGTCAGTGCAAAAGTTTGAATATAGTTTAGTGGGAGTTAAAAGTCAATATCTGAATGAACCGAGAGCTAACAGAAGATAGAAGCGCTCAGGAAGCTTCCATTCTTTTGTCTTTAAAGTCTGCTCTTGTGTTGCTTTACACTGCCCTCTTGTGGTAGAGTTTGGTTACTGCAGTAGAAGTCCCCGTGTTGACTCTGGGGCTCGTGGAGCGCAGTCAGAAATCGTGCTGCGGTCACCACTTCAGCTTTACCCAAATCTAAACACTTGTTGAAAGAAAGAGTCAAAATGAGGATGAAAATGCAGGACAAAGGTCTTAGCTTTCAAATGAGGTGTGACTCTGGCCTAATGCTGCCTTCATGAGCTCTGGTAAAGATGAGCCTTTCCAGTTGTGAAGTGGAAATTACGAGTGCGTTGTGTTCAAGGGCTTTTGTGTTGTAGCAAAGTGAAACATAAAAAAACACAGCGATACAGTAAAGAAATAAACTCAGGACAAACCGCTGAACGACGGATCCTTTGTATCTGCTTTGATCCAAAAAACATCTCAAGTTTGTCTTTTTGTTGCTATGACGATAAGTGTATAAAGAGCCTCTATTCAAATGGAGGAGCTAAAGAGCTAAATGCTGAGTGTTGGCTTCATGACCATCAGCTAAAATCCTATTATCGCTGCTCTCTGTTGTGTTCAAAGGCCAAAGGAAACTCCCAGTTTCCTAGTGGAAAATACCAGCTGAGGTGGAGTTCATGTGCAATTTTCTACGAGAGCACATGAAGGCAGCATAAAGGCTGTAAGAAGCTTTTAGATTTGGGTAAAGCTGAAATGGAGAAAATGTGCTGGGTTAAAGTGGGGCTTAAGAGGTTAAACTGTTAAACACATAGAAACATCCCATAATGTGAGTAAATAATCACATCTTTATATCAAACTGTTTTTACCTAAGGCTGTTCTCGAAGCTGAAGCCTCCAGTTTCCTGCACAGCCTGAAACATCCTTTAAAAGCTGCACAAAAACAGACACAACAGAGTCTGGAAACTGAAGCTGAAGCTTTTACTTTGGCTTCAGGCCGCAGTCCCGGACTCCGCCTGCAGAGGGCGCCATGTGCACACACACACACACACAGAGGAAGCACTGCGCCCCCGTCAGGACAGAGGAGGTACTGCTGCTCTAAAGGCACTTTGAAACATCCTTAACCCCCGCCTGAAGCAGTTTGGCTTCACCCAAATCTAAAACATCAAAACTTCTGGGGGAAAAACATCAAAACAGCAACGAAAAAGATTTTTAAAAAAGCAACACAAGAAGAGATGACAAAGATTAAAAAAGATGAGAACACAAAAAAAAAAAAAAATAGGAGCGGCAATGGCGCAGATGGTAGAGCGGGTCGTCTCATGATCGGAAGGTCGGGGGTTCGAATCCCGCCTCCTGAAGGTGCACATTGTTGTTGTGTCCTTGGGCAAGACACTTCACCCACATTGCCTCCAGTGTCTGCGTACACTGGTAGCCCCCTAGGAGAGACCAACAGGCCTGGTTTGAACCGTGAGGCCGTCCTTCCGTGGACCCACCACCTGCAGAAGGAGCCATGGGGGCTGGTGCTATGTGATTTGGGCAGCTCCAACGGCTGCCCCCACGACCCGGCAACGGACAAGTGGAAGAAAATGGATGGATGGATGGAGAACACAAAAATAACACTTTCAAAAGGTGACAACAACAACAGCAACAACATGACAACAACAACAATCCTAATTTTGTTTTCAAATGAAGAAAAAACAATAAAACAAAGCAATGATTTAGATTTTAGAATTTTATTTTGAAATGAAAATAGCAAAGAACAAACCATACACGGAGGTTTGGGATAAATGGAACAAATCAGAGACAGAAACTCATGAAACTCCACAAAAACAGTGGAAATCATTTGTTAGGAACAGTTCCAAGTGCAGCCCGTAAAAAAACAAGAGGAAACACAATATGTGAGCAGGTTTTTAAAGACGACATCAGTGAAATATGTCACAGGGAGAGTCTGTGTGTAAAGAGCTGTTAAAGCTGTTTGTGATCATGAATGTCCCCAGGAGGACACAGAGGGACAGGAGGGACAGAGGGGACATCCTGGAGCTGCTGAGGCGCTGCTGCTTCTGCTTCTTTTCATCTAATGTCTGCACTCTCCTGGACTGTGCATGAGACCAAGAGTTGTGAGATAAAAGCACCTAAACAAACCCATAGGCCTACAGGTGCTCGTCCTACAATTAGAATTAGAAAAGTGCATTCACTTCTGTGATTCACCTTAAACTGTCAAACTGATATATGACAGACTCATGACATGCACAGTCACATATGTTTAGCCTTTATCTCTTATCATTTCATTATTATGGCTCAGCTTGTTACACAAATAAATCACCTTTTTAACCATATTCTAATTATAGGACGAGCTCTGACTCTCAAACTTTGACTCTAAATGCTCACATTTATTGGCTACAGACTGAATATAATTCCTGAAACATGAACACAGACACAGGAGATGGAGTCAAATCAAAAAGTGACGGCACAGTAACACACAGGGTCAGTTTAACATCTGCAAAGACACGCCTTAGAATCATCTCAAAACTGTTGAAGAAAAACAAAGACATTCCTCACAGTGTGTGTGTGTTTTGTGTGTCCATGTGAACAAAGGCCTGTTACATCAGTGAATGAATGAGAGTGAATGTGTGAGTGCTTCCTTCATGTGAAGCGCTTTGAGGAAAAAACTCTTTATAAGTTGAGAACATTTCAAAACTGGGCCGGTTTCAGCTTCAGAACCGGTTCTTTGGTTTTCCACTCACAGAATCCTGGCTCTCGGTTCATTAAACTGGTGCCCCTTTGGAACCAGTTAAAAGCTGGACCAAGAAACGAGCAGCAGTGATGTCAGCGGCTGGGGGCATGGCTAAAACAAGAGAAGAAATGTAAATGTTAACGGCTGCTGTTTTCGCGGCCGTGCTGGGACCTGATTTCAGCTGGGGAATTTGGAAAAGACCAGCCCGGGATTATAGCTCCAGTTATAATGCGCTGGTCGGTGGATCAAATACCACTTTGACCATTTCTCTTTCCACACGGGCCGATGCTCACACAGTCTGAGCCTGAGAAACCCCCACAATCAGCACCAACTCATTTATTTGTCCACTTTTCTACCTTTCTTTACTGGAGTGGACACTTGTCTCCGCTGGACTGGACTGAACCAACTTGAACTAAAGCGGAGGGTGTTCCACTTAAACTTATAAAGCGCTTTTCCACCGACATCAGGCACTTAAATCACTTTACAGCAAGGATCCACTCACCCATTCACTCTCATGCATACACCAGTGTGCACAGACACTGGAGGCAGGAGGGGGAAGTGTCTTGCTCAAGGACACCACGACAGTAGGATTCGAACCCCCGACCTTCCCATCACGAGGCGACCTGCTCTTCCATCTGTGCCACTGTCGCCCCCTGGCTGTGGCAACAGGCACAATGCCAGCTCTCATTAAGAGGAAACCAAGTCAGCTCTGAAGCAGCACCTTGGTGGTTGAACTGGTGCTTTTTCAACAGATCCCGGTCTCCCCAAGATCCAAAACAAACACATCATAAAACCCCACTCTTTACATTATATTCATTGGGTTTGTGCTTTACACAGTTTTGAAGAAAACCTAAATATAACCTATAGTTCCAGAGGTTTATTTCCATGTGTTGGCAGACAGACAAACAGATGAAGTCATTTTTTCACTATAATTCTCTAATGAAATCTGTCAAATATCTTCTCCATAAGACGATTGTTGAAAATGAATCCACTCAAAAGCTCAAGTTTTTATCATGGCTCATAAATACATTTGCTGTGGTTTTTATATTTAAGGGAGAGTCAACAAACAAAGGTGAAAGGATTAACCCAGCACATTTTCTCCAGTTCAGTTTAGGCCAGAGTAACACCTCATTTGAAAGCTAAGACCTAAAAATAATAATAATAATAATAATAATAATGCATTAGTCTTATATAGCGCTTTTCCAGACGCTCAAAGTCGCTTTACAATTTGGTGCATTATTCATTCACTCCATACTCAGTGATGATAAGCGAGGCAAACAGTCTGCGCACATCAGCCACCACCACCAACCACTCACACACTCACTACATTCGCTAGGCTTCCTGGTGTTACTGAACGGTCTCCCATCCAAGTACGAACCAGGCCCTACCCTGCTTAGCTTCCAATGTCTGACGGGATTGGGCATCGCAAAGGCGGTATGGCCACAAAAAAACCCCGTCTAAGATGTGTCTCTTTTTCCTGGTAGTTTTGGTGCTATTTTGTCACACGCTTTTGTCGCCTGTTTAGTTTCATGTTTTTTAGCTGCGTTTTCGTCCTCATTTACGTCTCGCTTTTGACACTTTTTTCCAGAAGCTTTTTAGATTTGGGTAAAGCTGAAGTGTAGAAAATGTGCTGCGTTCAGGCGGGGGTTAGAGGTTCATATTTCTTAAAGCAGACTATAAACAAAGGAGACGTCCAATATGGCCCCACAAACCTTCAAAATTGTCATGTTTGTCAATCAATCAATCAATCTTTATTTATATAGCGCTTTTCATACATTTCATGTACAGTAACACAAAGTGCTTTACAGATTTAAAAACATTCTCACACACCCACCTCCTCCCACAAATACAAACACATTGTCGCACTCACACTCTCCCCACCCACCTTCCCAGAGACACACCACACAAGCACAACACACACACTCAAGGTAAAACAATGGACGCAATGGACATAAGGCTGAGGTAAGGCTGGGTACAGATAAACCAGGTAAGGAAACACCATGTTTGTCAATTATTTATTTATTTTTAGCACATTGAGAAAGCTGCCTAGCTAGCTAACAGTGTAGCTAATTAGCAAATTAACAAAATCAAAATGTTGCCAGATTTTTGTTGTGTTAGTAACTTTTTTTTCTTTCTTTTTTAACCTTCGTGGTGCCCTCGTGCAGCCCGGATCTGCGTGAGTCAGAGCGGGGATCCCCTGTATATTTTTCTAAGTTTTCTTTGTTTTGAACTTTTTTCAATATTTTCACAGCTATTTCTTTTTCAGCGTATCTTTGATTTCTATTCCTCTTCTTCTTTGTCTTTGCCCCCAGAGCATTGGGTTCATGGCACGCTTCTTTCCTTCTTTCCTTCTCTCCTGGTCCCATATGTGCTGGGGTGGGGTGGTGTGGGCACAGGGTAAATGTGACCCTTTACCCTCTCACCAGAGATTTTTTTTGTCATTTTGTTTTCTTTTTTGTCCTTTTCTCTCACCGGCTCATCTCATCATCGAGCGGAGTGTCAGCCTGACATGTTTGCCCCGTGCGGAGAGATTCGGGGGCCCGTAATGAAAAAACATACACATCTCCAAGCGCCGGGTCAGCGTGACACGTTTCCCCAGTGCTGAGACCTCTGGGGGCCCGTAACAACTTAAACATCACCGAGCGTGGGGTCAGCCTGACACTCACAAATGTGAATCTACCCCTCTCGGGAGATATAATTTCAGCGATACACTTACTGCTTACGTGTAGAATGACTCCTTACAGATCGTGCCACAGATTTATAAGTCACACCGAATAGTTATTTGATATTGTTTCTGAAACATTGAACGGTGAAAGACTTGCAATGGATACCTCTTGATCCACATCATAAGGTCAAGGTGGCTCGAGGATAATGGGGTACCATACGGAAACTGTTGGAAGAGCTGTGCAGGGGCTACCCAGGGAACATACCAAAACTTCCGGAGATATCACAGGCTTTCACCCGCTCATCTCATCACTGAGCACGGGGTCAACCTGACATGTTTGCCCCACGCAGAGAGCTTTGGGGCCCCGTAATAAATAAATAAAACACATCACCAATCGCAGGGTCAGCCTGACATGTTTTGTCCCACGCAGAGAGCTTCAAGGCCCCGTAATAAAAAAATTAAAATAAAAAAACACATCACAGAGCTCCGGGTCAGCCTGAAACATTTGCCCCATGCGGAGAGCTTTTTGGTCCCCTTAATGAAAAAATACACATCTCCGAGCGCCAGGTCAACCTGACACTTTTGTACCGTGCAGAGAGATTTGGGGCCCCGTAATATAAAAAAAAACATACACATCTCCGAGCGCCGGGTCAGCCTGACACGTTTGTCCCACTCGGAGAGATTTGGGGCCCCGTAATAAACAAATACACATAACCGAGCGCGGGGTCAGCCTGACACTCACAAATGTGAAATTACCCTTTCCATGAGATGTTATTTCACAAATGTGAATCTACCCCTCTCGGGAGATGTAATTTCAGTGACACACTTACTGCTTACGTGTAGCATGACTTCTTACAGATCGTGCCACGGATTTATGAGTCACACTGAATAGTTGTTTGAAATTCTTTCTGAAACATTGAACGGTGAAAGACTTGCAATGGATACCTCTCGATCCACATCTGATATGATCTCCCTTTCTTGAACCAGTCCATTGTTGTGTGTTACATTGGCATAGACAGCTGTATGACTCTCTATGGAAATATATAAAACTGGAAATCAAACTTTGCAGTTTGTGAAGGAGGACCAGATTAAATGCTTCTCTAGAACAGGTGCGTGGTTCAGAGATCCTGTGGCTAATGATTTCGTAACACACCTGACCGAGAACCTTAAGGTCAAGGTGGCTCGAGGAAAATGGGGTACCATACGGAAACTGTTGGAAGAGCTGTGCAAGGGCTACTCAGGTAACATACCAAAACTTCCGGAGATATCATAGGCTTTCACCCGCTCATCTCATCACCGAGCTCCGGGTCATCCTGACACGTTTACCCCACGCGGAGAGATTTGGGGCCCCGTAATAAAAAAAATACACATCACCGAACAAAGGGTCAGCCTGACACATTTAGTCCCGCTCGGAGAGCTCCGGGGGCCCGTAACAACTTACACATAACCGAGCGTGGGGTCAGCCTGACACTCACAATTGTGAAATTACCCCTCTCGGGAGATGTAATTTCAGTGAATCACTTACTGCTTACGTGTAGCATGACTCCTTACAGATCGTGCCAGGGATTTATAAGTCACACTGAATAGTTGTTTGATATTCTTTCTGAAACATTGAACGGTGAAAAACTTGCAATGGATACCTCTCGATGCACATCTGATATGATCTCCCATTTCTTGAACCAGTCCATTGTTGTGTGTTACATTGGCATAGACAGCTGTATGACTCTCTATGGAAATATGTAAAACTGGAAATCAAACTTTGCAGTTTGTGAAGGAGGACCAGATTGAATGCTTCTCTAGAACAGGTGCGTGGTTCAGAGATCCTGTGGCTAATGATTTCGTAACACATCTGACCAAGAACCTTAAGGTCAAGGTGGCTCGAGGAAAATGGGGTACCATACGGAAACTGTTGGATGAGCTGTGCAAGGGAACCCAGGGAACATAACAAAACTTCCGGAAATATCACAGGCTTTCACCCGCTCATCTCATCACAGAGCACGGGGTCAACCTGACACGTTTGCCCCACGCAGAGAGCTTTTTGATCCCCTTAATAAAAACATACACATCTCCGAACGCAGGGTCAGCCTGACACGTTAGTCCCATTCGGGAAGATTTGGGGCCCGTAATAAACAAATACACATCACCGAGCGTGGGGTCAGCCTGACACTCACAAATGTGAAATTACCCCTCTCGGGAGATGTAATTTCAGTGATACACTTACTGCTTACGTGTAGCATGACTCCTTACAGATCGTGCCAGGGATTTATAAGTCACACTGAATAGTTATTTGATATTGTTTCTGAAACATTGAACGGTGAAAGACTTGCAATGGATACCTCTTGTTCCACATCTGATATGATCTCCCCTTTCTTGAACCAGTCCATTGTTGTGTGTGACATTGGCATAGACAGCTGTCTGACTCTATGGAAATATGTAAAACTGGAAATCAAACTTTGCAGTTTGTGAAGGAGGACCAGATTAAATGCTTCTCTAGAACAGGTGCGTGGTTCAGAGATCCTGTGGCTAATGATTTCGTAACACACTTGACCGAGAACCTTAAGGTCAAGGTGGCTCGAGGAAAATGGGGTACCATACGGCAACTGTTGGAAGAGCTGTGCAAGGGCTACCCAGGTAACATACGGAGATATCACAGGCTTTCACCCGCTCATCTCATAACCGAGCGCGGGGTCAACCTGACATGTTTATCCCGCACGGAGAGCTTCGGGGGCCAGTAATAAAAAAATACACATCACCGAGCTCTGGGTCATCCTGACACGTTTGCTCCGCGTGGAGAGCATTTGGGGCCCCGTAATAAAAAAATACACATCACCAATCGCAGGGTCAGCCTGACACGTTCGTCCCGCGCTGAGAGCTTCAGGGGCCCGTAATGAAAAACTACACATCACCGAGCTCCGGGTCATCCTGACACGTTTATCCCGCACTGAGAGCACCGGGGGCCCATAACAACTTACACATCACCGAGCGCGGGGTCAGCCTGACACTCACAAATGTTATATTACCCTTTCCGTGAGATGTTATTTCACAAATTTGAAACTACCCCTCTCGGGAGATGTAATTTCAGTGAAACACTTAAAGGTCCTATATCATGCAAAATCGACTTTTTTGAGTTTTAGCCATGTTGTTATGCTATTTCCTTATCAAAAACATCCCCAGAGCGGTTTTTGGCTTCATTCACGCAGTTCTAAGTAATCCTCCTGAATCCTGCTATAAAAAATAACAGCAACTCTCCGACGCGTCTGTGCTGTCCCACGAAGCTAATCAAGCGCACCCACGGCTGGAGGAGCCATGGATCCGAGCATAAGTGTTGTTTTTGAAGACTGAGCTCTTTCTAACCTACTCTGGACACGTCTGTTCTTTTTCTTACCGATAATGCCACGGATGCGCGTTTGGCTACGAGAGGAACAGGACTATTCAACCTTCCTAAAGAAGAGTGCACTCGCCAGAAGTTGGAATTTCTTTCCGGGATTAAGCTAGCTACTATATCAACCAACCTGATGGATGCTTGGTGAACCTTGGCCAGAATCAAAGTGGATTAACTTTTATAACCAACACGAGGGCCATAACGTAAACACCCGACGATGGGGAGGCCATGCTGAGCGGTGAGTCAATCAAAACGCGTGTTAGCGTGTGGGTTAGCGTGTGTGTTAGCCATTTATGAAACTGTGTTGCACATGTCAACTCCTTATAACTGCATTATGTGAAGTAACTTCACTTTTTGCAGCAATATTTATATTTATAATACTGCAAATGTGGAATGAGCGGAGAGAGGGGCGCAGTTAACTGAATCGAAGCGTCTTGTCTTCTGGGTAGGGAAAATACCCCACAAAAATACTTATATTTCTCTCAAAAATGAGTACTCCATAGTGATAGAGGTACAATATATCATATATATGCCTATACTTTACTTTGGAATGGCTAAAATAGCATGATACAGATCCTTTAATACTTACGTGTAGCATGACTCCTTACAGATCGTGCCAGGGATTTATAAGTCACACCGAATAGTTGTTTGACATTCTTTCCGAAACATTGAACGGTGAAAGACTTGCAATGGATACCTCTCGATCCACATCTGATATGATCTCCCATTTCTTGAACCAGTACAATGTTTTGTGTTATATTGGCATAGACAGCTGTATGACTCTCTATGGAAATATGTAAAACTGGAAATCAAACTTTGCAGTTTGTGAAGGAGGACCAGATTGGGGCCCCGTAGTAAAAAATAAATAAAACACAGATCACCGAGCGCTGGGTCAGCCGGACACGTTTGTCCCTCTCGGATAGCTTTGGGGCCCAACAATAAAAAAAAACAATAGATAGAAAGGTTACCATCACTTTTGTAGGCCTTAGCTTTCAAATCAGACATTGCCCTCTCCAGTTAAGAAGCTTTAGATTTGGGTAAAGCTGGGTTAATCACTTACTGCACCTGCACATCTGTAAACACATGTTCTTTATCATAGTTTAAATGTAACCTTTCATATAGTTTTATAGCTTTAAGTTTGTGTCGTTTATTATTGATCTAAGTTATGTGTTTAGTTTATTCGTTTGAGTAGTAAAAAAACAAAGCGAACAGACGACAGATGTTGTCACGGGAAAAGGAGTCACAAACTCTAAAGGAGTCGTAAAATCTACCCCTGACTTATCAAATATGAAGCTGCAGTTTGTGACACACATTTCCACTTGACAGTAAACTCTTGATAGACTCCAGGTTTATGATCATACAAATTATAAAAAGGAAAAAAGAAATACAAACTTTTACCAAGCGTTCTAGCACCGAGACTCTGGATCCATGTTTGTTTTCTTCATGTGTGAGAAATCTAGACTCTTTGTAAACCTTTTTAAAGTGTGCCAGGTTGATGTTTTCATCTACAGTAGAGTAAGTTAGTAAGTGCTTTATTGTCATTGTACAAGCGTGTTCAGGTGTTAGTCCTGAGCCGCTGCAGCTGAGCTGCGGGGAAACTGAAGCACTCTGAAGAAACCTGGCTGCCCTCAGTCTCCTCTGATCCTCCTCCATTATTCCAGATTTCTACAGCTCGTTCTGGAGGACTGTTTATTAAAACACAGTTGAGCTCTAGAGTCGTACTTGTCTTCTCATTTGCAGGACATATTTTGTTTCCTTTCAGGAATGTGTGTGGCTTTGAACGTGATTTGAGCCGTTCCTTTAGGTCCACAAATGTCATTGTTTCCGACTGAAGAAGTCATGGACTTCAGTGTTCACGGTGTCCACATGTGTGAGGTTTTATGTTTCATGTTGCACCATCCACCCAAACAAATAATAATAAAAACATTCAATTCAATTTAACTGAGAACAGTTTCTCCAGGGAAGTTTTACCCAAATCTAAAAGCTTCTGGAATAAAAGACAGCGACAACGAGGATGAAAATACAACAGAAGAGTGACAAAGAAACAACAAAAACACGATTAAAAAGTCAAGAAAAAGCAACACGACAAAACGCTTCAAAATGTGATAAAAACAAAAAAGTCATCATCAGGTTGTAGGTCTTAGCTTTCAAATGAGGTGTTACTCTGGCCTGTAGGCTGTAACCTTTTAGATTTGGGTAAAGCTGAACTGGAGTGAATGCACTGGGTTAATGCATTACCTTTGTGACGTTTATGAAGGAAATAGGTTTAAATAAAGCTCCATATTCAAAGGACTGACTTAGGCCCTTTGGTACAGGATGGAGAGACTTATATTCAGGTCCTTGATCCTCACTGCTGTCAGACTGAACAACACGACTGTAAAGTAACATGTGCAATAATCTGTGTATCTGCGTCACTTTATCCACCTGCTGCACTATGATGTAAACCTGCACTGATAATACTGACATGTTTATTATAGTATACACTATATTCTTTATACATTTTGCCCTTTAAGTTTGTGGTAGTCGTTGTATATAAGAGAGCTCTATTTACTATTGGATTGTTTGCACATTTCCTGTCTCTCCCGGACATTAGCATAGAGCCATATTGTTAATGTAACTGCACATTGTCCTGATGAAAAATATTGCATTAATGTACTATCATTTAGTGTATTTATCGAAAAATGAACTCAAACATCACTTATTTGAATTTTATTACACTTTATAGATAATACATTACAGATTAGAATCTTCTAGTGTATTTTTAGACAAACAAACTTGGCCTGAAATTTGATGTAACGTTAGTGATGTCGTTTTTATTTTTATTTCTTAAGTCCCTCCCTTTGTGGATCTTTGCAACTAATCAGAATCCACGGGCTATCACTTTGACCAATGAGACAAGCTTTCCTGTGAACTGGCCTGTCGGGTCCAATCAGGAGAGAAGGGGGAGGGACTTGAATGTTTACTCTCAAATTTCACTCTCTCCTCACTTTGCAATCTTACAGACTATTACTTTAAGTGTAATTAAAATATAGTTTTCAAATAAGAATCCTTCATGTGATGCCCTGAGGAAGACACTTTGTTTGTCCAAACGCGTATATGTCCAGGTATAATTAAAGGACTTTTATTTTTCTAAAGTGCCAGGATTTGTTCTTGCCACACACCTCTTTATTTGTGTCTTTTTATTTGTGTCTTATGCAAAATCCTGCTGTTTCAAGAATCCTTCAGTATCAAATCTCCTAAATGTAATGATATACTTTCCCAGTAACTGATACAAATAAAACATGTCAAGCACATTGTATTTCTCTTTCACATAAAACTGTACATTAGTCTCTTTCAATATTATTTGTCAAAGTTGTGACAAACATGTTGTGATTGTTATTAATGAGGACACATTAAACACCTCATGAGGGTCCCATTAAAAGACTCAAAAGAAGATGTGGAGCTGTGACTACATACGGTCACATACTTTACCGGTGGATATACGTGGAATTACCCGTGGCCCAATCTGTCGGAACTCAGCTACCGCTGTCATGAAGCAAAAGTCTCTTCACCTATTTCAGACTGTAAACCACGCGCGAGTAGTTTGGGATCGTAAGTTAAAACCGAAAGGACTTTTTGGCGGCCATCTGAACATTAGAAGCCTTGTGTCTAAAGCTGACCAGTTGAAGCATCTATTAGCAAATTCCAATTTAGATTTTTTATGCATCTCGGAAACCTGGCTACAACCATCGACCCCGGAGCACGTCTTTACCACTCCTGAATATCAGTGTATCAGGCAAGATAGACCTGGTGGTAGAGGGGGCGGGGTGTTGCTCTATGTAAAGCAGGGGATTAGATGTGAGCGTGTATTCTTTAAATCTGTAAATAATCTAGAACATGTTGCTGTGAAACTAATCCTGTCCCCACAAATGCATTTTTTTATTATTGGACTTTACAGACCACCAAGTGCTAATGACTCGTTTTTTGATGAACTCACCAGTGTTTTAAAAGAGTGTAACAACAAAGAAGTCATTTTAATGGGTGACTTCAACCTAAACTGGGAAGATAGGGGAAAAAGGAAAAAAACTTAAAGCTATTACTGATAAATATACACTAGTGCAACTTGTTAGAGGTCCAACTAGGATAGCTAAAAACTCAAGTACACAGATAGATCTGCTGTTTTCTAACAAGCCTGAAAGGACAGCAAAATGCTACAACCTTTTAATTGGGTTGTCGGATCATAATCTAACCCTGATCGCAAGGAAATTAACTAAAATGAGATTCAAACCTAGGTCAAATCCAAGCTATTCTTTTTACTGTATACCTACAGGTAATAAAACTTTGATGGACCATGAACTAAGACACATGAATTGGGATGACATATTATCTTCTGACAACTTGGAATGGGCCTCCCAATCTTTTACTGCTAAAATCAGTTCTCTCATAGAAAAATTATCAGTAAAATTGAACAAACGGGGTTCTAAAAACAGTTTGCCATGGTTTAACAATAATCTATGGCAACTCATGAAAAAGAGAGACAGTGCTCTAAAAAAAGCTATTAAGGATAAGCGAGAAACAGATTGGTTGATATACAAAAGTCTCAGGAATAAAGTTATTAAAGAAATTAAAATATCAAAGTCACAGTTCTATCTCCAAATACTAAATGAGGCTAAAGGTAATTGTAAGGAAATTTGGAAAAATGTTAATCATCTTATGGGAAAACAAAAACAATGCTCAAAAGATGTAAAGCTCAATGTGCAAGGAAAGCTGACTGAAGACAGCCTGACCATTGCCACAGCTTTTAATTCTTATTTTATTGAGTCAGTCATTGAGATTGGACAAAGTCTCTCACGTAAGGCTTTTGATACCAGTACATTAGTTGACTTAGGGAAAGGCTATGATCTCCAACAAGTTTCCGAAGGGAAAGTACAGAAAGTTATAGGTTCTCTAAAAAAATCTAAATGCAAGGATAGATATAATCTTGATGCTGTATTTATCAAAAAATATTCTGACGTTTTGGTTCCACCTATTACTCATCTTGTCAATCTTTCAATCACCCACAGTGTTTTTCCTACAAATTGGAAGCAAGCTATAGTTACTCTAATTCATAAAGCTGGAGACCAAAATGACGTTGTCAACTATAGGCCTATAAGTATTTTACCAATAATCTCTAAAATCACTGAGAAAATGGTATTTGAGCAAATGACAACCGATCTAAATTCAATTAGTAATGGCTTACACCATCTACAGTTTGGCTTCAGGAAAGCCTACTCCACCGAAACTGCCACTCTACATCTAACTGAGCAAATTAAATCTATGCTTGATAAAGGAGGAGTTGTTGGTGCAGTCTTCTTAGATTTAAAGAAAGCTTTTGATTTAGTTGACCATAATATTCTTGTTTCTAAACTTTCTAATTTTGAATTCTCTGGTAAAACACTGGCATGGGTGACTTCATATTTGGCCAACAGGATGCAGTGTGTTAAGGTGAAGGACGCCTGCTCGAGCTATTTGGAATGCACAATGGGCGTGCCTCAGGGGTCTGTGTTAGGCCCTTTGCTTTTCAGCCTCTATATTAACGACCTTGCACAATGCTGTCAAGGTGTGCAATTACAACTGTACGCTGACGATACAATTTTGTATTCTCATGCTAAAAGCAGTCACCTGAACGTGGGCAAAACAAAAGCCATGTTCTTCTCAAAAACTAATGTCAAAACCCCAACTTCAGACATTTTCTTTAAGGGTGAGAAAATCGACACCGTGTCTGATTTTAAATATCTTGGTGTTACACTGGATTCTAACTTGAATTTTAAAATACATATTAAGAACATGATAAAGAAAATTAGGTATAATGTAATCAACTTCAGACATATTAGATCTTGTCTCTCTTTGGAGGCAGCCAGGATATTCATGCACGCTCTTATTTTTTCCCACTTGTCTTACTGCATCACCTGTTGGGGACAGGCTGGAGAAACCGCAATTAGACCGTTAGAGTCCGTGTACAAGCGAGCCCTAAAGATTTTTGATAAAAAAGTCATTTAACCATCATCATTGTAGCATCTTGAAAAATACAATTTCTTGAGTTTTGAAAATTTTAGAACTTTCTCATATCTATGTTTGGTCTTTAAGATCCTGAAGGGCTTGGCTCCTGGCTGTTTACAAACCTTTGTGCGACAGCGCTCTGGGAGTTCTTTAAGATCCACTCGAGTAGCTTCTCCACATGATTGCATTGTACCTTTCCATCATTCCACCTTTGGTCAATCAGCATTTGCAGTGAAGGCTAAACTGTGGAACAAACTACCTGACAATATAAAGGCATGCACGACCATCAAGGGCTTTAAAACTGAACTCAAAAAGCATCTAAAAAGTAGCCAGCATTGTACACACTAGCACTAACACTCTTTGGTTTTTACACTCCCTCTGGTACTGACTTGTTTGTCTGTATTTGTGTTGTTGATGTGTCTTGTCTGGGTTTTATGAATCTGTAATGTTGTATGTGGTTTGTCTTTCTTGGTCAACCCCTTGTCTTGTGAATCTTGTCTTTTTTCTGTTATGGGTTGTCCGTTCCCTGCCAGGGACTGCAGATGTAAATTAGCCTCAGGCTAACTCTGTGCATCAATGCATCAAATGGCAACATTTATGTTATAATTGTACATGGTCCCTTTTAAATAAATAAACTAAAAAAAAAAAAATGTGGCCCAAAGTGCTCCCTAAATGTGTGTCATCAAGTGCACATTAAAAGTCATGTTTCAAACCCTTTCACACATTTTTGCAAAGCCTGATTAATCTGAATATGTTGCACCTTTTCTCGGAGAAGAGGATAAATCCCAAACACAAGAAGAAAGAAATGATTCCAGTATTTGTTTGAAAGAACCACAGAGTAAAGGTAAAACATGAAACAACAAAAAAGACGCTTTCCAAAATGTTCTGTCTTTAACTGAGGGACCAGTTCTGTGGGGGCTTCATGTCAAGTCAGTTCTTGTTGAGGATTTCTGTTTTTGTTCCAATGTACTGCGGTTTTTCATAATTGTTGAAGCCACAATGTCATTAACTGCCGAGTTACCCCAAGGCACACACTGAGCTGGTACTCGGGCACAAACCCATGAATCATCTGAAACTGGGTGAGAAGGAGAAGCAGCCAGAGCATGTTGGTCATGTTCAGATTCAACTCTCAGCAGTGGCTCAGGGTTGATGTAAGAGGAACCTACGCCTACAGGGACTGGACAAGAAGAACTGAAGCTCCAACAAGGACTGGACGTTCTTCTGCTGAGGGACTCCCATCGGCCCTGGGTCTCCTGTCCATCCATGGGAGTGGATCTCTCCTCCTGTGCTTCTCTCTGAGGTTTGGGTTTTTGAGTTTCTCCTCTTCGTGCTGGAGAGTCTGAGGACGGGCGATGCCCACGCGGCTCCTCATCACCTGCTGACACTTATTAGGACTTTATGTTTGCCTGGATCCTTCATTCTCCTGAACTTTACATCGTCTTATTCACTGCTCTGTTTTATTGCCTTAATGTTTAGTGCAGCTGTGAGGAAACTCCTGTTGTGATATCGGGCTACACAAAACCATTGATTGATTGTTTGAGTAAGTTCCGTCCCCTTTCACAGCCATATTCACGTTAAACTGTTTCAGTGTTTTGATTTTGTGTTCCTGCGATAGTCTGAGCTACAGAAAAAAGCAAAGACTTTACTATAAGGAACCACAGCGCCTCTGGTGGCGGCTCTGGTCACTACACCACTTGTACTGGATATGAACTGAATGAATTGATTGAAGGATGGTGGAGAGAGTCCAGGCAGAATCTTATAAACCGAACAAGCCATTTTAAATGTTCTAAAACTTTCAAAGTTTGGAATATTATAGTTTTCAAGTATTAAGCAATGATGAAATGAATATGTTTTTTTTATCAAATATTTTTAAAGCTTTTTCATATCGAGACACAATTGGTTTTAAAGTATTTCATATTCACACTATGAGCTTATTTTGTATTCAAATATGTTATTTGCACTGAGCACGCCAGAGCACTCATCTGGATTTAGTGTTGTTTTGTATTTACAGATATGTGGTCACGTGCTTGCTGAAGTACTCATACACATGTGTATCTGTACCAACTGTCATGGGCAAATACAGTACAGCCAGCAGAGGGCAGTAACGGGGCATGTGTAGAGACTGGGATGTGTGAGCTGTGGCTGTGTATGAAGCGCGAGACTGAGCAAACAGTCGGAGAATGTGAAGAAGACTGTGCCGATTCAGAGACTGTCAGGTGAAAGTGATAAACAACATAATGTCCACAGCCGTCGTTGAGCAGCAAAGTGGGGGATGTCGGGGTCAAGTCCAGGTGCATTAGCAGCCAACAGAAATGTTTGCTGGGTATTACAGTTTTTCTCCATTGGTTTGGCTCATTTCTTGAAACAGAAATTACATTCTTAAAACTCTAAGATCATTTGGCAAAACAGTTTTTTCTTCAACGAAGGTACTTGAGTCATCTTCTGTACTCGGTAGTTGAGTTGAGTGGCAAAACAGTGTTAAGGCAAGAGGTTCGCCTCAGCTGGCGGCTGGGAGTAAGTAGGACTATTTTATAATATTAATTGCTTTTACCTCTACTGTTGTTACTATATTATCCTGGGTTTTTCGCCAGGCTCTAAAAAAGCATTTAAAGTCATTAAGTGAATCACGACAAAATCATGACCTTAAATTTCATTAAAAATAAGAAAATTGGATTCAAACTGACATTACCTAACTTTAGTGGAAAATGATGTCATTGCTCCACACTTTTTACTGTATTAGTTCACTAACGAAACCAACATCATGGTTTAAAACATATTCAGCTGCAGTTTTGGCTGAAAGTGACCACTTTTTTGTGTAGTTGTAAATTATGTGCTGATATATTTTTTTCCCAGGTTTGTGGGATGAACATATGCCACATCCCCTGCTTTCTAATGTACTGCATTATAAAGCAGTACATTTGACTTGCTTCTGCCTGTATAAACCCTGTTATACTGAGCCTAGCCGGGCTGCCCGAAAGTGGGAAAATAAAAAATACAAGGTTTGTGACGTTTACAGTTATGTGATGGCTTATATTTACACTGTACGAGCGATGTTAGTTTCATTACATAAAATGCATTTTTAACCTTCCTCTGGTGTTAGCTTTCTGTTACTATCTATTATGTTAACGGGTCGGTTTTGACCCATGTCTTAAATCAGACATAAAATACCCTAAACAGAATTATTTATCATCCAATTATTTTCTGACCTCTTGGTTAACTTGTTATTCTCCCTTTAACATGAAAAGATTGGTTTTAATATTTTTGTTGTTACCCCCTGGGCCTTTCTTTTAACAACATATCCCTCGTTTTCAATGTAAAAAAGTGGTCAAATGAACCTCAAGAGAATAATGTAAACAAATAAAAGGTTGTTCTGTTACCTGACTATTACTAAGGGGTATTAGATCATCTCTCTTTAATGTTAAAGAAATTATAATAATCATTTTGATATTATCAACTATAGTAACATCTATGGTGTTTCGGGTCAATTTCGACCCATACATATTTACTTCAAGAAAAGGGGGGAAAACTAGAAAATAGAAATAGAACTTTAATACATATACGAAATGAAAAGCAGAACTAGTTATAAATTTAAAAAAAATAAATTAAAAAGTAGATTTGCAAGGTGTGTGTGCGCGTGTGCGTGCGCACGTGTGTGTGTGTGTTTAGATGCATGTGTGGCAAAAAGTGACACTTTTAGTGTGTTCATTGCAGATGTATTTTTTGCAGGTGAAGCACAATGTGTTGGTCTTTCTATCCTTATTACTAGGGCAGACCTGACACCTCTTTCTTTTGGAATCAGGTGGTCTCACTGGTGTTGTGGCTGTTGTTGATGTTGAGGCAGGGCTGGCCGAGGAGGAAGCTGAAGGGAAGGGAATCTTATTTGTATAGCGCTTTTCATATGACACAAGTCACACCCAAAGCGCTTCACACATGAAAGGGAGGGGGGTCATTCACTCCATGCTGATGGTGGTAAGCTACATTTTGTAGCCACAGTTTCCCCTGGGGCAGACTGACAGAAGCGTTGGCACACAAATCTGCGCCAACTGTCCCTCCGACCACCACCAACAGGCATTGGCCAAGGACACAACGACAGTCTGCAGGAGCCGGGATTCGAACCCCTGACCTTCCAATCATGAGACGACCCGCTCTACCATCTGCGCCACTGTCGCCTGAAGCTGATGCTCTTCTTGTTGCTGTGGGTGTGGATGGAGTGCTTGGTAAGCACTGCATCTGTCTGACCAAGGCTGCAGCGGCTGGGTCCCGGGGCACCCGTTCTCTTTGCTCAATGTGTGGCTTGACAAGGGAACTCCCTCCTCAAGAAACATTCTCCGCTTGGTGTTTTTCGTTGAGTTCCACCCTTGGTGAATGTGGGTCCACAACACAAACATTGAGGATGTTGTAAAACACAACCATTGGCCATCTCCTGGTCATCCGCTGGCAAGTGTAGGTGGCAGTCAGCTTGTCTAGATTATCCACTCCTGATTGTGTGTTTATGATTTCAGTTTTGGCATTTATTATTGTTTTATAATCTTATATTTCAACTGGGTCGAAACTGACCCTAACAACACAAAGGTCATAATTTTCACCAGAGCATTTTATAATTTAGTAAAATATTGTTTTTTAATTTTTTTTTTTTTTAGGGGCGACAGTGGCGCAGATGGTAGAGCGGGTCGTCTCATGATCGGAAGGTCGTGGGTTCGAATCCCGCCTCCTGAAGGTGCACATTGTCGTTGTGTCCTTGGGCAAGACACTTCACCCACATTGCCTCCAGTGTCTGCGTACACTGGTAGCCCCCTAGGAGAGACCAACAGGCCCGGTTTGAACTGTGAGGCCGTCCTTCCGTGGACCCACCACCTGCAGAAGGAGCCATGGGGGCTGGTGCTATGTGACCTGGGCAGCTCCAAAGGCCCCCACGACCCGGCAACGGACAAGTGGAAGAAAATGGATGGATGGATGGATGGATGGACATTTTATTTTGTTTAAATAGAAGTTCCTGACAAAGTCAAAAAGTCTTGATGCGATAAACAAATTTATGTAGTACTTTTATGCATGCTAAACATAAAAACGGGTCGGTACCGACCCTAACACTAGAGGAAGGCTAAGGAGCTCAGGAAACCGCCCACTGGAAAAGGCACTGAGACCGGAGAACCCACAGCTGCAACCTGGAAATGGTACTCCTTATTGGATGAGGCAATAGGGAGCAAACCATCCGTGCATTATCCTCATTCTCCTCCTAAATGCCCTTCGCCGTCTTTTCTGCCTCACAAGCCTCCTGTGTTTGATTCTTATAGTAAGAATTTGGATTATATTCAGCAGAAAGATCCCCAAATCCAAACGAGCCATTTCCACGCTATAACAGCAGTTAATAGTTTACAGGTCCACTGTGGTGCCAAAATCAAGGCACGTTCATAAGAATCTAGACGCTGATATGTAATGAATTGATTTTTCTTATTTTATTTAAATAGATGACACGTAGTGAAGAATACAGTATAAATTATATAAATGAGCCACTCCAATAAACAATTAGACAAATAATTCCGACAATAACCAGTTTTTTTATTTTTAAAAAAAGATAAAACGATGTAGATTATCACCACCATTCAGGTGGTTACAAGTTGATACAATATTTTATACATTATTAAAAAAAACATTACGAGACCAACCAATGACCAATTTCTTCTCACGTCCTCGTCCTTCTTTCTTTGGAGGTGACTTTTTGTCTCCAGGTTCTTGATGGAGCTCAGACCTGTTCCACTGAGCCGTGATGCTGGATCCTTCTGTTTATTCTCCTCAGTCTGAGGGTCGGCTCTGGAGCTGCTGCTCATCATTAACTCCAGCTGTTGAGAAGCAGAGATCAGAAATCATTCATCACAACTGGTCACATTATTCACAAGAATTAATATGGAAAGACAATGAAATATATGAAAAATAATCAGGTCTTTTAAACTGTGAAAGCTCCCATGTATCGGAGTGTGGGCTGGTGTTGTGACTGAGGAAGAGGGAGATAAACTGAATATGATGATTATTGAATGTTTTTGATGAGGATATAACACAATCACATGGTTAACACTTCATCTGCATATTAACCTTTAATGGTAGAATGGATTTAAGATTAAAAACTCTTTAAACAATCTCCAACAGCCTCAGTGTTTTTATTCAGATAAAACAGACAGAAAATGCTCCAGGTTCAGAACAGTCTCATAAAGTCAGGACTCACTCCAGTTTCTCCAGTCGACAGTGAGGGCTCTGTTTAAGGACGAGGAGCTCCTTCACGTCTGACTCACTCAGACTGTTACCATCCAGCTCCAGCTCAGTGAGATGTGAGGGGTTGGACTTCAGAGCTGAGGCCAGAGAGGAACAGCTGATCTCTGACAAACCACACCAACTCAATCTGAATAAAGAATAAATGAAGTGATTAAAGTCCAGACATAAAACAGAAAATAAAAGTCATGAGAAGAATCCAAACTGAAGAGTTAATAAGAAAAAACTATATTATTTCTTGTCTAAAACCTTCTAAAATATAGTTTGAACAAAATACAAATGTTAATGTGTAAAAAGCTTAAATAAATAAATAAATACATTTCATTTCATTTAGGGCGTTTTCACACAGGCTCTAGTTAGGTCGACTTAAAGGGACTTTCAACCCGAGAAGCAGCACTTTAGGGTCAGTGTGAATCTAACCTCAGCACTTTAGGGTCAGTGTGAATCTAACCTCAGCACTTTAGGGTCAGTGTGAATCTAACCTCAGCACATTAGGGTCAGTGTGAATCTAACCACAGCACTTTAGGGTCAGTGTGAATCTAACCTCAGCACTTTAAGGTCAGTGTGAATCTAACCTCAGCACTTTAGGGTCAGTGTGAATCTAACCTCAGCACTTTAAGGTCAGTGTGAATCTAACCTCAGCACTTTAGGGTCAGTGTGAATCTAACCTCAGCACTTTAGGGTCAGTGTGAATCTAACCTCAGCACTTTAAGGTCAGTGTGAATCTAACCTCAGCACTTTAAGTCGGTCTAAACAGCCGCTCCGACTGCAGCTGAAACAGGTGGTCTTGGCGCATCTCGCTCTCTGCGTGGGAGCGGTTGTGGTGTGAATGTGAGACCTCAGGCTGAACTATTCTCACTTTGACGCCTCTGTTTTGCTGAAGAAAGAATGACTATGCGCTGCAAGAGGACGTTTGGATTACTCTGACGAGGCAAAATGGATTAACTTTAAATCATCAGGTACGTCTCTCTTTCCTGTCTTCCCCTTCCTGCTGCAGTGAAACTTTCTTCTCCATGTGCTGATTAAGTACATTTCTCTACGCTGGACGTCTATAAGCCTCAGTGTATTTAACCACGAGGGAGAGGAGTGACCTCAGTCACATAGGGGAAGTGTGCACATGCACTCGTACGCCTCAGTGACAGGTGGATGCTCGTTGTCTTGGGAATAAGTTCATGAACAGCTGATCGTTGTTTCGTGGCTGATGGTGCGATGTTTGGTGTGAGCGTGTGTGAACACGGACTGAACTAACTTTGAGTAAATACAGTTGGAACTAGAGCGGATTACAAGGCTCCAACATGTGTGAAAATCAGTGTTAGGAACGTTACTTTAAAAAAGTAATTAGTTATAGTTACTCACTACTTGTTCCAAAAAGTAACTGAGTTAGTAACTGAATTACTCTATAATGAAAGTAACTCGTTACCAGTGAAAGTAACTATTTGCATTACTAAAAAACTTGCTAAATATCAAAGAATGTTGTATTTTGTGTGTTTTTGTTGTTGTTGCAGTTTTCAACAGGGGGGGGGGGGGGAAGCCTCTGTGACTGAATGGTATTGACCAGCGTTTGCGCCGCTGTTTAATTAATGTAAGAATACGGCCGTATTCAAAGAGAATGAGGAGGAACAGGACTAAAAGAAACATGTGCCAAGGATCAGGGCAGACTTTACGCACAGGCTTGAAGTCTCTCCGTTCATTCATCAGGCAAAACAATGTCTCTGGAGCGGAGCGCGGGGAGAGAGGAAGAAGAAAAGGCGCTGAGAGAGACGCAGGGAGGGGGGAAAGACGCGTCTCCACCGATTCTGCGTCTTTGGGTTAAAAAATAAGTTCCAACACTACAGATCAATGAATCATTGACAATAATCACCAACTGGATTCTCCCCCGCGGCCGCACCGCGCTGTGGGAGTGACGAGAGCAGAGATGCAACAGTACTCCGTGAGACTCCGCCCACCCTCTCCACTGCTCCTGCTGCGTGAGCTGACATCGCGGCGCTCATTCAGTCCAATTGTAACGGGCCACTTTGTTTACCCAGTAACGATAACGGCGTTGTACCAACAGGGAGAGTAATTAATTAGATTACTCCGTTACTGAAAAAATAACGCCGTTACCTAACGCCGCTATTTTAAACGGCGTTATTCCCAACACTGATGAAAACCGCCTTCATTTAGGACATATTATAATAATAATATTGTTTTGTTCATAGTTTGTGTGAAACCTGAGACAGTGAACTGACCTGAGAGTCTGCAGGCGACAGTCTGACCTCTGCAGGAAATCACACAGATGAGACACTCCTGAGTCAGACAGGTCTGTGTTACGACTCAGATCCAGCTCAGTGAGATGTGAGGGGTTGGACTTCAGAGCTGAGGCCAGAGAGGAACAGCTGATTTCTGACAAACCACAGCGACTCAATCTGAATAAAGAATAAATGAAGTGATTAAAGTCCAGAGATAAAACAGAAAATAAAAGTCATGAGAAGAATCCAAACTGAAGAGTTAATAAGAAAAAAACTATATTATTTCTTCTCTAAAACTTTCTAAAATATAGTTTGAACAAAATACAAATCTTAATGTATAAAAACCATAAATAAATACATTTCTTTTAGTTTTGTCTCTTTTTACAACATTTACAGTGAGAACCAGATGTTTACATACACTTTATAGAAAGACACATTTGCATTTTTTTCTCACTGTCTGACATGAAACCAGAATCAACTTTTATATTTTTAATCAATTAGAATTTTAAAAAATATTAATATTTGTCAAATTCCAGAATAATGAGAGATAGAATTTTCTACACATTTTTTAGTTTAGTTTTAAAAGTTTAAACACGTCATGAATATTTGTAGCGTTGCCTTTAAACTGTATAACTCGGGTCAAACGTTTTGGATTTCCTTCCACAAGCTTCTCACAATAGTTGGATGAGTTTTGGTCCATTCCTCCAAAAAGGCTTTTTCCTCCAAACGTGACCATGGTCATTATGGACAAACAGACACAGGATATGTCTCCAAACATTAAAGTCTTTATCCTTGTGTTTGTTTTGGAGTCAGAGCTTCTTCCTGGCAGAGTTCCCTCTCAGCCCATGTCGGTACAGGACTTGTTTCACTCTGGATAATGACAAACTCTTACCAGGTTCAGCATCTTCACCAGCTCTTTTGTTCTTGGGTTGATCTTCACATTTCAGACACAGCACGTTCATCTCTGGGACACAGAACCCGCCTTCTTTCTGATCTGTATGATGACTGGACATTTCCATCATTGTTTTAACCAATGAACCTGAACCTTCAAGTGTCTGTAAATTACACCCAAGGATGAACCAGACTTGTGCTTCCAAGGTCATGACATCATCATCTGCCCCCAGTCAGCTCTGTATATGCCACACGGATGAAGAGGAGGGCAACAAACATTTATAAGGACAGAACACATCCTGGACACTCACTGTTTGAGCCCCTGTGTTTTAGAGAGTTAAAGACTCACAGCAGCAGATTGAACAACAGTTTTTACCACCAAGCTGTGAGCTCCATCACACCTTAATAGCACTTTAGCACCACATTGGAGCTGCTGCTGTTTTTATTATTATTGATTATTGACACTTTGAGAGACAAACCGGTTTCATTATGACAAATAAAGCATTCTATTCTATTCTATAACTGGGCTTTCCCAAACTGTTTAAAGGTATAGTAATCTTAGTGTATGTAAACTTTTGGTTTTGTAAAAAGTAACAGAATATTCTATCTCTCATTCTTCTGGAATTTGACAAATAGAAATATTGTTTTCCAATTATAATTGATTAAAATATAAAAGTTAATTCTGGTTTCATGTCAGACAGTGAGAAAAAAAATGCAAATGTGTCTTTTTATGAAGTGTATGTAAACATCTGGTTCTCACTGTAAATGTAAAAGTCTGTAGGATAAACTTGTAGGTTTTCATTCTTCTGGAAATGTATTTTTGTCATAAAAAAAAAAAAAAAATCACAAATATAGTTTTGTTCATAGTTTGTGTGAAACTTGCAGTGGCGAGTCTAGGGGTGGCCTGGGGGTGTTGGTGCGTACGAAGGGTGGGACAGCGGTGCAGACATATCCTCTGGGTGGCGCTAGTGTGTTTAATCCGTATCAGTAGTGCCGGCATGCGCACACTGGATAAAATGTGAAGAAAAACACTTTCTTCTCTGAGCAGTGACATGTGGGTTTGGCATTATCAGCACTACTTTAGCGTCGTTC
The DNA here is from genome assembly GCA_007210695.1 of Neogobius melanostomus. Classification (NCBI taxonomy): domain Eukaryota; kingdom Metazoa; phylum Chordata; class Actinopteri; order Gobiiformes; family Gobiidae; genus Neogobius; species Neogobius melanostomus. The sequence continues at coordinate 175,205 of VHKM01000402.1, forward strand.
CGCCTCTGCGGCGCGTTGTGTAGCAGTGTTTACAGTCTATGGTCAGAGGCTTCGCTAACATCGCCTCTCAGAGCAGCTCAAATGAAAACATGGCTCTGTAAAATGGCTAAACTATGAAAACAGAAGACTTATCATTCGACGGACTGACAGAAACAAACACAAGGACCATCGTGTGTAGTGTTTTAGGAGTTTGGGATTATCGCATGCAGAAGCAGGACTCTTCATGGCAGATGGACATCGTGTTTCCCTCCTTCATCGTTACAAAGAGCCAGACCAGCAACTTCAAGGTAAAAACTGCAGTTTTGGACGGTTTTGTAAAGTGAATGATGAAGCAGATGGGCCGTGAGTTTTGATAATCGACACCAGCTAGCACGAGGTTCAACCGGTCAGCTAGCTTGTTACACCTCACTATCTGGACTCTAACTTAGCCAAATCATATCAGAGTCATTAATTTCACAGGTGCATTATCACCTCCTTTCTCCTTTAACTTCATTAGATCCACATTTGTGGGAAATGTGAGGATATAGGCCTGAGCACAGAGAAGTTATTAACATCGCAGTGTTTTTAACAGCATTTCATTCACTGAGTTTCTTCATAAAGCACCAGGTCTGAACAGGAGAGGCTCCACAGGTGCTTGGTCTGTCCTCTCAACTGTGAGGAGGTCACTGAGCAGAGGCTCATGTTTGAGAAGCACTGCTCTTGGCTCAGTTGGTTCAGACATTATCAAGTCCTCACACTTTCTGTATTAGGCCTTTGGCTGATTTAGATGTGGTTTAGTCATATTTTAGCTCTAATATTGTTTTGTATAGTCCTGACTTAGTCCTCGTTTAGTTCTGAGTATAATCCTGGTTTTGCCCTGACTTAGTCCTGTGTTTATTGGAAGTAGTTTGGACAGAGCTGTAATTACATTTGATTTGTGTATTTTCTTGCTATCAGAAGCAAGTAGTATGGCTGTTGTTCCTGCATTGATTACTTTAAATATGTTTTAGTGGGCTAGCTGTTGAACCACAGTCTGTCTTGTCACACTCGTATGTAAATGTTCCCCCAGGGTTTGTGTTTAGTAAGGATGTAAAAGATGTTGATGTGATTTTCTCTGTGTCACATGAGGTAGCAGACATTTTAATTGCACTAAGGCTACTGAGATGACAAAACTATGAAGACCAAAGTTAAGTTACTCCTGGTGTTCGGGTTTATTGCTTCAGTGGATAAAATGTCTCATCCATATGTTTAAAACATTTATCGGAAAGCGGGACATGCATTTTTTGTTTTAACTGCGGATCCTTGATTTATGGGTGCCACCCCAGCAGAAGTAGGTGCCCCTCCTGTGCCACCCCTGAAAAAATTGTCTGGACACGCCACTGGAAACTTGAGCCCTGACACAGAGACAGTGAACTGACCTGAGAGTCTGCAGGCGACAGTCTGACCTCTGCAGGAAATCACACAGATGAGACACTCCTGAATCAGACAGGTCTTTGTTATGACCCAGCTCCAGCTCAGTGAGATGTGAGGGGTTGGACTTCAGAGCTGAGGCCAGAGAGGAACAGCTGATCTCTGACAAACCACAGTCACTCAATCTGAATAAAGAATAAATGAAGTGATTAAAGTCCAGAGATAAAACAGAAAATAAAAGTCATGAGAAGAATCCAAACTGAAGAGTTAATAAGAAAAAACTATATTATTTCTTGTCTAAAACTTTTTAAAATATAGTTTGAAAAAACTATAAATCTTAATGTATAAAAATCATAAATAAATAAATATATTTCATTCAGTTATGTCTCTTTTTATAACATTTACATGGTGTAAAAGTCTGTAGGATAAACTTGTAGGTTTTCATTCATCTGGAAATGTATTTTTGTCATAAACAAAACAAAAACAAATCACTAATATTGTTTTGTTCATAGTTTGTGTGAAACTTGAGCCCTGACACAGAGACAGTGAACTGACCCGAGAGTCTGCAGGCGACAGTCTGACCTCTGCAGGAAATCACACAGATGAGACACTCCTGAGTCAGACAGACTGTTCTCACTCAGCTCCAGCTCAGTGAGATGTGAGGGGTTGGACTTCAGAGCTGAGGCCAGAGAGGAACAGCTGATCTCTGACAAACCACAGTCCCTCAGTCTGAATAAAGAATAAATGAAGTGATTAAAGTCAAGAGATAAAACAGAAAATAAAAGTCATGAGAAGAATCAAAACTGAAGAGTTAATAAGAAAAAACTATATTATTTCTTGTCTAAAACTTTCTAAAATTTAGTTTGAACAAAATACACATATTAATGTATAAAAATCATAAATAAATAAATACATTTCATTTAGTTTTGTCTCTTTTTACAACATTTACAGTGAGAACCAGATGTTTACATACACTTTATAAAAAGACAAAAAAAAATTTCTCACTGTCTGACATGAAACCAGAATTAACTTTTATATTTTAGGTCAAGTAGAATTTAAAAAAAAATTCTATTTGTCAAATTCCAGAAGAATGAGAGATAGAATTTTCTATCTAGTTTTTGGAAACTTTTTCCAAAACCAAAAGTTTAAACACGTCATGAATATTTGTAGCGTTGCCTTTAAACTGTACAACTCGGGTCAAACGTTTTGGATTTCCTTCCACAAGCTTCTCACAATAGTTGGATGAGTTTTGGTCCATTCCTCCAAAAAGGCTTTTTCCTCCAAACGTGACCATGGTCATTATGGACAAACAGACACAGGATATGTCTCCAAACATTAAAGTCTTTATCCTTGTGTTTGTTTTGGAGTCAGAGCTTCTTCCTGGCAGAGTTCCCTCTCAGCCCATGTCGGTGCAGGACTTGTTTCACTCTGGATAATGACAAACTCTTACCAGGTTCAGCATCTTCACCAGGTCTTTTGTTCTTGGGTTGATCTTCACATTTCAGACACAGCACGTTCATCTCTGGGACACAGAACCCGCCTTCTTTCTGATCTGTATGATGACTGGACATTTCCATCATTGTTTTAACCAATGAACCTGAACCTTCAAGTGTCTGTAAATTACACCCAAGGATGAACCAGACTTGTGGTGTTCCAAGGTCATGACACAGGGGCGCAACTACCCACTTTCTGGGGGTATGCAGACACAAAGTCGGACACACAGGTGGTTTCTATTTATCATCATTAGTCATTTAGGTCAACATTGGATCATTCAGAGATCCTCACTGAACTTCTGTATGAAGGGTCAAAGTAACAAAAATTAATTAAAATTTGAATGTGGTAAAAATCAAAGCAGTAAAACTGGACCTGATAAAAACTGTGTGAAAAACAAAAGATGGTAAAATTGAGTATCATAAAATCCCACATGTGATTAAAATCGCCTCTGTGAAAATGATATTTCGTGAATTTGGATGTCATTAAAATGATAATATGGCTAATTTTACTGTCTTAAAAATATGTGCATAAAATGTAACGTTGCTTGTTTTCATTCACTTTCCTGTTTTTCGCACCTCCACTTTCACCACTTCAGATTCATCATTAACTGTGTCAGATTAATGTTGCCTGTTTTCATTCACCACCTCCACTTTTACCGCTTCAGTTGTAATTTTTGTTACTTCCGGTAGAGCAGAATACGGCAGCAGCGCGACAGCAGACATTTGTAGTCAATTTGTAGTCCAGAGCTCTTCGCATATGTTTCACCTGCTCTGCAGCGATATCGCTGACCACGGGCCGGAGCCTTTTAACACAAATTATGGAAGAGAACGTTTTGTTCTAAAAAGCTATTGTTGCGGCTAACTAAGCTAACTAAAAGGCTAGCAGGTGCTAATTTCGTGACAAACGAGCTTCCAAACGTCTCTGCATTGAGCTTTTGGACGGTGTCTCGGTCCATTTAGGAAACTGTCACGTCTGCCCATCCATCCCAATATCGCTGAAGCAGGCTGAGCTGTGTCCCGGAGTTTAAGCTACAGATCTGAAGTTGGAGGAACGACTACCTGGTTATTTGGGATAGGCTTATACACTTAGCCTATTTTGGGGAATAAACAACTCTTGTAATGGAGCAGCTGCTTTGACCCTTCTTTGGCAGGCGTACCCGCGATATTTGCTTAAAGCAGAGTGGCAAGGGCTCCCCCTACAGGCCTGCAGGCAAAACTATTTGTTTATTTGTTTATTTATTTGTTTGAGCAGTTAAGGCAAGGCAAGGCAAGGCAAGTTTATTTGTAGAGCACAATTCATACACGAGGCAATTCAAAGTGCTTCACAGTTGCAGAAAAAATTACAAGAAAACAGTTAAAATCAATCAATAAAACAACAACACAAAGTTAATCAATTACAGTAAAAGTCAAGAGTGCAGATAAAATACTTTCAGTTTTCATATGCACGGGTAAAAAGAGCTGTTTTCAGCCTGGATTTGAACATTGTCAGAGTTGAGGCCTGTCTCACATCCTCATGAAGACTGTTCCAGATTTTAGCTGCATGAAACTGAAACGCAGCCTCACCGTGTTTATTATTGACTCTGGGAACCACCAGGAGACCCCTCCCTGAAGTTCTCAGGGCCCGAGATGGTTCATACGGCTCTAACATGTCAGAGATGTACTTTGGTGCTAAACCATGAAAAGACTTGTACACAAGCAGAGCTGTTTTAAATTCTATTCTCTGAGTGACAGGAAGCCAGTGCAGAGACCGGAGCACTGGACTAATGTGGTCGTATTTCCTGGTTTTTGTCAGGACTCGAGCAGCAGCGTTCTGGATGTACTGCAGCTGTCTAACAGCTCGTTTAGACAGGCCAGTGAGCAGGCCGTTACAGTAGTCTAACCTGCTAGAGACAAATGCATGGATGAGTCTCTCTAAGTCTGGTTTTGACACTATTCCTCTGATCTTAGCAATGTTCTTCAGATGGTAAAAAGCTGATGATGTTATTGCTTTGATGTGGCTGTTTAAGTTCAGGTCTGAGTCCATGATTACTCCTAGATTTCTAACCTGATTTTTTGGTTTTAGAGCAAGAGACTCAAGGTGACTGATAACACTTTGTCTTTGTGTCTGTGGGCCAAAGACAATGATTTCAGTTTTGTCTGAATTTAGTTGGAGAAAGTTGTTTTGCATCCACAAACTGATCTGTTCGATGCAGTGACAGAGAGTATCTACAGGCCCATGTTCACCTGCCGTCAGTGACACGTAGATCTGAGTGTCATCTGCGTAGTTGTGGTACGACACATTGTTGCTGTTTATTAGCTGACCCAATGGAAGCATGTACAGGTTGAATAAGAGGGGTCCCAAGATTGACCCCTGGGGGACTCCACAGGTCATGGAAATTTTGTCTGAGACACAGTTGCCAATTTCGACAAAGTACGTCCTATCCTCGAGATAGGACTTGAACCAGTTTAGAGCAGTACCAGAGATTCCCACCCAGTTTTCTAACCTGTGAAGTAAGATCCCATGGTCCACTGTGTCAAAGGCAGCGCTCAGGTCCAGCAGAACTAAAACTGAGACCTTACCTGCATTGGTGTTCATACGGATATCATTTGTCACCTTGATCAGAGCTGTCTCAGTGCTGTGGTGGGGCCTAAATCCTGACTGGAAAGTATCAAACACATTGTTAGATAGGAGAAAGTAAGTGAGCTGTTGATATATTACTTTCTCTAGGACTTTTCCTAAAAACGGTAGGTTTGATATGGGCCGGTAGTTGTTCAGTACCTTGGGATCAAGGCTGCTCTTCTTTAGAAGAGGCTTAATGACCGCGGTTTTCAAGGCCTTTGGAAATGCTCCAGTCTCAAATGAGATGTTAACAAACTGAACAAGTTGTGGTAACAAGCTGGTCAGCACAGACTTCAGAAATCTAGTGGGTAATTCATCAAGGCAGCATGTACATGAACTCAAACCGGAGATGACCTCTTCGATTGTTTTGCCAGTAACAGGTGTGAAATGTGTCAGCTCAAGGTGTCTAGTTGGTGGCAGGGTTGGTATTTGTGTTGTGGAAATTATGGCATTTTTTATGCCTTGGACTTTATCATAAAAAAATATTGCAAACTCATTGCACTTAGATGTAGAGATTAGTTCTAAGGGCAGTGAAACTGGAGGGTTAGTTAATCTGTTTACTGTGGAAAACAGAACACGAGAATTGTTTCTACAGTTTGCGATGATTTTAGAGAAGTATTTCTCCCTTTCTCCACGCAAAATCTGGTTGAACTCACAAAGCACTTCTTTGTATATCTCACAATGAACCTGGAGCTTTGACTTGCGCCATTTCCTTTCGGCTTTTCGGCACTCCCTTTTCTGTGCCCTGACCGAATCTTCACTTCTCCAAGGTGCCTTTTGTCTATTGTTAACCATTTTAACCTTGACAGGAGCAATAGTATCCAAAACATTTAAGACGCTTGATGTATAAGAGTCCAACAGATTATCAACATTTGAACATGGAGGATTTTCAAATCTGATCATTTCCATAAACTGTGTCCTTGTTGTATCATTTATGTGTCTTCTTTGAATAACTCCAGGCCCAACCACTGGTTTGGGTGCAACAGACAAGTCAAAAAAGACACAAAAATGATCAGATAAAGCAACATCAACAACATTCACATTTGATATGTTAACACCTTTTGTAATAACTAGATCTAGAGTGTGACCTTTGTTGTGGGTCGCCTCACTCACGTGCTGAGTTAAACCAAACATTTCAAGAACAGCATTAAGTTCTTTTGCATGCCTGTCATTGGTCACATCCACATGCACATTAAAATCACCTGAAATGACCAAACAATCAAAATCAGTGCATATAAATGAAAGTAATTCAGTGAAGTCTTCGATAAAACAATTCTGTGGTGGTTTGTAAATAGTCATATAAAGAATGGAAGATTGTTTTATCTCCATTTTGAAAGACACATACTCAAATGATAGAAAAACCCCAAATGACAATTTGTGGATGACTATATTGTCCCTGAATATTGCACAGACACCCCCGCCCCTCTGGTTTTGGCGTGTTTCAGACACAAAATTGAAATTTGATGGACTACACTCAATCAAAACTGCGTTACCAGTGTTTTTGTCAAGCCATGTTTCAGTTAAAAACATAAAATCTAGATTATAAGAAGAAATAAAACTATTTATTAAAAAGGACTTGTTTTTTAACGATCTGGCATTGAGTACAGCATGTTTAAGATTTATCTGTGTTTGAGTGGATGGAATCTTTTTGCAAGGGATATGGATTAGAGTTCTTTGATTGGACGGTCTGACTGTTGCCCTCTTATCTAATCTATGTTGTTTGACTATACTAATTGTTTCAGAAGAACACATTCCCTCTATGGACCTCTGGTTGGTTTTGAGTTTGCTATGCATGGTAGCAACGCAGAGGCCCTTAATGTCCTAGACAGCAGCAGTGAAGCTGCTGGAAATCAGAGGTGGGGGAGGGGCATGATACGTCTTCGGGGATGAAAGCCTTGGTCTTGACATGACTGGAGTGCGGGGAGTCATTTGAATCCCTTGTTTTATCAAGGCTTCAAAATGGCTGGGAAATCCCATAGGTGACTTTGGTGATGGGAATGATTCAGAAAAATCTCTGGAGGGTGTAGATGTACCAGTCGGGCTCAAGGCCTGCGGTGGAGTTGAAGAAAGTGCTCCTTCGGCTGAATCATTTACTATAGATGCAGGTGGTGCTGAAGCGGAGCTTTTCCCCGGAGATGCAGATGCAGGTGGCGCCGCTGCCGTTAACCTGCTCAAAGGGAGTGGGCTGAAGCCAAAGGCTTATAAGCGCCCACCCCAAAAACTAATAAATTCCGACTTACAAAATCACTGGCTGGCATTAACTTGTATAATCAAACACATTCTCAACTTCTGAAATACATCATAATAACTTTTCAACCTTTAAACACATGTTTTTAACGCGATTTAAATGAGTTGTTAACACTTTTCACATGTATTTCCTGTCATATTTATAAGTAAACCTGTTTATCTTTATCCTATTTATTTCTTACTCACACTATCACATGTATTATTTAAGCATTTGAACTTCCCACCTTCTTATTGCAGCTTCACATGGCAAGGCGGCGTGGCTTGGCCTTGAATAGGTTTATTATTTCGTCATTATTAACGAACTCTGTTTCATTGCTAGCAACACTCTAGCTAGGCTACTAACACTTTTATGGCTCCTGCAGTGCTCGCTGTGCGGGAGGGTCACAGTCAGGTCATTAGGTTGGTTGCCAGGTGCAGGTGTCACTACCCCCTTCGCCTAATTACACTTTTTTGTATTGATTGATCGAGTTAACATGCCCAGTGCAGGTGTCGCAACGCATCGCCTGGTGGCAATTTTTACAAATTGATCGACTGGTTATCACACATGTTAGGAAAAGCTTCATATATGTAAAAAAAATGCATTCAGTTTTTTGGGTGTGCCAGCTGGCTCTGTGGGTGGCACTGGCACACCCTGGCACACCCGTGGCTACGCCAATGATTACAAATATTAATATTTACATTTTTAATAACAAAATGATCAGCTATAGGCTTCTAAATTTGAAGGCTATTTACATCACAGTTGGCTTCTCAATGAAAATAAATAAAATTGTTAAAAAAGTTAAACAAGTGTTGATAAAGAAACATTAAAAAGCATAAAAGTGATTAATATATGGAGCCCAATCTTACGGTATCTTTGTACGTAATTAATGGGGCCCAATCATTGTAATTATCGCTTGCTAGTAAAAGTAAAATTGCCGGGGTATTCAGACCACTCGATCAGTACATTCAGACCAATGTGTGTGTACATTCCGACTGAGACGTTGAGGGAATAGTACATTCCGACTTGCACCCATCCTGAATCGGTGCAATTTGCGAAGTAGGCCTACGTGTCGTTTTGTCAGACAAGTAGTGGTGAGCGTGACAGCTTCGCTCTTTGTTTTTTATATATATATTTGTCAAAAAATAAATAAATAAAAGCATTTAGGCTATCTGTAATTTTGTTTAAACTTTTGTTTATCTGATCTTTAATGTTCAGTTCACGCATAATCTGTGACTGAAACCCTTCAGTAACATCCCTCTCACCCTTTACGCACGACCATGACAGCAGGTCAGCACAGCTGCCTCAAAAGTCAGAGCTGGTCAGCGGCAGGGAGTGGTGCCTCCAGGAGACTCCCAGCCTCTGACCAGCAGTGGAGGCGAGATCCCTGTATCGCTGAATGCGCGTACCCCATGACGCTGCTGAGACCCGGACATTTCCTCGTGCCACGCCACTGCCCCACGTACAGATTCAGCACCTTCTTACTAAACACAAAAGTCCCCAGGCTGAATTTAAAGCCATTGGACCAACTACCCACTCAGTTCAGTTCAGTGCAGGAGAGGAGCGCCTTTACGCGCATGTCCACTCAGCAGCTACGGGACCAGAGCGTGGCTCTTATCTCGCTCCGGGAAAGTCCCAGCCCTGCGCGTCCAAAGCATTCCGTTACCCGCTTCCAACAAACGCCACATCCCGCCTACAAGCTACAACACACTGATGGCTGGTTACTCTGAAGAAAAATAATGACAATAAAAATATATTTCCCATATCCCTGTGTGCATCTCCTGCAACGATCACTGCGCGCTCTCATATTAAACAAAAAATATCTCACAAAAAAGACCATTTCATTATAGCTTGTTTCTAACGGACAACACTGATAAACATTTAAATTTTTTGTATTTTTCTTTTCTTTATTCTGACACAAAACAGAAAAAACCCGGATTGGCAATGAAATAAAGAAACCCACACTGCATAGTCCGTTTTTGTAAAAATATTTAGACGTAAGTAACATCACAGCACCTACAGCGGGTGCCACTTTGTTTTGTCGCCTCCCGCGCGTGAAACACACGTGGTATCACGTGTGAATCACGCGTCTTTTTTTTTTTTTTTTCCCCAGTGGCTGCAATGACCCAAACAACCACCAGGTGGCACTTGTGAGCTCTTTCTTCTCTCTTCACCGCCTGGTACACGCGGATAATGGAGCACAGCAGAGATAATGGTTTTCACTCATAACCCTACTCTTTTATAACATATTATAAGCCTTGTATATCTCGCATTGTAATAGCCTACATGTTTGTGCTGTAGCTGTGTCGGCGAATTACTCGCTCAGGTAATGACTTATAAGTCCGCATGGAAACAGTATTTTGACAGTGAGAATACGGTGGCCTCATGGGTAGAGTGCCTGGCTCTAAATAATCTTAGTGTTCTTTTCGTGGGTTCGAACCCCGGGCACTGAATGCTGTTTTTTTGCCTTTTCTCTTCAACGTGGATACATATAGCAAAAAGTGGCAGATAATGCAGCGACATGCTCTATTTCATGAGACACAAAACATGGAGAGAAATGATTAAATATACAAATGATTCTTTTGCTAAACAGCCCTAAACCGGCCCCATTCATTTTCAATGGTAGTGCTAAACCACTGCCCTCCTTGCAATTACACGTTTGGCCTGCGGCGTCGCTGTCCCGGCGGCTCCGTTTTTGCTAGTAATTTTCCAGTTCTGGCATTGGCGTCCCGTCCCGTGAGTAACAAAACGGTAAGCAACTTTTCTTCCCAGATTGGGTAATCTTTTCACTGTTTTAGTCATTTAAGTTTGCAAAACACTCTGATAGATTGTCTTTTAGAACAGACATTTGAGTAGTTTTTATGGTTAAGTTACTGTCATGCTGTTTCAACGTAGCTTTATTTTTCATTATGTTTGATGCCCTTACTCAGTGTAGAACACTTTTTTTTTTATCACTACTATTTCATTATTACCCTTTTCACTACTTTACACGTAAGTTGAGTGTGTTTAATTGTTTACAGTAACGCGGTTGCGATGTATTGACTCGATCAGTCACATGTAGTAATTCTACGCTAAAGCTAACATTTATTCCTGGATTTGTCAGGGTTTTTTATGATTTTGGTTAATATGGTACTTTTGTTTATCATCCTTTAGTTTTAGGGCTCAAATCAATAAGTACGTGCGTAAACAATGTTACAGTAGACCCAAAGTCGGAGTTTTTTTTTTATTGTTGTTCACTCGACTGCAACTTGGATTAAAAGCTTTTTGTGCTACGTTTATATTTTGATTTATTGCTGTCATGTACTGTAAAGTTATGAGTTAGAGTAATAAAATACAAAGCTACTCACAAATCAAGTTATTTCATTCACGTTGTTATCCTGATTGTTTTGTTTGTGTACTAATTAAATTGAGGCATATAATTTGTATTTTTTTATAATGCTTTGTAATATTTGGTTGAGTGGTATCATGATAAACAACTAATCTAATGGAATTAGATATATTACTTGTACTTCAACATTTAACATCTTATAATGGTGTAATTATAGTAGTTTGATTGGTGAATGATTGCACACTATGTTCTTTTAGTTGTTATTTTTTTTAATTAATATTTCATGGTTTCTGATTACAATTTCTTGTGTCATTTCAGAGAAAATGAAGAAGACAGTTGTTTTCCCCTGGCCGAGTCAATGTGGTTTTCCGCAAGGGCCCAACGACCACGTTCCGGTCACTTTCTGCTTTGTTCCTCTCATGTGTGTTCTGCCTAAAGTCCAAGTGACTATGAATTGATACCATCTGCGATGAGGGTAAGTGACTTTTTTATTATGCATGGTTGTGAATATGTGTGAAGTGGTGAGTGCTGTTTTGTATTTTAACATTTGATGTGAGTGCTTCCCCTCCTCAAATTATGTTTATTCTAGATAATGTGAAACGTTAAATAATCTCAAAACATAACAAGTCAGCAAACGAGCAGGAGAAGTAACAGCTGAATGCTGTGTGTTCATTTTACTAACATTTGGTTAAACTGTAAATGATTTAACAAAAATAAAAACTAATTGCAGTTTCTTCTCTATAGCTGCTTAGTCCGTGCCCATTGCCCTGAAGGAATCAGGAGATGGTCCACCCAAAACACTTTACAATAACTCAGTGTATAACTACAGCTCAGCCTTTACAGTGGATACTTTAACCTCTCTCCTCTCTCCAGCTGTTCCAGCTGCGGTGCCTCTGAAGTCCCCTCTGCCTCTTCCACAAGAGCTTAAGTTTCTGCTTCCTGAGGCCAGAAACACCTCAGTTCCAGGTCTGTTTTTGTGATACATTTCTTACATACCACGATGCACCTTCTGTATTTAATTTTTTTAATGTTTACTCCCAGAAACTCTTTCCCCTTCTGATACTCCTCCTACAGCGCTCATTCAGCCCGACTCAGAGCCTTCCAATGAAGAAAGACAGCAAAGTGAGAATGTCATTTCAGGTTTCCCCCTCAACGATTACAGTACATCAATCAATCAGATTTATTTCTAAAGTGCTTCACAACCAAAGCTGTGCTGTGCACAAACAAAGCACCATATTATTGATATAATTAATGACACATTTAATAACAAACCCAAGTTAAACATGAAGTAGATTATTGCAAGAGACACATTGCTTTCTGCTGTTGTTCATGTGTGGCCTTATCTATAAGGTGGAGGAGTGGGAAAATGGTATAAGTGCTCAGACGAGTATAAATTGAATAAAGCTTTTCTTTTTTTTTCATCATTTAGCCCGTCCAGCCATCCAGCGTCCAGTCCAGCCCACAGCTGCAGTCAATAGGCCACCTCCTCTGCTGCTTCCCACTGAGCAGGAGCTCAGCGAGTGGAACTGCTCTCACCAGGCTCTTCAGCTTCTCTTCTCTTAATCCTGTGCCATGTACTACTACTGCTGTGACAGCTCCCACAGCCGCTGCTGCTCTGGCTTCCTCTATAGACGCTGACGCAAAACCAGGCTCCACATCCAAGTTAGGTAACAGCCCACTAGCTATGTCAAAACAATGTATAGCAATAGTTTAATCAAATATAAAATAGATGACACTCGTATTCTATTTCTCTTTCTGCCTAGAGCCCACACCTCTGCTGCTCCCGCTGCCCATCAAGCCTTCTCCATCCGCAGCCCGTACCGGACCAGTGAAGACAGGAGGGAGGGTTTTTGTGTTGGACCACAAGCGCTGGCCTGCTCCCATGAAGGCAGTTATTGATGGTCGTCTCAATAAACACCGCGGACAGAAGGACATGCTGAAAATTGTGGATCAGGAGTATGCCACACTTGTCCACAACTCCAGCTCTGATCCCAACAGCCTGCTGCACCCAACCACCAGATTAGACATATCACAATACATCAAACACACCTGCAAACAACTAAACACATCCTCATCACTGAACACCAGTCCGGAAAAACTTGAGGAAACACAGACACTGTGGCAGTCTCTCACAGCAGGTAGCACAACGGTGCCTGTCACCATGCCGCCTGCCACTGTGAATCCCCCCCCCCCCGCTCTTTCAGTCGCCTCATCTCTCACTCAACACGCCATTGAGAAGATTGTGCTAGACATCATGGAGAAGCAGCAGCCAGCCCCTGAGCTAAAGAAGCCAAAAAATGTTTGTCTTGTGTATATGTTTATATGTTTATATAGTAAACTGACCTTTTAAATAAAGTGAAATTAGTCCTTTATTATGCATACCTGGTTCATATATATATCCAATATCTATTATTACATCTATTATGCCCTTATTCAGTATAGTACGTTTTTTTTTTTATCACTACTACAGTATGTCATTACTCCTTTTCACTACTTTACACGTAAGTTGAGTGTGTTTAAAGGAGACATCTACGCTCCACCCGCCGCCCTGATTTCTCAGGCCTATTTACAAATGAATAGACCCTGCGTTTTCACACCTCTGGGGGGAGGGGGTCATGCAGTAGGTCTAATGACATAAATTAACCTCCTAACCCCCACCTTAACTGAGGGCATTTTCTCCAGTTCAGCTTGACCCAAATCTAAAAGCGTATGGCAGCACGTGGCGCGACCCATGCAAAATCATTACTGCCATGTTCGCAATTCAATAAAGTGTGCAGGCCGTACATGTGCAGCTGTTGCTTTTGTACCTATGGATTACATTGTATTCCACTGAACTATGGCCTTTTATTATTTACCTTAATATAGGAACTATTAGATTTAGAACAAACAAATAAATGTGCAGTGTGGGCAAATTTTGGCAAATACAGCAGTTATGCAGTACAATATTGTTTAAAATCAATAAAATATACATTTTGTTGAAAGTGTTGAAATACTTTTGATTTTTATCAGAGTAAAATAGTTAAACTTCTTGGTATTCTATTACTTAGAAATAGCATTTAATACTAACACGTTTAAACATAAAATAAAAACATAAAAGTTTAAGAGTATGGCCTGAGCGGGATTCGTACCCCGGTCGCCGGTGTGAGAGTCATTCATAATCCCGTTTCGCCACAGAGGTGGTGTTTGATTACTTTGACATTTTCAGTATAGAAAATGGGCTCGGTTCAGGTGGGAGTTAAGAGGTGTTGGTGGGGCGTTTAGCATGAACCGCGCCGACATTTGATCTGGTTGCAATTTCTTTACTATCTGTCATAAAGTGAAAGGAGCCTGTGCGTCCTTTATTTAGGACAAGACATTTTTAATAGCCTATCACTGAGGTGAGTGTTGCGGAGACCGGTACACGTGGAGCTTGATAAACATGTAAACTTAAAAAAAAAAAAATACTCACGGGTTACTAAGTATTGTAAAAAAATGTAAATGTCAAAAAAATGTAATCATTTAATAATAATTTAGTAGAAGCTTTCAACACTGGAGTATATGTTTGGTTCAGGTGGGAGTTGAACCCTGCTCATTCTGCACCAGAAACTTGCGCGTTATGACTGAGCTATTAAGCCACAGGGTAGTCATAGTTTATTTTAGGTTATAAACTGGTGTTCACTGAATAAAGATTATGACAATAAAGCACAACATTGGGGGTGCTCACAAAAAATTACATTTTTGGGGCGATTAGATAACATAACATAAACGTGATGCAGCCAGTGAGTGCGTTTGAATACAGCAGTAGCAGACAGTGCGGGCATACTTTCACACCACTGATAATTGTGGGATTAATTGGACAGAGATGTTTGATTTCATTTACAAAACCTTACCTGTTCAGTCGATTGTCATTGACAACTATATTATTAACAGTGATATTGTTGCACAACCAAAATAGCAGTGTTTAAAAAAGGAATATGAAATCAATGCAAGGATATTTATTTTGTCACAGATTATACAAGATATTTACATGAATACATACAGTATATGAAACAATAAAAATGTAAAAAAAAAAAAAAAGAAAAGAAAAAAAAAGGCACGAAGCAAAAGTGCCTCAGACGGGAGTCGAACCCCGGTCTACAGCGTGCCAGTCTGTTGCACTCACCATTACGCCAGCATACTCACACTGACCAGGCAAAGTTTACAAGCAGTTTTATAGCTCAGTTTACGGCGCCGGCAGAGCTGAAGTGGACTTCACCTGCCACCTTGTGGCGATAAGATGTATTATATTTCACGCAACTGCGTGACACACGGAAAGCGGGAATGAGGACGACAAAACAAAATGGCATTGACTGTATAGACACCTGTAAAATACTGCTAATGAAACTACAGTATAAGCCTAAAGGTAACTTTGGCGCAGTGCAAAAGACAAGACGCAACACCAACATGTCACTGTGGCGTAACAGCGCATGAACCAAGGCCGACGGAGAGAGCTCATCTATTGGACCTGAAGAGTGTGAACACAAAATATGGGCCTTATTTTCTCTTATGGCCATTCGACTCATCATTTGCGACTTCAAGTTGGCCAACAGTATCTATGATGGGAGCTGCTGCTTTGACCACGAGGCTGAGACGCGCCTCGCTGTAGCCTGCGCGGACCAGACCCCAGCCTAAAGTCCACAACTATAGGCTATAGGGAACAGACTTCGTGCCGCACTGCTTGCTCGGACATAGGCCTACTCATATTGGACATAAAGGCTGGTGTGTCCGGTCAGTGTACGGGTACAGGCTATTGGGGGTACGCCTCCCAAAGAAGGGTCAAAGCAGCTGCTCCGTTACAAGAGTTGTTTATTCCCCAAAATAGGCTAAGTGTATAAGTCTATCCCAAATAACCAGGTAGTCGTTCCTCCAACTTCAGATCTGTAGCTTAAACTCCGGGACACAGCTCAGCCTGCTTCAGCGATATTGGGATGGATGGGCAGACGTGACAGTTTGCTAAATGGACCGAGACACCGTACACCTCCTCCAGCTGTTCTGGGGGACCCCGAGGCCACACCAGGCCAGCTCGGAGACATAGTCCCACCAGCGTGTCCTGGGCCTTCCACGAGGCCTCCTCCCAATAGGACATGCCTGGAACACCTCCCGAGGGAGGCGACCAGGAGGCATCCGGAACAGATGCCCTAGCCACCTCAGCTGGCTCCTTTCGACGTGAAGGAGCAGCGACTCTACCCCGAGCTCCTCCCGGGTAACTGAGCTCCTCACCCGATCTCGGAGGGTGCGCCCAGCCACCCTGCGAAGGAAACTCATTTCGGCCGCTTGTATCCGCGATCTTGTCCTTTCGGTCGTTACCCAGATCTCATGACCATAGGTGAGGGTGGGAACGTAGATCGATCGGTAAATCGAGAGCTTTGCCCCCGACTCAGCTCCCTCTTCACCACAACAGTCCGATACAGCGACCGCATCACTGCTGACGCTGCACCGATCCGTCTATCGATCTCACGCTCCATCCGTCCCTCACTCGTGAACAAGACCCCGAGATACTTGAACTCCTCCACTTGAGGTAAGGACTCCCCACCGACCTGAAGAGGGGAAGCCACCTTTTTCCGGTGGAGAACCATGGCCTCAGATTTGGAGGTGCTGAAATCTGAGGCCATGGAAGCGGTAAAAGTCGAGGTGATAAAAGTCGAGGCGGTGAATGAAAACAGGCAACATTAATCTGACACAGTTAATGATGAATCTGAAGTGGTGAAAGTGGAGGTGCGAAAAACAGGAAAGTGAATGAAACAAGCAACGTTACATTTTATGCACATATTTTTAAGACAGTAAAATTAGCCATATTATCATTTTAATGACATCCAAATTCACGAAATATCATTTTCACAGAGGCGATTTTAATCACATGTGGGATTTTATGACACTCAATTTTACCATCTTTTGTTTTTCACACAGTTTTTATCAGGTCCAGTTTTACTGCTTTGATTTTTACCACATTCAAATTTTAATTAATTTTTGTTACTTTGACCCTTCATACTTCTGGAGAGAGTTTGCTGCACTGAAAGTAAAGGGGCTGAATAATTTTGCACGTTTTTCATTTGTTAAAAAAGTTTGAAATATCCAATAAATTTCGTTCCACTTCATGATTGTGTCCCACTTGTTGAGTCTTCCCAAAAAAATACAGTTTTATATCTTTATGTTTGATGCCTGAAATGTGACAAAAGGTCAAAAAGTTCAAGGGGGCTGAATACTTTCGCAAAGCACTGTATACACTTTAAATTTCAGACAAAATTAGCAGAAATGTTCATGCTCATTAAATGAGCCTTTTGAGTACTCCCTTTTCATTTCTTTCTTGATTATAGTTGTTGTTTTGTGCAGGAACATTAGATTTTATTTTCATTGCTATTATATGGCTTATATTAATCTGTGTCCACACTAAAGCTGGTATTAGTTTCAGACACATACTTTTTATTTACTGTTAAAATCCTAGTGTTTCTCCCCAGTCCCTCAGCTGCTTGTAGCTCCGCCCCTGTTCCTGCTCTGTAGCTGCTGCAGCCTCACACTGAGAGAGGGATTCAGACTCCAGACATCACTGAAGTCCAAACTTTAGCAGGACTTCTCTTGTACTGCTTTTGTTGCTGTTTTAATGAGCTCATACACATGAGGAAAAGGCCAAAAAAAGGCGACGTATCGCCGCCCTGCGCGTGTGATGCATCATTTACTTTTCACTCCACAAACCCAGCGTCACTCTATCTAACCATAAAACCGAACATATGAGTTGGATTGTTCTCAAATAAAAAATGACTTAAAGCTAGAGATAAGCTGATTACATTCATGGATGAGTATAAGTTTGTAGAGTTCTTCATTTTGTGTAAACAGCACACGGGCTGCACCTTTTTCTCTCTCTCCCCAACCCCATTATCTTTCCCTTTCTCTCTCTCTCTCTCTTTTCTCTCTGAGGTGAGTGTAGCACAGACCGGTGCACGTGGAGCTTGATAAACAAAAATAAAAAATAAACGGCTCACGGGTGAGACTCGACTCTCATCGTTCACTTAAAGAGCTCCCTAAGGACTTTTTGTGGCCTTTGATGTTTTCCTTTTTATGGCATTTTTTCTGTGTTCAGTGGATGTTCCTCAAATTTACCTCAGGATAATCATTTCTGGAGAAGTTCATTTTGGCTATTTCAGTTTTTTTACATTAGCTTCCCAGACATAACACATAACACCCTAAGGCCACAAAAGTGGCCTCTACTTTCAACATCCATACATTTTTTGTATTTTCATTCTTTCTTCTACTTTAAAAACTCAGAATCATAGAACTACTTCTGCTTGACACATATATACCAAATATTTGTAACTTTTTAATGATTTTTAACCCTTTATTGGCCAAAATGCACACAAAAGTTCACTGTCATGCAAGTATTTGTGATACCTAAACAGGAAAACTTTTTTAAATGCATTCCAAATTGAAGGAGGTGTTTAGTTTTATTAGGCCTTGGGATGGGTCAAAGTTTAGTGGTAAAATTATTTTTTACAGGTTTTTTGTTTTTCTGTAGTGACAGATTTTCCCCCCAAAAAATCCCAAATAACACCCTAAGGCCACAAATGTGGCCTCTACTTTTAACAGCCATAAAATCACTATAATTTCATATTTTTTAATACTTTAAAAACTCAGAATCATAGAACTACTTCTGCTTGACACATACATACCAAATATATGTAATTTTTAAATGATTTTTAACCCTTTATTGGCCAAAATGCACACAAAAGTGCACTGTTGTGCTGTTTGTAATGCAGCAATAATTGCATAACTTCTATAAAAATATTCCAAATTGAATGAGGTGTTTATTTTGATTAGGCCTTGGGATGGGTCAAAGTTTTGTGGTCAAATTATTTTTACAGGTTTTTTGTGTTTCTGTAGTGACAGATTTTCCCCAAAAAAATCACACTTAGAACCCTAAGGACCAAAACGGGGACTCTACCTTTAACAGCCATAAAATCACTATACTTTCATATTTTTTAATACTTTAAAAACTCAGACTCATAGATCTATGTCTGCTTGACACATACATACCAAATATCTGTCATTAAAAAATATATTTTAACTCTTTATGAGCCAAAATGCATTCTTAACAACAGCAATAACAAAAGTAATAAAATGTAAACAAAAGCGTGTAGTGTTTCACAGGTGCACTGGGCACTATCCAAAAAACTTAATTTGGTCTTTGTGTGTTGTTGGCTATTTCTATATCTGTTTTTGTTATAATAGGCTTTAATGATTATATGAAACTGTGTTGATTGTATCTGTGCTTTTGGGTGATTTGAATTGTTGTCCTTACTCTTTGAGTCCACTGGGGGGCAGTGTGTTATAATATGGAGTCAGATTGCGCAGAAGCAGCCCAAGGACATTGATTGGTTATTCAACAAGTAGCCGCCTACCTCCTGTGTCTATAAACTGTGAAGCTACCGAGCCGTGCCCCTCTCTCTCACCCGCTGGCTGTCCTGTTGTCCACTGCAGAGCATCATGTAGCCTTTACCATAACTTCTGTCTTAGATTGTAAATTCAGGGAATAAAACAATGATTTTAATTTTAATAGAACGAACATCCGTATTATTTTTCATCCTTATTTTTGAACAATTTCTTTAATTGGTGACGCCTGAATGTGATATTCGGTTGAAAAAGAAACGAGATGGCTCCGAGTTTTTGCAGAACAAAGAAACATGTGGTGGCTTCCCAGAAACAGACTTACAAGGTAAGAAAATACCTTAATTTGTTCATATTGGCTATGATAAAAAAAGAATAAGAAAAACGCTTGTGCGTCTGTTTTAATGGTGTTTGAGTTTGAGACCACGCTAAATTTAAAATAAGAAATAAAATAAAAACGAAACTTAAGAAAATGCAACTTAACTAATTTTAGTGACGTGTTCAGACTGTACTGTATCAAAAAATGTGCCTATAAGACCTGTCTAGTTACGTTTTATCGAAGTTACATCATTTTAGCCCTGCCTCAGAAAAACAGGCCGCAGTGCAAACATGCTTGAATCTCTTTGTTTCGAAAAATATCTGGTGTTTAAGTTATCTAGTTTTCCACTTTACTATTTACATGTCCCATACATTGTTAGCTTCTCATTGTGTAGAATATTTCCTAGTATTTAAGTCTATTTCCTGTTCAAATGTTGTGCAGGCTTAGTCAGGCCTTGTGGTTAGCTGTTAGCCGCGTTAGCTTGGCGATCGCTAGCATCTCATAGTTGATAAAAAGCATTTAAAAACCGGGCGTTAAGCATAGCTTAGTGTGTGACCATGCTGCTTTGTGTAGTTGAAGGCTTTATTTGACGATTGTTTGAGGTGGAGATATTTTTAAATAATGTGGAAGCATCTCTATATATATTTTATTTTGTTAGATGTAGTGACTTCTATATATAGCTATGTGGGGTAATGATTGTGTTCTGTTGCAGCTGATAGTGAAGCTCTCTGCCTGTTTTACATATACGTGTGACATTCCTTAGAGGTGTTACGGCCCTTTGTCTCTACTGATTGAAGCCCTGGGGGCAGGGTCCAAAGGTGGAGAGGTTGAGCAAGACGCTCTGAGTACATCATGGAGTCAGATTATAGACAGGAAGGATGAGCCAGGAGAATTAAACAAACACTGTTTTTTTGTTGTTTTTTTTCTCTGTTGCTGCTGTGCTGATTGGTTTATCTACAAAGTAGTACCGGAGGCCGCCATTATGGCCGGCATGGTTGTAGTAACTATATACGGCCGCTAAACCAAATCCGTTCCGCAAATCCATTTCGGGTTTTGAGTTACCACCATAGCGTGCCTGTTAAATCCAGTCCGAGTCCGTGTTTTTTTTTTACGGATCCAGTCCGTTTTTTGATTTTGGCTTTTGTTTTGAGCATAACACAGATTCATAAACTGTGGAACTCGCTGTTAAATATTAAACATAAATATAAGGAAAATCCAAATACTCATGAAAAAATTAAATAATAGCCTAACATTGCAACAACATAATTTTTTTCTTATTTCTTAATGTATTTTCAACCTATATCTGAGGCTTTTGGAGCATTTTTTGTCTGAACACGTATAATTTTGTTAAAGCAACTAAAGTATAATTGAAGTCATCTTGGCGGCCAGCAGGGAGGGTGAGAGGTGCCTTGTTTTGTCTTGTTTTTGTGTTGTTTGTGTCTTGTTTTTGTGCCTTATTGTGTCTTGTTTTTGTCTTGTGGTGTGTGTGTGTGTGTGTGTTGTAGGGATGAGCGATGTGACAAAATAGAATATCGTTTTTGAATTATAAACTCAGTGGCGCAGATGGTAGAGCGGGTCGTCTCATGATCGGAAGGTCGTGGGTTCGAATCCCGCCTCCTGACGGTGCACATTGTCGTTGTGTCCTTGGGCAAGGCACTTCACCCACATTGCCTCCAGTGTCTGCCTACACTGGTAGCCCCCTAGGAGAGACCAACAGGCCCGGTTTGAACCGTGAGGCCGTCCTTCCGTGGACCCACCACCTGCAGAAGGAGCCATGGGGGGCTGGTGCAATGTGATTTGGGCAGCTCCGGCGGCTGCCCCCACGACCCGGCAACGGACAAGTGGAAGAAAATGGATGGATGGATGGATGGATGGAATTATAAACTCCCAATTTCGATTTGATTATGAACTAAAATAATTTAAAAACTTTGCCATAATAAACAAAGCAAAATAGACATAGGACTTAGTTTGAACTAGACTATACAAAATAAAAACACAAGACAAGAGTAATAAAGTGTTAACATACTGTGTCTTTTATTGTGTAAAAGGTTAAACGGAGCAGATGGCTCTGGAAGATCGTACGACGGTCTGATGTCATATCGCTCAGCCCTAGATTGTTGGTGATATAAAAAGATAAAATAACAATAAAAAAATATAACATTATAAAATGATATATAAAAAGAAGGAAGACACGGGCGCACAAGTTTGAGTTTCGGGAATCTTGTTAGCTAGTGGGGTTTCGGGAGTTGTGCCATGGCTCTTTCTAGTAGGGTTTCGGGAGTATGTTATGTCGCTGAGCATTGTGAGATTGGCAGCAATGTAAACTAGTAAATAAAACTAGTGAATCCTGTAGCCAGCGGTGACTCAGCGGCTGGCGGAGTTGTTCCATGGCTTTCTAGTGGAGTTTCGGTAGTTTTCCATGGCTTCTTAGTTAATGTTCCACGGATGGGTGGAATTTCCGAACTCTATGACTCTTGTAAGTGGACGGCGATTTCACTTTTTAGGTTTTGGGATTATAATTGGCTAATAATCTCGGTAAATTGTTTTGGTGGACGTGTTTTGCCTTGGTTTGCGTCAGAGGACGGACCTAAATGCCACCCCGTAGACTGGTAGGATTGAACAGACGTG
The DNA here is from genome assembly GCA_007210695.1 of Neogobius melanostomus. Taxonomy (NCBI): domain Eukaryota; kingdom Metazoa; phylum Chordata; class Actinopteri; order Gobiiformes; family Gobiidae; genus Neogobius; species Neogobius melanostomus. The sequence goes on from VHKM01000402.1 coordinate 197,579, forward strand.
TTCACCTGTTGTGACGTTCTTGGTTACACGCTGAAGAGTTTGTGGCCTTCAGAAAACCAATGTATATAAAAGAAGAGGAGAATAAAGAGAAAAGAGTAAAGAGAAAAGAGTAAAGAGAAAGAGTAAAGAGAAAAGAGTAAAGAGAAAAGAGTAAAGAGAAAAGAGTAAAGAGAAAAGAGTAAAGAGTAAAGAAACAAATTAAGTGTTAAAGTACTGGCCAGGTTATGTTATTATGTTATGATATTGTGAATATTCTACTGGCCAAATGCAAATGAGCTCTTGTATGGCCAGGTTAGATATTTGTACATGTGGTGAGGGGATTATTGTGAAATTCTGGTGTCTTGTTGTCTTGTTTTGTTGTCATGTGTCATGTGTTTATTGTGGAGCGACGAGTGTGTGACGAGTGTGGAGTTTGTGTGAACAAACGAGGTTGAATGAGAATTTGTGTAACGGAAAGCAGTTTGTGAGTGGCGTGGAGGCGAGAGAGAGATTTGGAAAGTATTGAAAAGTGTTTGGTGGATGCTGAAATGGCATTGAATGTGGTTTGCGATTTAATAAGGTGTGTGTAAGTGGAAAAATGAAGGTGGTTGCAAGTGACGGAAAGTTATAAAATAAGGGAGTTCCTTGCTCAGAAGAAATCTGTGCATGTTAAAGTTTAGAGATGTTACACGGGTATAAAATAAAAAAAAAAGAGGTTGTATTTGCTCTGTCTGCATTAGTGTGGATGGAGCAAAGAAAGAAAACTGAGAAATTATTAAACATGAGGTCTTGATACATTGAGGAGTGGCCAATCGTCTCTGTATCCGGGCACCTATGTGAAGGAGGTGTGGAGGAAATAGCTCCCCCTATTAAAAAAACAAACAAAAAAACATCCAGAATGAATAATAATAATATTTTTTTAAACATTTCTGCTGAAGGCAGTGCTATGTCAATAGCATAAAATTGCTGTTTTAGAAATATCAAAAATTAACTAAATGGAGTTAATATTGTTGACTAAGTTCAGGAGCAGGACCACGTCTCAATCAACCATTCTCTGCATACCAACCAATCCTGCACCACCTCAACACGCCTCTAATTAACCACGAGCTATATATACTCACCAGGCCAAGCCTTCATTCCCGTCTGTTCGAAACTGTCGACATGGTTACCACGGAGCAAGTAATCGACCTCACCTCACCGGATACGGATTCTAACCTGTTCTCCGGGCCTGCCGTCCCCCGCAGTGACGTTTCCTCACGTGGCCCGGCAGTGCCTCTCGTGGTCCGCGTGGTGGGACGCTTGCTCGCTTGCCGCGGCTGTGTCCGCTCCCCACGTTTCGTCTTCGTCTCTCCCCCCCTCCCCTCGCCTCGTCCCCGTTCGCCGGTCGGCAGTAGCGCATCACGGAGTCGTTGTTTGGATCTGTCTCCGTGTCTGCTTCTTCTCAACGCTCCCCTCTTCCTGTTCCTCGGGCCGCAGCGCGTGCTCGCGCCGCCGAGTCGTGCACGTCTCCCCGCGGGCTTCCAGTTCCCCTGCCTTGCCATCTACACGCCCTTCCCCCGCGGGCCGCGGTGAGTACGGGCGCAACGCGCGCGTCCCTCCACGTGCTACCCTCTCCCCCTCCCCTCCTTTTTTCCCTGTCCCGTACTCCTTCCCGTGCCCGCTCTCCACTGGTCCAGAGCGGCAGCGCGGCGTGAGTACATCCTGTTCGAGAGTCTTCTCCTTCGCTGATTCACCAGCCTCCTTCCTGCTCGGTGTCGGGCCACCGCACGTCATCAAGGCTTCATTTGGAATTCTCCGCTGCAATCTAAATCGGACGGATACCTGCGCTCTCCTTCCATGTCTTGTTTGCACCTGCCTGGCCCCGCGCTCCACGGATCCTTTCAGGTCGTATGGGGTTCCGACTGTGTCAATAAAATTTGGGGGTATGGGGTGCTTTGACGTCAAAAAAAAAAAAAAAAAAAAAAAAAAAAAAGTCGGCAACAGTGACCACGTGCCTGCTTACTCGTGTCGCTGTCTCTTTCTCACACTCTTCCTTTGCAATCTCAAAAAACTGTACTACCAAATTTCTGCTCAAGCATTCAGCCTCTGTTTACTCTGCATGTATCATTAAGTTTCGGCTCCTGCTTACTCTGCTCATGCTATACTTGCCGTGCTAACTCAGCTACACTATCTCAGGCTATACTAGCCGTTTTTTACTAATGTCGTCTTAGCTTCTGCTAACTCGGCTTTGCTAACTCTTACTAACTCTAACTATTTCAGGCCATACCGGCTGTGCTAACTCACGATTTCTCGGCTTCTGCTGATTCTTACTCAGCTATGCTATCTCAGGCTGTACCAGCTGCGCTAACTCATGTCATCTTAGCTTTGCTAACTCATTCTATCCCGGCTCCCGCCGTCTTGTGCTATATCGGCTTTTCTAGTCTGTCAACAGGAGTGCAATGCTGACATCGGATCATGTTCTTCCATAAACCAGCCCTATTTCAGCTGATGCGTTCAGGGATTACAGCTGATATTCTCCGGCATGTCGATGGTTCGCATGTTCAGCGCTCAAGAGTCGTCACACCACGCACGTCTCAGCGTGCTCACTCACACCCTCTATCGGCCAGGAGTAGCAGCACGCTCAGGAGTCGACGCGCTCGCGTCTCTCCTCGCGCTGCCCCTTCTCCTCCCGCTAGTCCTCCGCCCCCTCCACCTAGCCCCTCGCTACGCCACACCGCACCTAGTAATTGCGTAACTTGCGCCCTGCTCCGTGCACTTCCTCTCCTTCCCCTCCCCCGCGCCCCCCTCGCACTACTCGAGGTTCCTGTCGCGCACGCGGGCAGGGGTCCAACGCTTCCGGTCGCGATATCAGGGACTGGACTGTGGTTAGGCTGCAGGGTGCGCTCCGGACAGCGGGCATCTCCTTCGGCCGCTACGATAATAAACCCAAGCTTGGGCTCTATCTGTCGTCCCTCCCCGCTGACGGGGCCTCGCCCAACGCCCCCGTTCCGCTGCGGACATCTCCGGCTGGACTAGGCGCGGCCACTCGAGTGGCTTCCCCGCAAGGGGCCCAGGTGGCTCCTATCCCTGCGCACGGGTCGTCGTTATCGGACCTCGCCCCATTGCTCCTCTCATTCATATCCGCGCAGGGGGCCCCTCCCCGCGTTCACGTCCTTTCCCCCACGTCCCCAATTCCGCCCTTCTCCACTTCGGCCTCTGGCGACCCGGCGGCCGATTTTGCTAGGCTGGCCGCGGCCGTCGCTCAACCGCCCACTCAGTTAGCCCCCTCCCTCCCCAGTCAGGCCCCCCCCTCGCCATTCTCCGGCCCCACTCTCCCTCCCCTTCCGGCTCTGCCGTCTCTCCCCCGGCTCAGCCTTCGTTCCCCCGCCTCGCCCCGGCCCCGCCCCTCCCCCCCCTCCCCTCCCTTCCCCTCCCTCCCCTTCCCGAACATCAAATCCAGACACTCGGCCGTTGGTCCTCCGGGGCTTATCACTTACATTCGCCACAACCTCGACGATCTACGTCAAGCTCATTCAATCTTCGTGATCTTAATTACTATTTTTGGGGGTCTGAAGAGCTGGGCTTATCGAGACGGCGTCCCCCATCCAAAGTCTCGCCCAGTTCAATATACAATCCTAACTCAATAAATATTAATTCACACTTGTTGTGGCGTGGTCCTTGCTAGTGAAATGGAGTTAATATTGTTGACTAAGTTCAGGAGCAGGACCACGTCTCAATCAACCATTCTCTGCATACCAACCAATCCTGCACCACCTCAACACGCCTCTAATTAACCACGAGCTATATATACTCACCAGGCCAAGCCTTCATTCCCGTCTGTTCGAAACTGTCGACCCCACCCTCCCTCCCCCTACATCTGTTTTATTTCAGCACTGATTCTTCTGCTTCGAGGGGGGTCTGAAGAGCTGGGCTTATCGAGACGGCGTCCCCCATCCAAAGTCTCGCCCAGTTCAATATACAATCCTAACTCAATAAATATTAATTCACACTTGTTGTGGCGTGGTCCTTGCTAGTGAATGTGTGATAGATGCTATTTTTTATTTTTGTGTGTCTGTGGTGAATAGAACATTTTAGGCCCCAGACAGAGAGGTTTCTAAAAATTAGAATCTCTCTCTCCACTGTGGTGACATGGAATGAGAACAAAAGTGTTTATAGGTTATAATTTTGGATGCATTGATTTGGAGTACAGACCGATATCCATTTAAAGTTTATGTTTGTTTATGCACCATCTTGGATGCATTACTAAAAGTTATGAAGAAGCAATATGCAAAATTTTGAATTATTATTTTTAGGAGACGAAATAAACAGATTTAATAAATTAATGAATACATTTATGATACATAATATGGTGTACGCCATTGACCAGAAGTGAGAACAAGCTGAACTAAAAATATAAAGAAAATTAAGTGCAACTTTTAAAGATGCAGCTTAAAGAAATAAGCAACAAAATTTAATAAAGAAAAATCTAAAAAGTTTACCTAAATGTGGAGCGATTTATGGTTGTGGTGGTTTTGATGATAATTGTGGTTAAGGTGTTTTCAGACGAGATCCAGAACCAAAATTGGACCAGCAACGTTCGAGAACGAGGCGGTTGCAACAACGCTGAGGGCCATTCCTGGCTGTAGGTGTACAGCCATGGCAGAACTGTTACCAGTGAACAGACATCTCTCTTGGCATGTTGGTGCAGACAGGTGAAACACATCTGAACTATAAGCTTGTTACCTGACACCACATTAGTGGGCTTCTTGGAAGAACCACAGAGTCTGTGAGCTGCCACCACCCCAGAGCCTAATGGTCTTGCAGGACAATGGTTGCTGACGCTTGAACTGGACCCACCACAAATCATCTCTGCATACCGCCTAATCACCCGTAAACTGCTACACAAAAGTTTATTATGACAAATTAAGATTTGGTATATAGAGAAGCTTTTAAGGCTAACTTAAATGGACATAAATGTTCCCTTAAACCAACAGAATTGCAAAAGGTAAACACGGTGTGACTGCAAATTGTTTACACCTGTATTGGAACAATAATATGAAATGTCTTGTTTTGATTCTCATTTGCTCTCTCTCCTGGACAACAGGCTAAAATTAGGCCTGATGATCAAAGCGCTTTTTCAAATCTCCTTTAGTGTTAACTTGCAAAAGTTTTCTTTTAGATCAGACCAGTGTGTTTTTTTATTCCTATATACAGTTTCTACTGCTCACTTTCTGCAGAGTTGGTCACGTTACTGTGACTTGCCTTGTCAGCTCAAAACTTCATGTGACCAACTCTGAGGAAGATTGCAGAAAGTGAGCAGTGGAAACTGTCAGGGATAAAGAAACCACACTGGTCTGATCTAAAAGAAAACTTTAGCAAGCTCTGGGCACTATATAAGAGCAGTGGGACAATGAGGAGACATTTGAAGATACATCATGAGGCTTTGGATGTGATCATGAACTCTGGGAGAGAGGATGAGGAGAAAAATATTAGACCAACGAGGATTCTGATTTAGGGAATGACCAAATGAAATTAAGCTCTGATTCAAGGGAGGACTCATCTGAAGACCACACTGAAGATGGCAGTGTAGAGGAGATTGGGGAAGAATTGAGATGGATATCCAAAAGTGGAAGCATTGTGTGGTACTCGCTCCGGTATGTACTCGTCCCAACAGGATTGTCTCCTGGACATACAGTACTGCCTATGCTGTCACGCGAGTAAGTGATCCTTTGTCTAACATCAGGATGTTTCTAACTGATAAAATAATGAAGCATTTATTATAGCACTTCGGGCCAGATAAAGGTAGAAAAGCGCTGTATAAGTTGAGATCATTTATTGGCAATGACAAACTTGCAAACGTGAAATTGAAAACTGGCGAGATTAGGACATGCTGGAAATCTTGGCTTACGTCGGGCTTCTTTTTCTGTAGTCAGTCCAGGAGACAATCCCATTGTCCCACTGCTCTTATATAGTGCCCAGAGCTTGCTAAAGTTTTCTTTTAGATCAGACCAGTGTGGTTTCTTTATCCCTGACAGTTTCCACAGCTCACTTTCTGCAATCTTCCTCAGAGTTGGTCACATGAAGTTTTGAGCTGACAAGGCAAGTCACAGTAACGTGACCAACTCTGCAGAAAGTGAGCAGTAGAAACTATTAGGAATAAAAAAAAAACACTGGTCTGATCTAAAAGAAATCTTTTGCAAGTTAACACACAAAGACCAAATTAAGTTTTTTGGATCGTGCCCAGTGCACCTGTGAAACACTGTGTGAAAACCATAACACTACACGCTTTTGTTTACATTTTCTTACTGTTGTTATTGCTGCTGTGTTTAGTTGTTTCTTCAAAGAGGAAAGGCTTTTGACGCCACACACCCCCAAATCCCCCCTCACTACACCACACCAACACCCTCCAAATGTTTATCTTATGCACAGTCATCCAACTCATATAAAAATGTTCCCACATTTGCAAACTGCTCCTGAGATAAAACCACAGAAGACAGAGTTTCTGTGGAACATTTGTGTTGATTTTCAATGGGATGACAGCATTTTGTTCATTTTAGTGTGGCTCTACAGAAACATTTAAAAACTGTTAAAAACAAGGTTACTACCATTGTGTGACCAACCCTTAGGGCAAATGAACAAATGAAGCTCATTCAATTTGAATCACATTTATAAAGGTTATACAAGTATTACTGACTCTGCAAGAGCAAAAATGAGGAGTTAAGAATGCATTTTGGCTCATAAAGAGTTAAACATATAAAAATATGACAGATATTTGGTATGTATGTGTCAAGCAGACATAGATCTATGAGTCTGAGTTTTTAAAGTATTAAAAAATATGAAAGTATAGTGATTTTATGGCTGTTAAAGGTAGAGTCCCCGTTTTGGTCCTTAGGGTGCTAAGTGTGATTTTTTTGGTGGAAAATCTGTCACTACAGAAAAACAAAAAACCTGTAAAAAATAATTTTACCACTAAACTTTGACCCATCCCAAGGCCTAATAAAAATAAACACCTCATTCAATTTGGAATATTTTTATAAAAGTTATGCAAGTTTTTGTGATTTCTAAACAGCACGGCAGGGAACTTTTGTGTGCATTTTGGCCAATAAAGGGTTAAAAATCATTTAAAAATTACAAATATTTGGTATGTATGTGTCAAGCAGAAGTGGTTCTATGATTCTGAGTTTTTAAAGTATGAAAAAATATAAAAGTATAGTGATTTTATGGCTGTTGAAAGTAGAGGCCACGTTTCGGGCCTTAGGGAGTTATGTGTGATTTTTTTAAAGGGAGCCCTGAGGGTTAAAAGAGCCGGCTCTTTGTACTGACTCGTTCGCGATCGACCCATCACATTCCTATTAGCGCCCCGTCCTTTCGGCGCCCCATGCAAGGCATATATTGCATATGCCCTTTTTGCGCCACTGTCATGACATCATCATCTGCCCCCAGTCAGCTCTGTATATGCCACACGGATGAAGAGGAGGGCAACAAACATTTATAAGGACAGAACACATCCTGGACACTCACTGTTTGAGCCCCTGTGTTTTAGAGAGTTAAAGACTCACAGCAGCAGATTGAACAACAGTTTTTACCACCAAGCTGTGAGCTCCATCACACCTTAATAGCACTTTAGCACCACATTGGAGCTGCTGCTGTTTTTATTATTATTTATTATTGAGACTTTGAGACACAAACCAGTTTCATTATGACAAATAAAGCATTCTATTCTATTCTATAACTGGGCTTTCCCAAACTGTTTAAAGGTATAGTAATCTTAGTGAATGTAAACTTTTGGTTTTGTAAAAAGTAACAGAAAATTCTATCTCTCATTCTTCTGGAATTTGACAAATAGAAAAAATAGTTTAAAATTCTAATTGATTAAAATATAAAAGTTAATTCTGGTTTCATGTCAGACAGTGAGAAAAAAATGTGTCTTTTTATGAAGTGTATTTAAACATCTGGTTCTCACTGTAAATGTTGTAAAAGTCTGTAGGATAAACTTGTAGGTTTTCATTCTTCTGGAAATGTATTTTTGTCATAAACAAAACAAAAACAAATCACTAATATTGTTTTGTTCATAGTTTGTGTGAAACTTGAGCCCTGACACAGAGACAGTGAACTGACCTGAGAGTCTGCAGGCGACAGTCTGACCTCTGCAGGAAATCACACAGATGAGACACTCCTGAGTCAGACAGGTCTCTGTTATAACTCAGGTCCAGCTCAGTGAGATGTGAGGGGTTGGACTTCAGAGCTGAGGCCAGAGAGGAACAGCTGATCTCTGACAAACCACAGTCACTCAATCTGAATAAAGAATAAATGAAGTGATTAAAGTCCAGAGATAAAACAGAAAATAAAAGTCACGACCCGGCAACGGACAAGTGGAAGAAGATGAATGAATGAATTAAAGGGGGTGACAGTGGCGCAGATGGTAGAGCGGGTCGTCTCATGATCGGAAGGTCGGAGGTTCGAATCCCGCCTCCTGAAGGTGCACATTGTCGTTGTGTCCTTGGGCAAGACACTTCACCCACATTGCCTCCAGTGTCTGCGTACACTGGTAGCCCCCTAGGAGAGACCAACAGGCCCGGTTTGAACCGTGAGGCCGTCCTTCCGTGGACCCACCACCTGCAGAAGGAGCCATGGGGGCCGATGCTATGTGACCTGGGCAGCTCCAACGGCTGCCCCCACAACCCGGCAACGGACAAGTGGAAGAAAATGAATGAATGAATTAAAGTCCAGAGATAAAACAGAAAATAAACGTCATGAGAAGAATCCAAACTGAAGAGTTAATAAGAAAAAAATATATTATTTCTTGTCTAAAACAGTGTGTGTGTGTATATATATATGTATGAATATCTTAAACACTATGACAAATGTATTGTGGCTTCCGTACAAACCTTTTAGCCATGGAGAGGATCTGAGGCTGGGTCTATAGTTTTGTGACGTGTAATGAGGCTATTGTGACAAATACTCTGAGATCCAGAGTAATGTTTTCGTGCATTTATTGCGTAAAAAAGGACAAAGCTATAACAGCACATTAGGATGAATATGACAGAATGAAGGAAAACCAGAAGGATAAACGGACAAAAATGATAAATGGAATAGGTGTGGTCAACAAAAATGATGGCTACCCAGAGCAGACCTCTCTCATCCGGACTCCAGGTGAGTGTGTGTTAGTGTATGTAAACTTTTGGTTTTGTAAAAAGTAACACAGAAAATTCTATCTCTCATTCTTCTGGAATTTGACAAATAGAAATATTTTTTAACCCTTATGTCAAGACATTCATGACTTACAATCTTCTTTGCTCTCCTATCACCATATAAAAGTCATATATTTTATAATGTCAGCATTTCATTTTGAAGAACAAGAGACAGATTTGACATTTTGACTGTATGTTTTCAGTTTGGACTTTGTTCCTATTGTCGGCAGGTGAATGCAATTGTGGTATTTTCCCATTAGAATATAATGGGGCCTTGGCAGAACCTGGGACTTTTCTGCCATAAAACTTCAGATTTTAAATCTCACTGCAATACAGGAAAAAAGTAACATATCTGTGATGTCAGCGTTTCATTTGGAAGAAAAGGAGTTGAATTTGACATTTTCACTGCATTTCAGAATGTTCCACTTTTCTAACATTGTACACAGATGCATGTATCTTCAGTCAGCTTATACTGAAGCTGTGGCCGAGGGGAAACTATAGGATTTGTTTGCCTTTGTGTTTCCTCTAAAATATATGAATCATTTTAAAATTAACAAGTGATTTATCGACAGTAATGTTTAGTGTAAAGATTCTTACAGTTTAGAAATCTTAGACACTAAAAAAGCTCAGTGTGAGCGTCACAATCAGTGGTGAGTTTTGAAGCAGAAAAGTCTCTGTTGAAAACGAGGCCATGTTTGTAAACCTGAGGGAAACACGAGAATAAATCCAGACTGCAGCTCTTTGTCCAGGTTATTTTGTGTGTTGAGGTCACTTTCAGCTAATTCATATTTTTGCACAAAAAAACTCAAAAATGAGTTTAGGCTCCGCCCACCGCGCTCCTGTTATCACATAAACACAGAGTTTACAAACTGTAGAATATGAAACAACTCTGGCCAACTGTCAAAAAAAGTTGAAATTTATGAAATACTGTAAAAATGTCAAATTTCACTTATTTTGTTCCACATGAAACCCTGATGTCACAGATTGAGTGATTTTATGCCGTATTTCAGTGAGATTTAAAAATGGAAGTTTTCAGGGTAAAGTCCATTTGAAATGCCTTATTTCCATTATATTCAATAGGAAAAAATACAGTGATTTTATTCATGTGCCAACAATGGGAATGAGGTCCAATCTGATGAAATTCAGTAAAAATGTTCAAATTCATTCTTTTTCTTCCAAATGAAATGCTGACATTGTAAAAAGTGAAGTTTTAAACTGCTCTGGAAGAGCAAAGAAAAACATGTGTTTATAATGGAAGTCAATGGGGCTGTTTCAGCCGCTGCCATTTTCAAATAAAGAATCGTCCACTACAGAAAAACTATAAATGCATCAAATCCATTTCACTTCATCTGTGACACAAACACGGCTCTGGAAACAAAGCCTCAGCTCTTTACATTTTATTATTACAAATATAATCACACTTTTGTGTTCTTGTCCAACAATTTTTTTTTTCCGGTTTAAGTTTTGAAACTGGGATTTTAAGGGTTAAAATGACATGTTTGGTAGTTTTGGAAAAGTTTCCAGTAGTTCATGTGATTTATGCAAAAAGAAGTGGAAACAAATATTGAAAAATGCAGATTTTATGGCTGTTTTTAAGCGTGTACATGTTTGTACACTAGGGGGCGAACGTATGGAAAGTTGTAAATCTCTCACTACAGAAAAACTACAAATGCTTCAAATCTATTTTTGGCTCATCTTTGACACAAGGCCCTAAAATCCACCAAAGTCACAGCTCTCTACTGTTCATTATTATAAACATAATGAGGTTTTTATGTTGTTCACAAACTTCAAAGTTTTTGTTTTCAAACTGGCATATAAAGTGTTAAACCCCCAAATAAATCAAATGTTTGGTAGTTTTGAGAAGGTGAGAAGTGATTCTTCAGATTCATGGAAAAAATATGAAAGTGTGTTTTTTATAGCAGTTTGAAAAGCGTGTACATGTTTGTACACTAGGGGGCGAACGTATAGAAAATGCAGATCTCCAATATAAAAGACATGAGAGAAAAACAAACACTGGATTCGGAAAATTTGGCTCAAAAGAACATTTTCTGCAGAAATCCACGTCTCAAGCTGCAACACAGACAAACTGGTCAGGAAATGAAAAAACTAAAAATCTTGCAAAATGTACAAAAATGTACATAGGATGACATAAGGGATAAATTCTAATTAACCTAAAAATATAAAAGTAAATTCTGGTTTCATGTCAGACAAAATGCAAATGTGTCTTTTTATGAAGTGTATGTAAACATCTGGTTCTCACTGTAAATGTTGTAAAAGTCTGTAGGATAAACTTGTAGGTTTTCATTCTTCTGGAAATGTATTTTTGTCAGAAACAAAACAAAAACAAATCACTAGTATAGCTGCAAGCGGCGATTATCGGCCCTTGCCGACCGCCCTGCCTAAAGCAAGGGGGAGCTTCGCGCCCTTTTGTCTCCCTCAATCTAAAATTACGGTATTGCTACTGCCTTTATGTTTTTTTTTTACTTTTTTCCCAAGGGTCTTAGTTTTAGGATTTTTGGAATGCGCTAACGCGCACTCCGCACTAAATTTTGACATTATACAGAGAAAAATTAGTATGAATTTGTATCACACTATATCTGCAAACTGAAGCATATTTTTACATTTTACATAGGGCTGCGGCTGCGCCGCAGAAAATCCTCACTTCTCGCTGAATTATATGGCACCGTGAAAAATATGGCATGGGTGTGATTGACTTTTCTGATCGGAATGACCAAATAGAATTTTGTGCCAAATCATTTTAATTTTTGTAAAACAAAAATTTGTACTCTCCATATAATTCCTATAGGGGGCGCTATCGCGCCCAATTTGAATTTTGCCAAATGAACGTGTTTAGGACTGTGACTTTAACAACTGATAACAAAATGAGCGAAATCGGGCTTCATATGTGCGAATGGGAGCCATTTTTTGTTTGCGAAAAATCTCAAAATACTTCGTACAGTTTGCGGCTTCACCGCATAAAAAACGTAAAACTTAGAAAAATAATTTGGATAACTTTTAAAGTTCTACTTCTCAAGATTATTTCCACCCAAAATTAGGTCGTTCCGATAAACGCTCTAGGAGGAGATAGATTTTGTACAAAGTGAAAAATAAAGGCGGATTCCCGCTTCGCGGGCTTTCATCCAAAATGGCCGACACCCAATATGGCGGACGGCGTTGCCGTAATAATATTTTTTGCTCAACATGTCATGATGCACGTCTGTGCCGATTTTTATGATTCTACGACAAATTTCATTTTTGGCCAAGTCTTATCTCGCAATGTAAAAAAAAACTGAGGTGGCGCTGTCGCGCCACTATTTTGAAATTCAAAATTTGGAAATAGTCAAAAGTTGTGTGGGATCGGGTTTGAATTTTGGACCAAAATCTGTGACTTTTTGTCGATGTTCACTGGGTGAAAATTGCGATGGTGCGAAAGAAAGAAAGAAAGAAAGAAAGAAAGAAAGAAAGAAAGAATGAAAGAAAGAATAATATTCCCATACGAAAACAATGTTCCCGCTTACGCGGTAAACTATATATTTTTGGAAAGTGCTCACGCATTCCTACCTCATGGTAGAGGTCCTGGGTCACTGACGGGCACGAAGTCGCCCATTGACTTTTATGGGCTCTGTACAATTAAAATGTTGATTTTGCATTATACATTGTATGTGCACGGGACGTGCACGACGAGAGGAGTGCGTTAGTGCATGTTTGAGAGGAGGGGAGCGCTTCGCGCTCGTTTTGTGCGCTCCGCGCACTTTGGGGGCACTCTATACGATTACAAGAGCCCTTCGCCAGCCCTGATGGCGCTCGGGCCTAAATATTGTTTTGTTCATAGTTTGTGTGAAACTTGAGCCCTGACACAGAGACAGTGAACTGACCTGAGAGTCTGCAGGCGACAGTCTGACCTCTGCAGGAAATCCCACAGATGAGACACTCCTGAGTCAGACAGGTCTGTGTTAAAACCCAGGTTCAGCTCAGTGAGATGTGAGGGGTTGGACTTCAGAGCTGAGATCAGAGAGGAACAGCTGATCTCTGACAAATCACAGTTCTCCAATCTGAATAAAGAATAAATGAAGTGATTAAAGTCCAGAGTAAAGTCAGAGGAGTTTCTGTAGCTACAGCTGAACATCTGAGACTCTGGTTTGGAGCAGTTTCAGTGATTAAAGGATGAGGAGAGTGGAGGAGGGACGAGCGAGAGCCGTCACAGACCTGACACTGATGTCCTCAGACACAGCACTGACCTGAGAGAGGAGAGCTGACAGTGAGGACTCTTCAGACCAGCACACAGCACAGACACTGAGGAGTCACTCAGGATATTATAACTCAGATCCAACTCTCTGAGATGGGAGGGGCTGGAGCTCAGCGCTGACGCCACCACTTCACAGTGAACCTCTGAGAGTCCACATTCTATAAACCTGTAACAGATGTTAGAGCGACATGTGAGTGATTATAACAGGTCTGTGAAGCTGCTGTCTGTGACTGAGGACTCACACAGCCTTCCTGCAGTTCCTCACCGCTGGGATCAGTCTCAGTTTACCCAGATAAGACGTGCTGTACTTGTTTAGGTCCAGCTCCTCCAGGACCTGCTCTGACATCTGCAGCATGTAGGCCAGAGCCGAGCACTGGATCTCAGACAGTTTCTCCGCAGATCCACCTCCAGACTTCAGGAAGTCCTGGATCTGCTGCTGCACAGACTGGTCCTTCAGCTCCATCAGACAGTGGAAGATGTTGATGCTTCTGTCGGGAGAGACTTTCTCTGTGTTCATCTCTGTAAGGTTTTTATTGACTTCTCTGATTTCTGATTGGTCGATTGGACTCAGCAGAGCTCCTAAAAGTCTGTGGTTGGACTCCAGACTGAGGCCATGAAGGAACCGCACAAACAGGTCCAGGTGACCGTTTGGACTCTGCAGGGACTTTTCAAGAGCTTTTCTGAGGAAGTCATTTGGACTTAACTCTGAGACTGTTCCTTCACTTCCATAAAGAAACTCCCTGACCACCTCCTGGTTGTTCTCTAAGCAGTGGTGCAGGTAAACGGCTGCCAGAAACTCCTGCACGCTCAGGTGGATGAAGCAGTAGACTGACTGGTTGAAGACACTCTCTCGTTTGAAGATCTCAGTGCAGAGTCCGGAGTAGACCGAGGCCTCGCTCAGGTCCAGACCCACCTGCTCCAGGTCTTCTTGGTAGAACATGATGTTTCCTGTCTGCAGATGCTCAAAGGCCAGTCTCCCCAGCTTCAGGAGCAGCTCTGTGTCGGCCTCTGTCAGCCCCCATGTCTCAGACCTGACCTCTGTTTGTGTCTGTTTGTACTTCCTCTTCCTGTGCATCTGCACCAACAGGAAGTGTGCGTACATGTCTGTGAGGGTCTGGGGCAGTGGTCCGCTCTGATGGGTTCTCAACACGTGGTCCAGGACTGTGGAGGTGATCCAGCAGAAGACTGGGATCTGGCTCATGTTGTGGAGGCTGCGGGAGGTTCTGAGGTGGGACAGGACTGTTTGAAGCTGCTCTTCATCTGAGAACCTCTTCCTGAAGTACTGCTCCTTCTGTGGGTCAGTGATGAAGCCCCTGACCTCCGTGACTCTGTGCACGCACCGCGCTGGGATCTGATGGGCCGCCGCTGGGCGGGAGGTGATCCATATAAGGGCGTGAGGAAGCAGAGCGCCTCTAATGAGGTTCACCAACAGTACGCCCACCTCTGTCCTCTGTGTGACCTCAGAGATGAGCTCACAGCTGAAGTCCAGAGACAGTCTGCTCTCGTCGAGGCCGTCAAAGATGAACAGGAGTTTACAGACGGACAGAGTCTGTGGGTCAGAGAAACATGTAAGGCTCATTCACACATGTTTGATTTAGGACTAAAGTGTAAACCTTGTTTTGGGCTGACACTTAGAGAAGCTATATCATGCAATATCACCTTTTTGGAGCTTTTAGCCATGTTGTTTTGCTATTTCCTTCTCAAAAACACCCCCAGAGCGGTTTTTGGCTTCATTCACACAGTTCTCAGTAATCCTCCTGAATCCTGCTCTCTGAGCAGCTGCTCCGCCCTCTCCTGGTAAACCACTGAGCTGTTCAGTTGTGTCGTCACAAAGGAACGGAAGTGCTCTACGTCTGTAATGTAATGCCTTACGGCCTGGTTTTAATTTATAAATATTATTTTATTTTTGTTGTGAGAGAGAAATAAAAAAATTAAAAATTAAAAAATAAATAAATAAAAGAACTCTCCGATGCGTCTGTGCTGTCCCACGAGGCTAAACAAACGCACCCACGGCCGGAGGATCCATGGATCCGATCAGAAGTCATGTTTGTGAAGACTGAGCTCTTTCTAACCTACTCTGGACACGCCTGCTCTTTTTTCTTACCCAACGATAATGTCACGGGTTCGCGTTTGGCTACGAGAGGAACAGGACTATTCAACCTTCCTAAAGAAGAGTGCACTCGCCACAAGTTGGAATTTCTTTCTGGGATTCAGCGACTTTATCAACCAACCTGATGGATGCTTGGTGAACCTTGGCCAGAATCAAAGTGGATTCACTTTTATAACCAACACGATCCCATAACCTGATGGGGAGGCCAGACTGAGCGGTGAGTCAATCAAAACGCGTGTTAGCGTGTGTGTTAGCGTGTGTGTTAGCATGTGTGTTAGCGTGTGTGTTAGCGTGTGTTAGCATGTGTGTTAGCATGTGTGTTAGCATGTGTGTTAGCGTGTGTTTTAGTGTGTGTGTTAGCGTGTGTGTTAGCGTGTGTGTTAGCATATGTGTAAACTGTGAAACTGTGTTGCACATGTCAACTCCTTATAACTGCATTATGTGAAGTAACTTTTTGCATCGATATTTATATTTATAATACTGTAAATGTGGAATGAGCGGAGAGAGGGGCGGAGTTAACTGAATCGAAGCGTCTTGTCTTCCGGGTTTGGAAAATAACCCCCAAAAATGTCTCTCAAAAATGAGTACTCCATAGTGATAGAGGTACAATATATCATATAAATGCCTATACTTTACTTTGGAATGGCTAAAATAGCATGATACAGATTATTTAAGGTCAAACAAAACCTCCTGAAAACAGAACGTCCGTCTCACCAGGAGGAGGCGCTGTGACATGAATAAGTGTAAGTACAAAGGACAAGTTTCTCCCTGATCTGTAACATGTAACTCATAAACAGAAATGGAGCCATGTCTGGACTTTACTATTATGTCTGACCAAACTGGGCTCAGCGACAGACGAGGCAGCAGAAGATGTTTTATTACTTCTGGAACTAGACGGAGGCCATTACCGTCATCACCGCGGGTCAGAAGTAGGACAGAGCTAACTCTTATCTTCTCAAATATTAGTCGTTAGGGACGATCATAAATTCTGGGTCATGATTATCTGGGCCAAAATAATTGTGATTAATGATATTATCACGATATTTGCCTCTGGTTTAAAAATGTCACTGAAACTGCAGAAATGAGAGAAATGAACTGGATCATGAAATATTCCTCTTCATCGTCTGCTATTTTTTGCAGTAAAGTTTAAGTATAGAATAAAAAGCAGCTGATCTTTTCACGGCTACAACCGAGAGCATTTCATTCCTGGTTTAATAAGGCCCTTTATGAACGCAAAGGAACCACATGGGAAATAATCCAAGAATCAGGTGGTGTCAGCAGCTCGTTATCATTATTTCAGAAGAAACACCAGCAGAGCCATGTGGTGCTACGAGCATCACATTAATCAATGGACTTTGCTGCCTGGTAAAGATGAGAGACTGTGAGAAAGCTTCTGACTGAAGCCTGTTCCTGAAGTTTGTCTGTATCTTTGGTGTTTGTCTCTCAGATGGAGCTGCGTTCGCTCTCAGAGTCTTTTCTTCCACATGTTCCTCATCTGGGAGTTTACTCTTAGTTTCCTTTTGCTGTCGATCCACAAAGATCCCACACTCAGACTTGACTTTCTCCTGAGGATAAAGTGATTGAGATCCACCTGGTTCACCTGTCCACTCGCCCTGACAGCGGCTCTGATTAGGGGAGTCGGGGGGATTTAGCCGTTATCTTCTAGCACCATGATCACCATTATTAAAACATGCAGTGATCAATGAAACGCTGCATTTTTTATCATGATTAACCATATTATTGTTTATCGTCCCCTCCCTAATTACAGTCTGCACATGTGTGAACGTTTTCACAGATTAACTTTAAAACATGGCTGTAAAATGTGACCAAAGATCCATCAGAGTTTAGTCGTTTCCTCTTCTCACTTTTCTGTTTGTGGATCCTCTTTATCACCAGACAGACGTCTGTGTTGGTTGTGTTCAGTTTGAGACAGAAGCTTCAGTTAAATAAATTTATGTTTGGTTAAATCAGAGTCAGTTCACCTTCACATGGCTCCAACTGCCCCAGTGAACCGTATGGACTTTTAAAAGAGCTCTTATTGGACAGATGGAGTCACATCAGCCCAAATGACCTGTAGCTGTGAGGGAACTGTCCTCCAGTTTGTTTCAACCAAACCAAATGTTGCAGAAAACACCTTAACACTGTATTTCCTTAACGTTCCTTTTGTCATTTTGGTCACATTTCTAAATGTTTGAGCGCATGGTTTGCAGCAAACTCTGCCCTCCATGATCCCACATAAACAGCTGAGAGTCATTTACTATGATTTGATTCATATTCATCAAACTGTGACTAACTCCTCAGAAAGTAAAGCTTTATATAAATGAGAGTGACCTGTGGATCCAGCGCTGCATGGAACACTTGGATCAGCTCCGTCAGACTGTAGCGCCCCCTTCTGACCAGGTTCATCTCTCTGAAGGACAGTGGCACCACCAGCTGCAGCTCCTGGTTCTCTGAGCCCTGGGCCCAGTCCAGACAGAACTTCAGGACTGAGAAGGTCTTCCCCACTCCAGCCACGCCCACAGTCAGCACGGCTCTGATGGAGCCCTGCTGCAGCGCCCCCTGCTGCTGCTCAGGGGGCAGAGCTTTAAAGATGTCCTGGCACCTGATGGTGATCTCCTGGACCTTCTTCTTCTTGGACTGTGTCTCCAGACTCCTCTCCTCAGGTTGGGCTCTGGCCTCTTCACTGACGCCCTCTGTGATGTACAGCTCAGTGAAGATGCTGTTCAGAAGAGTTCTATCTCCTGATTCTTCACTTCCCTCTCTCACTCTCTCACATCTGCTGCTCAGGCTCTGCTTATGGTCCTTCAGAACCTTCTGGAGACCTTCACCTGGACACAGAGGAGGCAGACACCTGTTAATGTTGATGAACAGGTCTCTTATTCCCTGATGTAGTTCATGAGTCTCAGACTGAGCAGACTCACCTGGTGCAGGGCCTTGAACCCACTGATCAGGACTGTTGCCTGTGTCTCCACACTGAGGCCAGGCGTCCTGCTCTGACTCTGTTTCTCTGTGACACAAACACACAGCACTGAGCACGTCTTTAACATCACATTTGTTACAATCACAAATATAAAGCACAGTTTACCTGCTGAGACTCTGTGTTCAGGTTTAGTTTAGTTTATTTATTTGTTTGAGCAGTTAACCTGCTCAAAGGGAGTGGGCTGAAGCCAAAGGCTTATAAGCGCCCACCCCAAAATAAAAATAATAACATTACATTTAACATTTACAAGGTAGCAAATCATAAACAAATGAATATAGGGCAAAGTAACAATAAATAATGAAGAATAAAATAAAAACAACAGCAAAATAAAGAACAACAAAAGAATGTGCTACTTTTATGTTATAAAGGTGCATTAATACATATTATATTCTGAGATCTTGCTACTTCCCAGTTGTCATTACCATTCTTAATATAATTTAATTTGGGTTTAATTATCATTATTATTATATTTGTTTAATTGAGTTATATGTGAAGTATGATGTAAGCCCTGCATAGTGTGGTGCATTAAAAAGCCAGGGTGTAGAGCGGGCCAGTTGAAGAGGGCAGTAACTCCTCCTCAACAAACCCCCACCCAGCTGCCCTAACAGCTGATTTTGTAGATGATGTACCTATGCTGAGTGGTGCATTAAAAGACAAGGTTTTGAGCCCGTTGGGAGGGTCCCTCTCAACAGATTCATAACTTGCCTAACCTAATTCTCAATTTGTAAATGTGAGCAATAGAATGACAACCGTTCCAAGCAGCAACACTCTTCCTTGATTATAGAGGAAACACACATAATTGATCCTACTGCGCCTCCTAGTGGCAACACATTTCTTGTTCTCTGTATATTTCAAAAGTCTTTTGTTTGTATTTACATTTGAACAGGTTGATATTTGGACATCGTTTCAACTCCATTTCCAGTTTATTCCACAATTGTACACCATTAACTGTTGGGCTAAAACTTTTCAAAGTTGAGCTATGTTTCTGAGTCCTAAAGTTTAATTCATCACGTAATTCATAACAACCAGTACGTTCTTGGAACCTTCTTTGTATTTGGCCCGGCAACAGTTTGTATCTTGCTTTGTATAACATCTGTACAGTTTGGAATTCAACAATGTCACAAAACTTCATGATCTTTGATTTTAAAAATAATGAGTTTGTGTGGTCCAAAAACCCAACTTTATGAATTACTCGGATAGCTCTTTTTTGCAACAATACTATTGGTTTAACTGTGTTTTTATAAGTACTACCCCAAACCACAGTGCAGTAATATAAATATGGTAAAATCAGAGAACAGAATAAGATATGTAGAGGCGACGGTGGTGCAGAGAGTAGAGCGGGTCGTCTTGTGACCAAAGGGTCGGCGGTTCGAATCCCGCAGGTGCCCACTGTCGTTGTGTCCTTGGGCAAGACACTTCACCCACCTTGCCTCCAGTGTCTGCGTACACTGGTGTATGAATGAGAGTGTGAATGGGTGACTGGTTCCTTGATGTAAAGCGCTTTGAGTGCCTAAAGCAGGTAGAAAGGCGCTATATAAAATGTGACCATTTACCATTACCATTTAGAGCTTTGATGTTTAAAATGTGATTTGCTTTTGCTATTACTGAAATGCTTCTAGAAATTTTCGTAGATATTTAATATGAGCTTTCCAAGTAATTCTGTCATCTATAATAAGCCCAATGCCCATCTCGACTGCGCATGCGTGAGTCAATCAGGCTCCTAATTTCGGCTACCAAACAAACCACCACCGCCATTGAAATGTGTGAGCGAGTTCAGGTAGCGGAGCGTGAACACTGAAGTATATTGAGCCATAACCGTGAACTATAAGGCTTACGGGCATTGGTTTACAGACTATAAGTCTCAAGTCACATTTCTTGCAAATATTTAAGTTGTCAATATCTTGAAAGGGAAAAGTCAGGACGGCTCCGTAAGCAGGAGCGGACCATCGCGGACAGGGGAACGACAGGACCTGGGATCAGCCCGACACAGACACCCTCACTTTTTTAAATCATTTGAATTTGTCTTGTAATCACAGGGAAACGTTCCAAAATGGCGTTGATGTTAAATACAGTGGGTAAATGTCCGTCTGTCAAATTAGCGACCGATTAGCTCTGTTGTTCCATCAGATCACTCGTAAAAAAAATAAATAAAATAAAGTACATTTAGATGGCATAGCCTATGTGTGTATGTGGATCTCTCTGGTCACAATTAAGAAAAAGATTGTCTACTGTCCACCTCCTTATTGACAAAAAAAAGAGGGATTCTATGTATTTATTTCTCATTTCAGTTTAAATGTTGTGAATATCGGCGACATGAGGCCACAGTTTCAGACCCTGGACTTTGTCCAACAGTCGCCTTCAAGGGTCAGAAATGTTTTTCTCACATAGTTATTCCAACTATATTAACAAGGACTGGTCGTCATTTTTAACAGCATCTCTTCGTATGAATGGCAGTTTCATTTCTGTCTATCTCCGTACGCAGCCCCGGTTGTAAAAATAGACTTTAAGTTAATATTGTTACAGGCTCCATGGCGACGACAAAAATGCTTTAAATCATCAACTTTCCAGTGGTTAAAACGGTCCAAATCAGAGCTTTCTTCATTGCTTTACGCTAACTATCATTATTGTTTGGTAGCCAAAAGACATTCCATTACCCATAATGCAACGGGCGAGCCGAGATGGGCATTGGGCTTATAACACCAAGGAATTTGATTTCATGCACTCGCGCTATGACAACACCCTCTATCTGAATTGCTTCCTGAGCATTAGAATAACAGTTGCCAAATATGATCATTTTGCTTTTACTCAGATTTAGAGAAAATTTATTTAGTTTGAACCACTTATTGACACTTTTGAGTTCCAAGTTAACAATCCGACACAGTTGCTGTAAGTCGTCACCTGATGCAAAAATATTTGTATCGTCAGCAAACAAGATAAATTTAAGTACTTGAGACGTTTTACAAATGTCGTTAATGTACATGTTAAACAATGTTGGGCCCAGAATGGAACCTTGAGGTAAACCACACACAATTTGTCGACAACTCGACTGATAATCACCTATTTTCACACATTGTTTTCTATTTTTTAAATAACTGGTAACCCACTGCAGAGCTACCCCCTAATCCCATAATGTTCTAGTTTATTAATTAGTGTATCATAGTTTATTGTATCAAACGCTTTACTCAGGTCAATAAATAACCCTATTGCATATTTCTTGTTATCTACAGCATTAGTTATTTCTTCAATTATATCAGGTCAGTTCTTACTGTGAGTCTGGAGCAGGTTCACCACTGAAGGTTATAGGGAAGTGTTTAGACCAGTTACTCTTCATGGACAGAGCGGACACTGAGGCTGTAGATCTGCTTCTGTGGAGAGAAGATGATTCATGTTTGAATCTGAAATGTGAGCAGCATCTGGCCAGCAGGGGGCGTGGTCAGCTTGATATAAACAAAGTCCTGTCTAAAGCTCGGTGAACATTGTGAGCAGCGCTCGTCTCCACTGTGCAGGAGTTTAAAGTCAGAATCGTAGCTACGAATAAAGTTTTTGAAGTTGTATGTTGTTGACACTTGACAGAGATCATCGTTGCAGAAAGAGCAGGCTCACTCTGAGACTGTTCCAAAGTATCAGACTCTGCCTGATGTCGCAGCTCGTCTTTGGTGGTACGACGGTTCTGTTTTAAATCTTTGTCTCACTACGACCTACAATCTGCCATTTTCAGCTATGACTGAAGATTTTCCCCATGAGGAGTGATCGTTCTCTGTAGATGGAGAAACGCTCAGTGTCGCCTTAAAGCAGAGTGTGATGTTTGTCGTGTTGGTTCAGACGGTTGTGTTTCCACTAACGACTGCTGCTTTTCAGGAAACTGGTCAATTTCACAGGTCATTTTTTAATATATCTGTTGTGAGGAAACATTCATATAACATTAGTATCTTTTTGGCGGCAAGATAGCACAGCAGTTAGTGCTCTTGCTTCACAGCTAGAAGGTCCCTGGTTCGATTCCCACCTGGATGGGGCCTTTCTGTGTGGAGTTTGCATGTTCTCCCCGTGTCTGCGTAGGTTTCCTCCGGGTACTCTGGTTTCCCCTACCACCAAATACATGTACAATAGGCCAGGATGAATGATGTGTGTGTGAATGTATGGAGGTGGTCAGAGGGACCGTTGGCGCAGATGTGTGTAGCGACAGCGCTTCTGTCAGTCTCCCCCAGGGGAAACTGAAGCTACTAAGGTAGTTTACCACCACCGAGTATGGCGTGAATGTAAAATGCTCTCATGTAAAAAGCGCTTTGTGACCATGTCTGTGAAAGGCGCTATATAAATAAAGATCATCTTCTTCTTTTTACCTGCATTAGCCGTTTTGTTTACGTTTGTGTATATTCAGCTGGAACCAATGTCGTAATTCCAAACACATCCCAGTCGGCCTGAACGCAGCATAGCTGCACTGATCTATAATAAAACTCTTTACTCGTGGCAAATGTGGCGGCCATCTTCTTTCTGGGATTGGCCTAATACTAGTGATGGGATTGTTGGGTTCTTTTAGATTAGTTCATAAAAAAGAGCAGATTTCTTTTGTTTAATTATTCATTCAAAGCACAATATTTTGTCATGTGTACATTCTTAAAACATTGATCAGCTAATATGTGATAGTTTTGTGACACTGTGACGTTGTTATTTTGTAGTTTGGTGAGTTTCTTGAGTTCTGGAGCTGTTGGAGCCGCCGGAGCTGTTGTACCAATGTGTTACTGTGTCATGAGTTTTATTACAGATCAGTGAATGTATGGAAGCGTATTGGTCTCTTTATTCCATTTGTAATGCAATTGTCAAATGGCTTTACATTATGTTATTTTAGTATGCATTTTAGATTTGTATTTGACATTTGACCACGCAATCATTAATTTCACCGTGCAATTTGTCTTTGCAATATGTATTATCAACATGCATTTTACATTTTAAAAATGTGTTTTACATTACGAAGATGTATTTTGCATTATGTATATGCATTCTGCCAATACATATTTTATTTTTGTTTTAAATGTAAATGTTTTGATTGCATTAAATATTTGCAATGGGATTTTGGTCTCTTCATTCATTTTACAATGCAATTGAGAATTATGCATTTGACAATCTGCAAATTGTAATGTAATTAACTTTTTGTAAACAAGAATAGCAAAAAAAAAAACAAAAAAAAAACAGACTGTTCATATGTGGTGAAACAGCACCTTCTTGTGGTTACGGCATTGCGGATTACAAAACGTCTCACGCTTCGAAGGTCTCTTTATTCAATTGGCAATGCAATCCGCTCCTGGCCAATCAGAGGAGAGTTTGTCTCAGTAGGCAGGCAGCCGTGAACCACAGCCAGGCAGGCTCAGGCTATGTTGACTTGTTGCTGGTGGAAATAATTGCACTCATGACAAATTTGATGCAACTGATCAGACTTCATGAAGATTTAGAGCTAATCCAACACGTTTTGGTAAGTATTTATCTTGTGGGTAAAAAAAAAAAGGCCAGCACTCTGCCAGTTAGACTGCTAACAGGCTGCTAATGCTAAACTATCCTATAGCCTCAATTCGAGTGTTTATGACCAACCTGGCGGGATAAGCCACTATGTGGACCAACAGAGTGGTGAATCACTTGATTTTTCCCAAAATGGCCGACCTCCTGTTGGCTAGCAACCATGTAATGTACTTTTATTGTTCGGACACTCATGACGAACGTGCGTACCGATTTTGGTTGACGCTGGGTCGACGCTGGGTTGACGCTGGGTCGTTGCCATGGCAACAAGCTTTTTGATCGGATGTCTGTGCCAAATTAGTTTTGTCTACAACAAAGTTAACTTTTAATCTTCAATTCATTGTTTTTTGGTGCTCTGAAGGGGGCGCTATCACGCATATTTTCAAATTTCCTATATCACAACATCCGGGGTCGGGGACTCGACCAACGATTCAAGTTACTCTCAAATCGGCCACAGTTTGTGCGA
Source organism: Neogobius melanostomus (assembly GCA_007210695.1). NCBI lineage: Eukaryota > Metazoa > Chordata > Actinopteri > Gobiiformes > Gobiidae > Neogobius > Neogobius melanostomus. The sequence goes on from VHKM01000402.1 coordinate 222,038, forward strand.
GTTATGATTCTTTGCATGTGACGGCGAGTGCCGAAAACGTACACAGAATTCATGGCGTTGCCAACACCGTTAATCCTATTAGAAAGTTTTTTTACTTTTTTACTTTCCTAGGACAAGTTCTCTCAGGTCACTCTTCTGGCCAATATGGCTGCCCTGCTGTTGGTTGCCTAGCAACCGCGTAATATCTTTTTTTTGTTTGGCTTCACATGACCAATCACTGTGCCGAATCGTTTTTGTCTATGTCTATAAATTATGACTAAACTTTTTGCATACATCCATAGGTGCAATGTAATCTTGGTTTTCTAGGGGGCGCTAGCGTGCCATTTTTTTTAATTTTAGAATTTTTTAATTGTTAATTTTGAACCATTCACATATTTGAATCTTGTGCCAAAAATTTACATCTTTTTTTCTTGTATTTTTGAGCGAGCAAGAACAAATGATGCTGCTTTTGCGGGTAAGACCTATATCCCTCGATGTGAGGCCTCGATGCCCTGAGTCACTCTAACAGTGTTTTGAGTGCTGGTGAGTGATCATGGTCGATCGACTGCTTTCTTGTTTATGTTGCGCCTTGCCTGTGTTTTTCACCTTTTTTCATGCGAGCAGCAACAAATGTGCCGCTTTCGCGACACACGCCTATATCACCGGACAGGTCGGGGTGCCGGGAGTCCCCCATTACTGTCTGATGCATGGGGAGCGCTCCACGCTCTGTTTCTTGAACGCTCCGCGCTCTTTTAGGGACGCGCACGTCTTTCGCCAGTGCGCTCCGCTCGGGCCTAATAAAGAGACCAATACGCTTCCATATGAATGATCCACTCACTGTTCTCTCCAGCTCAGTCTAGTTCAGTCTCGGCTTTAGTTGTGGACAAACTCCACATCAGGTTTGTTTCTCACCGTGAGTCTGGAGCAGGTTCACGTCTGAAGTCTAGAGGAGGATGTGTAGACATGTCACTCTTCATGGACAGAGCGGACACTGAGGCTGTAGATCTGCTTCTGTGGAGAGAAGATAAGAAGGTTTTCAGCCTGATATTACTGAAACCCACATTCTGCTTCAACTTTTAACACTTCCTTATCAACAAAAAGGAAGTGACACAGTTTAACAGGAAACAAACAAAAAAAGTCATAAAGTTCCACTACAAAGACAAAAGTTTGGTTTTACATTGGGATGACAAAGAGACGCCTACAGGACAGGTTGGCAGAGCACAAGTATGCTATTCAAACGGCTAAACTCAACTACCCAATGGCCAGACATTTTTTGGACTTCCATAACAGTAACCCAGCAAGTCTTCAAGCACATGGAATAGATCATATACCGGACACTATACAAAAAGGGGATCACTTGAAAAAACTTTAACAACGGGACTATTGGATTTATACTCTGCAAGCCACAAAACATCCTGGACTTAAAGAAGATTATACTGTATTTTTTATAATTTGTACAGTCTTTGTAGAATTTTTTAAAGATTTCATATGTATATCTATTTAAAAATCTTTCTACAGTGTATTGTTATTTGTGTTGTACTATGGGTGGGTTCCTCCTGCCGAAGGAGCCTCCAGCGCATCGTGAGGGCAGTGGAGAGGATCTATGGAGCCCCTCTCCCCTCCATTAATGACATGTACTCCACCCGTCTCACCCGCAAAGCCGTCAGAATCACCAGGGACCCTACGCACCCATCACACAGGCTCTTCAGGGTAATGCCTTCAGGGAGGAGACTGCAGAATTTACGGGCCAGGTCCAGTCGACTTAAAAACAGTTTCATGCACAAGGCCATCAGGAAGCTGAACTCCCTGCCCTCCCTCCCACCACTCTTCCCCCACCCCTGCTCCACAATCAAGGATGAGAGAAATATAATTTCAAACCATTCACATGGTTTGACAAATAAAAATCTTGAATCTTTTCTCACTACCACCTGGTGTTGGTTCTGAGGTTGTACAAGCACAGGTTACTTCCTACCTGCTCACTCTTTCTGGTACAGGTGGAGGAACCCCTATTGGTGGGTTTTATGATTTTTGATTATGATTTGAATATTTTATTTCGAGCTACACAACACTGGCACAAAAAGCGAGAAAAAAATAAATAAAATAATATTCTAGCTTGAAAGGGAGTGGGAAGAAGACAAGCTTATTGACTCCCACCCGCTATTCATAAATGAAACGCGTTGGGGCTGTTTGTCCATTTAGACATAAAAATAAAGGCATTTTAACTTCACCAGAGAGTGCCTTGGTTTGTCTGTTTTTTGAAAAGTTTGGTAATGTCATGTTCTTATCTTCCTTGGTTTTCCAAATCATAACCACACTCTTAGAACTATTGTACTTAATGTCCTGCTCCAGACCAGAGGCTGAAGAGATATGAGCTGCTGTAGACCAGCCGTACTTGGACTAAACACCAATAAATCATAGATGTGTTCGGACAACTTCTTCCAAAAAACTCAGGCTCTTTAGAGCTATTTGACCAAAAATGTTCTATATGAGGAAGTCCTGAGAAAATAATTTTAGTGAAGTGGTCACAGGACACATGCTGTTTTATGTGGAGACTGACATGTGTTACTGGATCAATATACTGAGTGGATATAAAACTGTTGAACCATGACTGCATTCTGCTTAATGTTTTTTGTAGACTAATAACTCATAAGCTCAGTACATCAAATGTGGAGCCTATATTCCTACTTTACATGTTACATTTAGACTTCCAGACTATCACTTTAACACCACTGTAAGGACAGTCTGAGTTTAGAGAAAATTAGCCATGTGGACTTTGTTCATAATCATAATAAACACAACACTGTCTTAATTTAGGGCCTATTATAATCATATTTATAAAAGAGAAATGCACACTCTAGATGTAAACGTATCCGGCTTAAAGAGCCCATAATATCCATGTGTTAATATCATAAAGCTGTTTTTATACGTAGGTTAAATGTGAACATCAGAAATCATAGGCTTCATGAATAAATATTTACAGCTGGAACATGAGTTTATCTATATAACAAAGGCAAAGAGGCTGAAATAAGTTACTGTTGGTGGGTTTAGTGAATATTTCAGCTCTCAAAGCAGTTGTTTTGTGTGAGGGGATGTAATTCTCATTTCCACATAACACCAGTCCCTTCTGTCGTGTTCAGGTGGAAATCCTGCAGGCTTTAGTGGCTATAAGGCATGTACTTGCATATCACATAGACAAAGGGTCCCCAACCTTAGGGTCACGGCCCAGGACCAGGCCGTGGGCTGTCCAGTACCAGGACGCCGATCCCCCCCAGTCTGTTCACTTTCATTCACTCCACGCACTTTAGACATTTGATCTGGAGTGGATCAACAGAATCTCGTTACATGCAGCTCCTTCCTCTGGCTCTCACCAGCGCCACCAAGAGGCTGCTCCCTCTCCTTTACATTCTGCCTCAGCGCATCACAACTTTACTGGCATTTAAATCCTTTTATGCAGGAACTAAACTGCTGTAATGAGGCCACTGTGAATGGAACAGTCCTGAGAGAAGAGAGAATATACTGATACATAACTACTGTATACTAAAGCGCTTCAGTCACAGGGCTGTGCTCCACTCTTCAGAAACCTGGACCATGGTCTAATTACACACCTTCCCCCATGTTTCAGGTCTGATACCAGCCCCTAACAGGAGAAAGGTTAGACCACACCACTGACTCCACATTAAGTTTGTTTCTGCTTCTTCTTCTTCTTCTTCTTCTGCTTCTTCTGCTTCTTCTGCTTCTTCTGCTTCTTCTTCTTCTTCTTCTTCTTCTGCTTCTTCTGCTTCTTCTGCTTCTTCTGCTTCTTCTTCTTCTTCTTCTTCTTCTTCTGCTTCTTCTTCTTCTTCACGCTCCGAAGGTCTCTTTATTCAATTGGCAGTGCAATTCGCTCCTGGCCAATCAGAGAAGAGTTTGTCTCAGCAGGCAGGCAGCCGTGAACCACAGCCAGGCAGGCTCAGGCTATGTTGACTTGTTGCTGGTGGAAATAATTGCACTCATGACAAATTTGATGCAACTGATCAGACTTCATGAAGATTTAGAGCTAATCCAACACGTTTTGGTAAGTATTTATCTTGTGGGTAAAAAAAAAAAAGGCCAGCACTCTGCCAGTTAGACTGCTAACAGGCTGCTAATGCTAAACTATCCTATAGCCTCAATTCGAGTGTTTATGACCAACCTGGCGGGATAAGCCACTATGTGGACCAACAGAGTGGTGAATCACTTGATTTTTCCCAAAATGGCCGACCTCCTGTTGGCTAGCAACCATGTAATGTACTTTTATTGTTCGGACACTCATGACGAACGTGCGTACCAATTTTGGTTGACGCTGGGTCGACGCTGGGTTGACGCTGGGTCGTTGCCATGGCAACAAGCTTTTTGATCGGATGTCTGTGCCAAATTAGTTTTGTCTACAACAAAGTTAACTTTTAATCTTCAATTCATTGTTTTTGGTGCTCTGAAGGGGGCGCTATCACGCATATTTTCAAATTTCCTATATCACAACATCCGGGGTCGGGGACTCGACCAACGATTCAAGTTACTCTCAAATCGGCCACAGTTTGTGCGAGTTATGATTCTTTGCATGTGACGGCGAGTGCCGAAAACGTACACAGAATTCATGGCGTTGCCAACACCGTTAATCCTATTAGAAAGTTTTTTTACTTTTTACTTTCCTAGGACAAGTTCTCTCAGGTCACTCTTCTGGCCAATATGGCTGCCCTGCTGTTGGTTGCCTAGCAACCGCGTAATATCTTTTTTTTGTTTGGCTTCACATGACCAATCACTGTGCCGAATCGTTTTTGTCTATGTCTATAAATTATGACTAAACTTTTTGCATACATCCATAGGTGCAATGTAATCTTGGTTTTCTAGGGGGCGCTAGCGTGCCATTTTTTTAATTTTAGAATTTTTTAATTGTTAATTTTGAACCATTCACATATTTGAATCTTGTGCCAAAAATGTACATCTTTTTTCTTGTATTTTTGAGCGAGCAAGAACAAATGATGCTGCTTTTGCGGGTAAGACCTATATCCCTCGATGTGAGGCCTCGATGCCCTGAGTCACTGTAACAGTGTTTTGAGTGCTGGTGAGTGCTGGTGAGTGATCATGGTTGATCGACTGCTGTCTTGTTTATGTTGCGCCTTGCCTGTGTTTTTCACCTTTTTTCATGCGAGCAGCAACAAATGTGCCGCTTTCGCGACACACGCCTATATCACCGGACAGGTCGGGGTGCCGGGAGTCCCCCCATTACTGTCTGATGCATGGGGAGCGCTCCACGCTCTGTTTCTTGAGCGCTCCGCGCTCTTTTAGGGACGCGCACGTCTTTCGCCAGTGCACTCCGCTCGGGCCTAATAAAGAGACCAATACGCTTCCATATGAATGATCCACTCACTGTTCTCTCCAGCTCAGTCTAGTTCAGGCTCGGCTTTCGCTGTGGACAGACTCCACATCAGGTTTGTTTCTCACCGTGAGTCTGGAGCAGGTTCACGTCTGAAGTCTAGAGGAGGATGTGTAGACATGTCACTCTTCATGGACAGAGCGGACACTGAGGCTGTAGATCTGCTTCTGTGGAGAGAAGATAAGAAGGTTTTCAGCCTGATATTACTGAAACCCACATTCTGCTTCAACTTTTAACACTTCCTTATCAACAAAAAGGAAGTGACACAGTTTAACAGGAAACAAACAAAAAAGTCATAAAGTTCCACTACAAAGACAAAAGTTTGGTTTTACATTGGGATGACAAAGAGACGCCTACAGGACAGGTTGGCAGAGCACAAGTATGCTATTCAAACGGCTAAACTCAACTACCCAATGGCCAGACATTTTTTGGACTTCCATAACAGTAACCCAGCAAGTCTTCAAGCACATGGAATAGATCATATACCGGACACTATACAAAAAGGGGATCACTTGAAAAAACTTTAACAACGGGACTATTGGATTTATACTCTGCAAGCCACAAAACATCCTGGACTTAAAGAAGATTATACTGTATTTTTTATAATTTGTACAGTCTTTGTAGAATTTTTTAAAGATTTCATATGTATATCTATTTAAAAATCTTTCTACAGTGTATTGTTATTTGTGTTGTACTATGGGTGGGTTCCTCCTGCCGAAGGAGCCTCCAGCGCATCGTGAGGGCAGTGGAGAGGATCTATGGAGCCCCTCTCCCCTCCATTAATGACATATACTCCACCCGTCTCACCCGCAAAGCCGTCAGAATCACCAGGGACCCTACGCACCCATCACACAGGCTCTTCAGGGTAATGCCTTCAGGGAGGAGACTGCAGAATTTACGGGCCAGGTCCAGTCGACTTAAAAACAGTTTCATGCACAAGGCCATCAGGAAGCTGAACTCCCTGCCCTCCCTCCCACCACTCTTCCCCCACCCCCTGCTCCACAATCAAGGATGAGAGAAATATAATTTCAAACCATTCACATGGTTTGACAAATAAAATCTTGAATCTTTTCTCACTACCACCTGGTGTTGGTTCTGAGGTTGTACAAGCACAGGTTACTTCCTACCTGCTCACTCTTTCTGGTACAGGTGGAGGAACCCCTATTGGTGGGTTTTATGATTTTTGATTATGATTTGAATATTTTATTTCGAGCTACACAACACTGGCACAAAAAGCGAGAAAAAAATAAATAAAATAATATTCTAGCTTGAAAGGGAGTGGGAAGAAGACAAGCTTATTGACTCCCACCCGCTATTCATAAATGAAACGCGTTGGGGCTGTTTGTCCATTTAGACATAAAAATAAAGGCATTTTAACTTCACCAGAGAGTGCCTTGGTTTGTCTGTTTTTGAAAAGTTTGGTAATGTCATGTTCTTATCTTCCTTGGTTTTCCAAATCATAACCACACTCTTAGAACTATTGTACTTAATGTCCTGCTCCAGACCAGAGGCTGAAGAGATATGAGCTGCTGTAGACCAGCCGTACTTGGACTAAACACCAATAAATCATAGATGTGTTCGGACAACTTCTTCCAAAAAACTCAGGCTCTTTAGAGCTATTTGACCAAAAATGTTCTATATGAGGAAGTCCTGAGAAAATAATTTAGTGAAGTGGTCACAGGACACATGCTGTTTTATGTGGAGACTGACATGTGTTACTGGATCAATATACTGAGTGGATATAAAACTGTTGAACCATGACTGCATTCTGCTTAATGTTTTTTGTAGACTAATAACTCATAAGCTCAGTACATCAAATGTGGAGCCTATATTCCTACTTTACATGTTACATTTAGACTTCCAGACTATCACTTTAACACCACTGTAAGGACAGTCTGAGTTTAGAGAAAATTAGCCATGTGGACTTTGTTCATAATCATAATAAACACAACACTGTCTTAATTTAGGGCCTATTATAATCATATTTATAAAAGAGAAATGCACACTCTAGATGTAAACGTATCCGGCTTAAAGAGCCCATAATATCCATGTGTTAATATCATAAAGCTGTTTTATACGTAGGTTAAATGTGAACATCAGAAATCATAGGCTTCATGAATAAATATTTACAGCTGGAACATGAGTTTATCTATATAACAAAGGCAAAGAGGCTGAAATAAGTTACTGTTGGTGGGTTTAGTGAATATTTCAGCTCTCAAAGCAGTTGTTTTGTGTGAGGGGATGTAATTCTCATTTCCACATAACACCAGTCCCTTCTGTCGTGTTCAGGTGGAAATCCTGCAGGCTTTAGTGGCTATAAGGCATGTACTTGCATATCACATAGACAAAGGGTCCCCAACCTTAGGGTCACGGCCCAGGACCAGGCCGTGGGCTGTCCAGTACCAGGACGCCGATCCCCCCCAGTCTGTTCACTTTCATTCACTCCACGCACTTTAGACATTTGATCTGGAGTGGATCAACAGAATCTCGTTACATGCAGCTCCTTCCTCTGGCTCTCACCAGCGCCACCAAGAGGCTGCTCCCTCTCCTTTACATTCTGCCTCAGCGCATCACAACTTTACTGGCATTTAAATCCTTTTATGCAGGAACTAAACTGCTGTAATGAGGCCACTGTGAATGGAACAGTCCTGAGAGAAGAGAGAATATACTGATACATAACTACTGTATACTAAAGCGCTTCAGTCACAGGGCTGTGCTCCACTCTTCAGAAACCTGGACCATGGTCTAATTACACACCTTCCCCCATGTTTCAGGTCTGATACCAGCCCCTAACAGGAGAAAGGTTAGACCACACCACTGACTCCACATTAAGTTTGTTTCTGCTTCTTCTTCTTCTTCTTCTGCTTCTTCTGCTTCTTCTGCTTCTTCTGCTTCTTCTTCTTCTTCTTCTTCTTCTTCTGCTTCTTCTTCTTCACGCTCCGAAGGTCTCTTTATTCAATTGGCAGTGCAATTCGCTCCTGGCCAATCAGAGAAGAGTTTGTCTCAGCAGGCAGGCAGCCGTGAACCACAGCCAGGCAGGCTCAGGCTATGTTGACTTGTTGCTGGTGGAAATAATTGCACTCATGACAAATTTGATGCAACTGATCAGACTTCATGAAGATTTAGAGCTAATCCAACACGTTTTGGTAAGTATTTATCTTGTGGGTAAAAAAAAAAAAGGCCAGCACTCTGCCAGTTAGACTGCTAACAGGCTGCTAATGCTAAACTATCCTATAGCCTCAATTCGAGTGTTTATGACCAACCTGGCGGGATAAGCCACTATGTGGACCAACAGAGTGGTGAATCACTTGATTTTTCCCAAAATGGCCGACCTCCTGTTGGCTAGCAACCATGTAATGTACTTTTATTGTTCGGACACTCATGACGAACGTGCGTACCGATTTTGGTTGACGCTGGGTCGACGCTGGGTTGACGCTGGGTCGTTGCCATGGCAACAAGCTTTTGATCGGATGTCTGTGCCAAATTAGTTTTGTCTACAACAAAGTTAACTTTTAATCTTCAATTCATTGTTTTTTGGTGCTCTGAAGGGGGCGCTATCACGCATATTTTCAAATTTCCTATATCACAACATCCGGGGTCGGGGACTCGACCAACGATTCAAGTTACTCTCAAATCGGCCACAGTTTGTGCGAGTTATGATTCTTTGCATGTGACGGCGAGTGCCGAAAACGTACACAGAATTCATGGCGTTGCCAACACCGTTAATCCTATTAGAAAGTTTTTTTACTTTTTACTTTCCTAGGACAAGTTCTCTCAGGTCACTCTTCTGGCCAATATGGCTGCCCTGCTGTTGGTTGCCTAGCAACCGTGTAATATCTTTTTTTGTTTGGCTTCACATGACCAATCACTGTGCCGAATCGTTTTTGTCTATGTCTATAAATTATGACTAAACTTTTTGCATACATCCATAGGTGCAATGTAATCTTGGGTTTCTAGGGGCGCTAGCGTGCCATTTTTTTTAATTTTAGAATTTTTTAATTGTTAATTTTGAACCATTCACATATTTGAATCTTGTGCCAAAAATGTACATCTTTTTTCTTGTATTTTTGAGCGAGCAAGAACAAATGATGCTGCTTTTGCGGGTAAGACCTATATCCCTCGATGTGAGGCCTCGATGCCCTGAGTCACTCTAACAGTGTTTTGAGTGCTGGTGAGTGATCATGGTTGATCGACTGCTGTCTTGTTTATGTTGCGCCTTGCCTGTGTTTTTCACCTTTTTTCATGCGAGCAGCAACAAATGTGCCGCTTTCGCGACACACGCCTATATCACCGGACAGGTCGGGGTGCCGGGAGTCCCCCCATTACTGTCTGATGCATGGGGAGCGCTCCACGCTCTGTTTCTTGAGCGCTCCGCGCTCTTTTAGGGACGCGCACGTCTTTCGCCAGTGCGCTCCGCTCGGGCCTAATAAAGAGACCAATACGCTTCCATATGAATGATCCACTCACTGTTCTCTCCAGCTCAGTCTAGTTCAGGCTCGGCTTTCGCTGTGGACAGACTCCACATCAGGTTTGTTTCTCACCGTGAGTCTGGAGCAGGTTCACGTCTGAAGTCTAGAGGAGGATGTGTAGACATGTCACTCTTCATGGACAGAGCGGACACTGAGGCTGTAGATCTGCTTCTGTGGAGAGAAGATAAGAAGGTTTTCAGCCTGATATTACTGAAACCCACATTCTGCTTCAACTTTTAACACTTCCTTATCAACAAAAAGGAAGTGACACAGTTTAACAGGAAACAAACAAAAAAGTCATAAAGTTCCACTACAAAGACAAAAGTTTGGTTTTACATTGGGATGACAAAGAGACGCATCGAACAGATCAGTTTGTGGATGCAAAACAACTTTCTCCAACTAAACTCAGACAAAACTGAGATCATTGTCTTTGGCCCACAGACACAAAGACAAAGTGTTATCAGTCACCTTGAGTCTCTCGCTCTGAAACCAAAAATCAGGTTAGAAATCTAGGAGTAATCATGGACTCAGACCTGAACTTAAACAGCCACATCAAAGCAATAACATCATCAGCTTTTTACCATCTGAAAAACATTGCTAAGATCAGAGGAATAGTGTCAAAACCAGACTTAGAGAGACTCATCCATGCATTTGTCTCTAGCAGGTTAGACTACTGTAACGGCCTGCTCACTGGCCTTTCTAAACGAGCTGTTAGACAGCTGCAGAACATCCAGAACGCTGCTGCTCGAGTCCTGACAAGAACCAGGAAATACGACCACATTAGTCCAGTGCTCCGGTCTCTGCACTGGCTTCCTGTCACTCAGAGAATAGAATTTAAAACAGCTCTGCTTGTGTACAAGTCTTTTCATGGTTTAGCACCAAAGTACATCTCTGACATGTTAGAGCCGTATGAACCATCTCGGGCCCTGAGAACTTCAGGGAGGGGTCTCCTGGTGGTTCCCAGAGTCAATAATAAACACGGTGAGGCTGCGTTTCAGTTTCATGCAGCTAAAATCTGGAACAGTCTTCATGAGGATGTGAGACAGGCCTCAACTCTGACAATGTTCAAATCCAGGCTGAAAACAGCTCTTTTTACCCGTGCATATGAAAACTGAAAGTATTTTATCTGCACTCTTGCCTTTTACTGTCATTGATTCACTTTATGTTGATGTTTTATTGATTGATTTTATCTGTTTTCTTGTAATTTTCTGCAACTGTGAAGCACTTTGAATTGCCTTGTGTATGAATTGTGCTCTACAAATAAACTTGCCTTGCCTTGCCTTGCCTACAGGACAGGTTGGCAGAGCACAAGTATGCTATTCAAACGGCTAACCTCAACTACCCAATGGCCAGACATTTTTTGGACTTCCATAACAGTAACAGTAACCCAGCAAGTCTTCAAGCACATGGAATAGATCATATACCGGACACTATACAAAAGGGGATCACTTGAAAAAACTTTAACAACGGGACTATTGGATTTATACTCTGCAAGCCACAAAACATCCTGGACTTAAAGAAGATTATACTGTATTTTTTATAATTTGTACAGTCTTTGTAGAATTTTGTAAAGATTTCATATGTATATCTATTTAAAATTGTTTCTACGGTGTATTGTTATTTGTGTTGTACTCTGGGTGGGTTTTCTCACTACCACCTGGTGTTGGTTCTGAGGTTGTACAAGCACAGGTTACTTCCTACCTGCTCACTCTTTCTGGTACAGGTGGAGGAACCCTATTGGTGGGTTTTATGATTTTTGATTATGATTTGAATATTTTATTTCGAGCTACACAACACTGGCACAAAAAGCGAGAAAAAATAAATAAAATAACATTCTAGCTCGAAAGGGAGTGGGAAGAAGACAAGCTTATTGACTCCCACCTGCTATTCATAAACGAAACGCGTTGGGGCTGTTTGTCCATTTAGACATAAAAATAAAGGCATTTTAACTTCACTAGAGAGTGCCTTAGTTTTTCTGTTTTTTGGTTTTTTGGTCCTTGGTTTTCCAAATCATAACCACACACTTAGAACTATTGTACTTAATGTCCTGCACCAGACCAGAGGCTGAAGAGATATGAGCTGCTGTAGACCAGCCGTACTTGGACTAAAGACCAATAAGTCGTGCACTGCACAAATCTGGCCTTATGGCAGAGTGGCAAGAACAAGCGATTTTTGAAAGAAAACCATAAGAAGTCCCGTTTTCTGTTTGCTAGAAGCCACATGGAGGCCACGTGGTGGCTTCTAGCAAACAGAAAACGAGGCTTCTTATGGTTTTCTTTCAAAAATCGCTTGTTCTTGCCACTCTGCCATAAGGCCAGATTTGTGCAATGTACGACTAATAGTTTTTCTGTGTACAGTTTCCCCCACCTGAGCTGTAGCTCTCTGCAGTTCATCCAGGGTCATCATAGGCTTCTTGGTAACAGTTCTGGTCAGTGCGGTCCTTGTTCGGTCAGTATGTTTAGGAGGATGGCCGAGTCTTGGTAGGTTTGCAGTGATGCCACACTCTTTCTATTCCTGGATGATGTATTTAACTGTACTTTGAGAGATGTTCAAAGCTTTGGAAATGTTTTTATAACCTAACCCAGCTTTATACTTCTCAATAACTTCATCTCGGACTTGTCTGGTTTGTTCCTTGTTCTTCATGATGCTGTCTGCGCTTTAAACTGACCTCTGAGACTATCACAGAGCAGGTGCATTTATACGGAGACTTGCTGGATCATTCAGAGATCCTCACTGAACTTCTGGAGAGAGTTTGCTGCACTGAAAGTAAAGGGGCTGAAAAATTTTGCACGCCCAATTTTTCAGTTTTTTATTTGTTAAAAAAGTTTGAAATATCCAATAAATTTCGTTTCACTTCATGATTGTGTCCCACTTGTTGTTGATTCTTCAAAAAAAATTACAGTTTTATATCTTTATGTTTGATGCATGAAATGTGGCAAAAGGTCGAAAAGTTCAAGGGGGCCGAATACTTTCACAAGGCACTGTATATACTGTATACTAAAGCGCTTCAGTCACAGGGCTGTGCTCCACACTTCAGAAACCTAGACCATGGTCTAATTACACACCTTCCCCCATGTTTTAGGTCTGATACCAGCCCCTAACAGGAGAAAGGTTAGACCACACCACTGACTCCACATTAAGTTTGTTTCTTACCGTGAGTCTGAAGCAGGTTCAGGACTGAAGTCTGGGGCGCCGTCTTTAGACCGGTCACTCTTCATGGACAGACAACTGTGAACTGAAGCAGTGGATCTGTGTGTGGAGAGAAAATGATCTGAAAATACTGTGTTTTTATGGGTAAAGTGGATAAGAAAGGACTGAAGTCACTTTGTCCCATAGAGCTGTGGCTCAGTGCTGCCCTCTGGAGGCTTTGCTTTTCCTTCTGCCATTTCCTCCGAGTCTCGTCCTGGGGGAGAGTCAGAGCCGTTAAACACAGAGATAAACCTCATTCAAGTGAACGCTGTGTTTATTTTACCTGTGACTGGACCAACAGGAAACAGCGGCTCAGCGTCTCTGCTCGACTGCATTCCTCACCACACTCACAGATTCAGACACGTATTTCCTCTGACTGTTTAGAAGAAGCATTTACACACGTTACACTCATACAGCACTAATAACACACTCATTATGATCCACTGAAGGTTTAACAGCTCTGCACTCTAAATTCTGATTACGGTCGTAACATGAAATAAAGTGTTATAATTATTAGGAGACCTGAAATTTTCTGCATTTACCCTCTATTCCATGTAAGAAGTACATTTTCAAGAGAACATTGTGATTAATTGCTTTTCCATTTTACTGCAGCATGTTTCTGTTCCAATGACATGGTTTTGCTAGTACTGACTAACTCTACATGATGCCAGTAATGATAGTAATGGTAAATGGTCACATTTTATATAGCGCCTTTCTACCTGCTTTAGGCACTCAAAGCGCTTTTACATCAAGGAACCAGTCACCCATTCATACACCAGTGTACACAGACACTGGAGGCAAGGTGGGTGAAGTGTCTTGCCCAAGGACACTCTCTGCACCACCGTTGCCCCACTGTAGTTCAGTGTTTCCCAAAAAGGGGTACGTGGACAGGAAAAGCTATATTTAACTCGTCCTGGGGGAGAGTCAGAGCCGTTAAACACAGAGATAAACCTCATTCAAGTGAACGCTGTGTTTATTTTACCTGTGACTGGACCAACAGGAAACAGCGGCTCAGCGGCTCAGCTCGACTGCATTCCTCACCACACTCACAGATTCAGACACGTATTTCCTCTGACTGTTTAGAAGAAGCATTTACACACGTTACACTCATACAGCACTAATAACACACTCATTATGATCCACTGAAGGTTTAACAGCTCTGTTTATGACACACAGATACAAAGAACTGATCCACTTAGTTCAGTGTATCCCAACCAGGGGTACATGGACCCCTCCAGGACCTAGCTGGGGAACACGGAACTATTTCAGAACTCTATTTTGACAGGAAAAGCTATATTTAACAGCAAAATGTGTAGTTTTGGGAGAATTTTAGGTTTATTTTGAACACAACACTGTCTTTTTATTCACGAATACCACTTTTAAGTGATTGCTTTCTACATAAACTAAATGCCCTTGAGGAGGAGGTTCACGGACAACCACTGAAAGGTCCTCCCCCACTCTCTCCTCTCCCCCTCTCCTCTTTACGAATAGAACAGCACAGTATTAGCTCATCATTAGCTCATCATTACTTGTTGTTGTTAGTTGTTATTATTGTAAGTTGTTATTAACATGTAATTCAGTAAACAAGAAATAACTAAGTGATTATATTGTATTAGTAATTACATTAACTATATGTCTTGGCTGTTTTTGTTTTATTTTTATTTTTATTTTATTTTTTTCTTTATTTTTATTAATGATAGCTATTAATAAGGTTTGTTTATTGGTTTATTTGGTCGGGACAGTGCATGTTAATGAACATATATGGGTCTCATGCATGTAAACAAGCCACACCGGATTGTAGCCTTGGGCTAATTTCCATCCGTCGTCCCCCATGCGCACTCTCAAACACACTCACATTCATCTTGGCCTATTGTACATGTTTTTAGAGGTAGGGGAAACCAGAGTACCCGAAAGAAACCTACGCAGACACGGGGAGAACATGCAAACTCCACACAGAAAGGCCCCGGCCTTGGTGGGAATCGAACCCGGACCTTCTAGCTGTGAAGCACGAGCGCTAACCACTGTACTACCGTGCCGCTGTACAACCGTGCCGCCCACTATGACACAATAGGTATTGAGTCATATTAGTATAAGAATTAATTAGGTGGGGTAATTGTAATTGTTATTGCCATTGTTATTGCTATTGCTGTTGTGCTATTATCATCATTATTTTAACAGTCTAGGATTAATACCTAACAATCTATATATTATTCTTAGAATCAAACTTAATCGATTCAGACAGCGGTATTGCTATTGATGCTGATGGTAATATAAAGGAATTAAATTCTTAGAAGTAAAACATGCACATATCCATGTACTCCGCATTCTACATAACCCATAGTACAGGGCAGACATGTGGGGGCCGGCAGCTCGAGGAAACCCTCTTCTGGCAGCAGACTCCTAAATCTTGTCTCTTTTAATGCATAGTATAGGACACTTAACAAATGATGGTCCGGTTGCTCGGGGGCTGCTCCCCTCTGGCAGCAGGTCCAGTCACAGAAAAGAAGAAAAAGAAAAGCCCTGAATCCTCTTTAACACACATTAATAAGACTAATCGTGTTATCATGAGCATCAATCAGTCTGCGATCATTGTGCCTTTCATGAATAAATGTGGAGTATTTTATGTATTATTCAAACACTTTGATACAGAGTAATGTTATATGGGTTGTAATGGTGATGGTGAATAACGGTAATACCAACATGGTAATGAAATCGGTATAGGAAACACAATTATTCAATTGTTATAAAGTGTAACATACTGTGAATGTTGACTCAATGTAATGCATTGTTGCATCTGTTAATATGTAACCAACTTAAGAACTAAGCAGTGTTATTGTAGCAACCACATTATTATTTAAGTTTATGAACAGGGGTGGGAGTCAATAAGCTTGTCTTCTGCCCACTCCTCTTCGAGCTAGAATGCTAATTATTTATTTTATTTTATTATATTTGTTCTGGCTTTTCTGCCTGTGTTGTGTAGCTCGGAAAAAAAAATCAATCAATCAATTAGCTCATCATTAGTCCATTATTAGTTGATCTGCCTGTTGTTTCTTAAATGTATATTACGAACTCTTTCCTTCCTGATGAGTGTGTGTCTGTAAACTGTAGCTCTGTCTTATTCCAAAGCCTCACCTGAGTGTGGGCTCTTCCTCGTCTCCTCTTCCTCTGTGGGACTCTCCCCTCTCTCACCTGAGTGTGGGCTCTTCCTCGTCTCCTCTTCCTCTGTGGGACCCTCCCCTCTCTCACCTGAGTGTGGGCTCTTCCTCGTCTCCTCTTCCTCTGTGGGACCCTCCCCTCTCTCACCTGAGTGTGGGCTCTTCCTCGTCTCCTCTTCCTCTGTGGGACTCTCCCCTCTCTCACCTGAGTGTGGGCTCTTCCTCGTCTCCTCTTCCTCTGTGGGACTCTCCCCTCTCTCACCTGAGTGTGGACTCTTCCTCGTCTCCTCTTCCTCTGTGGGACTCTCCCCTCTCTCACCTGAGTGTGGGCTCTTCCTCGTCTCCTCTTCCTCTGTGGGACTCTCCCCTCTCTCACCTGAGTGTGGGCTCTTGTCTCCTCTTCCTCTGGGGACTTCCCTCTCTCACCTGAGTGTGGGCTTTTCCTCGTCTCCTCTTCCTCTGTGGGAGTCTCCCTGGTTCCTTTAGAGGACCTGCCGTCCCGTAATCTCCCCTTCAGCCGCACATTTCTGACACTGCGGCGGTTACACGGGGAGTAAAGGAATTCTTCACAGCGCTCTTTACCTGAGTCACATGACCAGCCCCGCCCTCTGTCACCACAGCACACACATTTAACCCTTAAGGCCCAGGAACAACTATTACATTTAGAGAATGTGAAACCTCTGCTGAACATCACTGATATAACAACAATGTTTGGCTCTGGATTTGGACTAAACTTTTTACACATTTAACAGACTTGAACATTTGTTGTTGTCATTTTAAAGTTTGATGAGGCGTTAGGCTGTGAGCTCCAGTTGAGAAGCTTTTAGATTTGGGTAAAGCAGAACTGGAGGAAATGTGCTCGGTCCAGGCAGAGGTAACGGGTTCAAACTTATGGAGAGACGACACATCCAGTTTATTTGACTTTTATATTTTGAGTCCAAACTCCTGACTTTCAAACTTATTCCTCACATCCAGAGGCGGCTCGTACTCACTTACATGTACTCCAGTAACTCTTTGTAGTCATTGTACTTCTTAGAGTAGTACTTTTTACTTCTACTTGAGTAAAATGATAGTGAGTAAAAAACAGTTAGGGGAGAGTGGGGGAAGCTGAACCGCCCTTGTGGAAATAAAACATTTTTATTTTTTAACTGAGATTATAGATTTGATTTGACAGGATTTAAACAAAAAATAAATGTTTCTCTCAAAGTGAATTTTTGGTGTGAAACAAAAAAACAAAGTCATGTGGGTCGTTTTGTTTGGGTTAAAGTAAAATAGTTTAGGCAGATTCTTCTTAAATAAACACGACTGTCTTTGTGTTTTCAAAGAAGAGAAAATGAGCTCAATAACAAACTACATTTCTATACTTTTTGTTTATTGGTGGTTTTGGGTGGAGACGAGCAAATGAATATTAAATATTACATTCACCTCTTACCACCCGCCTGAACCCAGCACTTTGTCTCCAGTTCAGCTTTACCCAAATCTAAAAACCTGTTGAAAGAAAGAGTCAAAATGAGGAGGAAAAGTGATGACAAGGCTTTAGTTTTGTAGGTCTTAGCTTTCAAATGAGGCGTTCCTCTGGCCTACAGGCTGTGCACTGCAGTCCAGAAGCTTTAGATTTGGGTAAAACTGTAGAAAATGCGCTGGGTTTAGGCGGGGGTGAGGAGGTTAATCACTTACTGCAGCTGCACATCTGTAAACACACTCACGCTCTTGTTCTTTTCTTTATCACACTTTAAACTGAATCTTCTTACGCCCTTAGAGTCTTATACTTTTCACTTTTGATACTTTATTATTTATCTGATGTGTTTTATGCTTTATGATTGAACTGATAATAATTCCTAGTTGTGAACTATGGCTGTGAACCTGTTGATTGTGAAAAACGGACTTACAGCGCCCCCAAGCGGCGCTAATGTGTGTGTCTCCCTCCTGCTCAGCCTGAGTCATGTGGGGAGTTTGTCTCTCCTGCTGCAGAGACAGGCGGCTGGGCCTTAAGGATCCGTGATAAACTGTGAAAGTAAAACAAAGTCAACTTGGCTCATGCTTCTGTTTGGAAATGGACTCGTACGTTTAAGATGCGCCTCATTTAAAAAACATTGAATAGATGGTTAGAAATGCACTTGTTTATGGCAAAAAACCACATGTGTTCAAAATATGTTTTACAGCCGATAAATCCAACTCTTTACAATAATAATAATAATAATAATAATAATAATAATAATAATAAAATAATGATAATAATAATAATGATAACAATGATAATAATAATAATAATGATAATAATAATAATAATAATAATAATAACAATAATAATAATAATAATAATAATAATAACAATAATGATAATAATAATAATAACAATAATAATAATAATAATAATGATGATAATAATAATAATAACAATAATAATAATAATAATAATAATAATGATGATAATAATAATAACAATAATAACAATGATAAAATAATAATAATAATGATGATAATAATAATAACAATAATAATAATAATAATAATAATGATAATAATAATAATAACAATAATGATAATAATAATAATAACAACAATAATAATAATAATAATAACAATAATAATAATAATAATAATGATGATAATAATAATAATAACAATAATAATAATAATGATAATAATAATAACAATAATAATAATAATAATAATAATAATAATAATAATAACAATAATCATAATGATAATAATAATAATAATAATAATAATAATAACAATAATAATAATAATAATAATCTAAATGTAGCACATGTTTGATGATTGTTCCTGGAACTATATGACAGACCAAACCTTAGCCTTATACATGTTTCCATTACTGAGCTACAGCTCTTTAAACGTGCTCACAAATGCAAAGAGCACCCAGGAGCACCTTTTCTGCTCCCGGGTGCTCTTTGCTATTTCATTTTTTTAGACAGTTTTATATTTCCCCCTTTGCCTTTATCACAAAGAGGGAAATATAAAAACTGCCTTTTGAGAAGATGTGTCATTATCATATACAAAGTTTTGAAAGATGCACAACTCAATAAAAAACTTTATCACAAAAAATAAAAACACAGAGAATGTGGGAAAGAGAAGGAAAAAGGAAATCTGTGACATTATGACTATTTTCACTTTATATATTATACTACATTTTAGAAACAGTACAATGTAAAACAAACATGTTACATTATTAAAGCAGTGACTTCTAACTTAGAACTTATTACAATGAACTTTCCAAACACTTTATTATTTAAAACCTGATGAAAGAATGAACTTTATGATGAGTTTGTATTTTACAGCGGCGCCATCTTGGTCCAAAGTCAACGTTTTGTTTTGTGTCTGTAGCTGAATATTACATGATCACATTATTATTATAATAAACTGGTACCATTTACAGTGCACACTTCCTTCTTTGTTTTATTTTATTTTGTTAGAACAATTTCCGGTCACTGTATTAAAACAGGAACAAGACATTATTAGCAGCTAAAAACACTGTGACATGTTTTATATGTTGTACATGGAATTAGCTTCACTACATAAAATAATAAATTCCTCGCTGCTCTAACGAGAGATTCCAGCTGGAAAAGTCCTGTATTTATTCATCACTTGTGTGCCATTAGATTTCTGCTTTTTTCATTTCCTCATTTTGTTTTCAAATGAAGAAAAACACAATGAAACAAAGCAATGATTTAGATGTTTGAATTTTATTTTGAAATGAAAATAGCAAAGAACAAACCATACACGGAGGTTTGGGATAAATGGAACAAATCAGAGACAGAAACTCATGAAACTCCACAAAAACAGTGGAAATCATTTGTTAGGAACAGTTCCAAGTGCAGCCCGTAAAAAAACAAGAGGAAACACAATATGTGAGCAGGTTTTTAAAGACGACATCAGTGAAATATGTCACAGGGAGAGTCTGTGTGTAAAGAGCTGTTAAAGCTGTTTGTGATCATGAATGTCCCCAGGAGGACACAGAGGGACAGGAGAGACAGAGGGGACATCCTGGAGCCGCTGAGGTGCTGCTGCTTCTGCTTCTTTTCATCTAATGTCTGCACTCTCCTGGACTGTGCATGAGACCAAGAGGTGTGAGATAAAAGCACCTAAACAAACCCATAGGCCTACAGGCGCTCGTCCTACAATTAGAATTAGAAAAGTGCATTCACTTCTGTGATTCACCTTAAACTGTCCAACTGATATATGACAGACTCATGACATGCACAGTCACATATGTTTAGCCTTTATCTCTTATCATTTCATTATTATGGCTCAGCTTGTTACACAAATAAATGACCTTTTTAACCATATTCTAATTATAGGACGATCTCTGACTCTCAAACTTTGACTCTAAATGCTCACATTTATTGGCTACAGACTGAATATAATTCCTGAAACATGAACACAGACACAGGAGATGGAGTCAAATCAAAAAGTGACGGCACAGTAACACACGGGGTCAGTTTAACATCTGCAAAGACACGCCTTAGAATCATCTCAAAACTGTTGAAGACATTCCTCACAGTGTGTGTGTGTTTTGTGTGTTTTGTGTGTCCATGTGAACAAAGGCCTGTTACATCAGTGAATGAATGAGAGTGAATGTGTGAGTGCTTCCTTCATGTGAAGCTTTGAGGAAAAAGCTCTTTATAAGTTGAGAACATTTCAAAACTGGGCCGGTTTCAGCTTCAGAACCGGTTCTTTGGTTTTCCACTCACAGAATCCTGGTTCTCGGTTCATTAAACTGGTGCCCCTTTGGAACCAGTTAAAAGCTGGACCAAGAAACGAGCAGCAGTGATGTCAGCGGCTGGGGGCGTGGCTAAAACAAGAGAAGAAATGTAAATGTTAACGGCTGCTATTTTCGCGGCCGTGCTGGGACCTGATTTCAGCTGGGGAATTTGGAAAAGACCAGCCCGGGATTATAGCTCCAGTTATAATGCGCTGGTCGGTGGATCAAATACCACTTTGACCATTTCTCTTTCCACACGGGCCGATGCTCACACAGTCTGAGCCTGAGAAACCCTAACAATCAGCACCAACTCATTTATTTGTCCACTTTTCTACCTTTCTTTACTGGAGCGGACACTTGTCTCCGCTGGACTGGACTGAACCAACTTGAACTAAAGCGGAGGGTGTTCCACTTAAACTTATAAAGCGCTTTTCCACCGACATCAGGCACTTAAATCACTTTACAGCAAGGATCCACTCACCCATTCACTCTCATGCATACACCAGTGTGCACAGACACTGGAGCCAGGAGGGGGAAGTGTCTTGCTCAAGGACACCACAAAAGTAGGATTCAAACCCCTGACCTTCCCATCACGAGGCGACCTGCTCTTCCATCTGTGCCACTGTCGCCCCCTGGCTGTGGCAACAGGCACAATGCCAGCTCTCATTAAGAGGAAACCAAGTCAGCTCTGAAGCAGCACCCTGGTGGTTGAACTGGTGCTTTTTCAACAGATCCCTGTCTCCCCAAGATCCAAAACAAACACATCATAAAACCCCACTCTTTACATTATATTCATTGGGTTTGTGCTTTACGCAGTTTTGAAGAAACCTAAATATAACCTATAGTTCCAGAGGTTTATTTCTATGTGTTGGCAGACAGACAAA
Organism: Neogobius melanostomus; assembly: GCA_007210695.1. Taxonomy (NCBI): domain Eukaryota; kingdom Metazoa; phylum Chordata; class Actinopteri; order Gobiiformes; family Gobiidae; genus Neogobius; species Neogobius melanostomus. The sequence continues at coordinate 243,832 of VHKM01000402.1, forward strand.
CAGATGAAGTCATTTTTTCACTATAATTCTCTAATGAAATCTGTCAAATATCTTCTCCATAAGACGATTGTTGAAAATGAATCCACTCAAAAGCTCAAGTTTTTTATAAATACATTTGCTTTGGTTTATATATTTAAGGGAGAGTCAACAAACAAAGGTGAAAGGATTAACCCAGCACATTTTCTCCAGTTCAGTTTAAGCCAGAGTAACACCTCATTTGAAAGCTAAGACCTACAAAAAACCTGTCTAAGATTTGTCTCTTTTTCCTGGTAGTTTTGGTGCTATTTGTCACACGCTTTTGTCGCCTGTTTAGTTTCATGTTTTTTAGCTGCGTTTACGTCCTCATTTACGTCTCGCTTTTGACACTTTTTTCCAGAAGCTTTTTAGATTTGGGTAAAGCTGAAGTGTAGAAAATGTGCTGCGTTCAGGCGGGGGTTAGAGGTTCATATTTCTTAAAGCAGACTATAAACAAAGGAGACGTCCAATATGGCCCCACAAACCTTCAAAATGGTCATGTTTGGTCATGTTTGTCAATCAATCAATCAATCTTTATTTATATAGCGCTTTTCATACATTTTATGTAACACAAAGTGCTTTACAGATTTAAAAACATTCTCACACACCCACCTCCTCCCAGAAATACAAACACATTGTCGCACTCACACTCTCCCCACCCACCTTCCCAGAGACACACCACACAAGCACAACACACACACTCAAGGTAAAACAATGGACGCAATGGACATAAGGCTGAGGTAAGGCTGGGTACAGATAAACCAGGTAAGGAAACACCATGTTTGTCAATTATTTATTTATTTTTAGCACATTGAGAAAGCTGCCTAGCTAGCTAACAGTGTAGCTAATTAGCAAATTAACAAAATCAAAATGTTGCCAGATTTTTGTTGTGTTAGTAACTTTTTTTTTCTTTCTTTTTTTAACCTTCGTGGTGCCCTCGTGCAGCCCGGATCTGCGTGAGTCAGAGCGGGGATCCCCTGTATATTTTTTCTAAGTTTTCTTTGTTTTGAACTTTTTTCAATATTTTCACAGCTATTTCCTTTTCAGCGTATCTTTGATTTCTATTCCTCTTCTTCTTTGTCTTTGCCCCCAGAGCATTCGGTTCATGGCACGCTTCTTTCCTTCTTTCCTTCTTTCCTTCTCTCCTGGTCCCATATGTGCTGGGGTGGTGTGGGCACAGGGTAAATGTGACCCTTTACCCTCTCGCCAGAGATTTTTTTTGTCATTTTGTTTTCTTTTTGTCCTTTTCTCTCACCGGCTCATCTCATCATCGAGCGGAGTGTCAGCCTGACATGTTTGCCCCGTGCGGAGAGATTCGGGGGCCCGTAATGAAAAAACATACACATCTCCAAGCGCCGGGTCAGCGTGACACGTTTCCCCAGTGCTGAGACCTCTGGGGGCCCGTAACAACTTAAACATCACCGAGCGTGGGGTCAGCCTGACACTCACAAATGTGAATCTACCCCTCTCGGGAGATGTAATTTCAGTGATACACTTACTACTTACGTGTAGCATGACTCCTTACAGATCGTGCCACAGATTTATAAGTCACACCGAATAGTTATTTGATATTCTTTCTGAAACATTGAACGGTGAAAGACTTGCAATGGATACCTCTTGATCCACATCATAAGGTCAAGGTGGCTCGAGGATAATGGGGTACCATACGGAAACTGTTGGATGAGCTGTGCAGGGGCTACCCAGGGAACATACCAAAACTTCCGGAGATATCACAGGCTTTCACCCGCTCATCTCATCACTGAGCACGGGGTCAACCTGACATGTTTGCCCCACGCAGAGAGCTTTGGGGCCCCGTAATAAATAAATAAAACACATCACCAATCGCAGGGTCAGCCTGACATGTTTTGTCCCGCGCAGAGAGCTTCGAGGCCCCGTAATAAAAAAATTAAAATAAAAAAACACATCACAGAGCTCCGGGTCAGCCTGAAACATTTGCCCCATGCGGAGAGCTTTTTGGTCCCCTTAATGAAAAAATACACATCTCCGAGCGCCGGGTCAACCTGACACTTTTGTCCCGTGCAGAGAGATTTGGGGCCCCGTAATATAAAAAAAAACATACACATCTGCGAGCGCCGGGTCAGCCTGACACGTTTGTCCCACTCGGAGAGATTTGGGGCCCCGTAATAAACAAATACACATAACCGAGCGCGGGGTCAGCCTGACACTCACAAATGTGAAATTACCCTTTCCATGAGATGTTATTTCACAAATGTGAATCTACCTCTCTCGGGAGATGTAATTTCAGTGACACACTTACTGCTTACATGTAGCATGACTTCTTACAGATCGTGCCACGGATTTATAAGTCACACTGAATAGTTGTTTGAAATTCTTTCTGAAACATTGAATGGTGAAAGACTTGCAATGGATACCTCTCGATCCACATCTGATATGATCTCCCATTTCTTGAACCAGTCCATTGTTGTGTGTGACATTGGCATAGACAGCTGTATGACTCTCTATGGAAATATATAAAACTGGAAATCAAACTTTGCAGTTTGTGAAGGAGGACCAGATTAAATGCTTCTCTAGAACAGGTGCGTGGTTCAGAGATCCTGTGGCTAATGATTTCGTAACACACCTGACCGAGAACCTTAAGGTCAAGGTGGCTCGAGGAAAATGGGGTACCATACGGAAACTGTTGGAAGAGCTGTGCAAGGGCTACTCAGGTAACATACCAAAACTTCCGGAGATATCACAGGCTTTCACCCGCTCATCTCATCACCGAGCGCGGGGTCAACCTGACATGTTTACCCCACGCGGACAGATTTGGGGCCCCGTAATAAAAAAAAATACACATCACCGAACAAAGGGTCAGCCTGACACGTTTTGTCCCACTCGGAGAGCTCCGGGGACCCGTAACAACTTACACATAACCGAGCGTGGGGTCAGCCTGACACTCACAAATGTGAAATTACCCTTTCCATGAGATGTTATTTCAGAAATGTGAATCTACCTCTCTCGGGAGATGTAATTTCAGTGATACACTTACTGCTTACGTGTAGCATGACTCCTTACAGATCGTGCCAGGGATTTATAAGTCACACTGAATAGTTGTTTGATATTCTTTCTGAAACATTGAACGGTGAAAGACTTGCAATGGATACCTCTCGATGCACATCTGATATGATCTCCCATTTCTTGAACCAGTCCATTGTTGTGTGTGACATTGGCATAGACAGCTGTATGACTCTCTATGGAAATATGTAAAACTGGAAATCAAACTTTGCAGTTTGTGAAGGAGGACCAGATTAAATGCTTCTCTAGAACAGGTGCGTGGTTCAGAGATCCTGTGGCTAATGATTTCGTAACACACCTGACCAAGAACCTTAAGGTCAAGGTGGCTCGAGGAAAATGGGGTACCATACGGAAACTGTTGGATGAGCTGTGCAAGGGGAACCCAGGGAACATACCAAAACTTCCGGAGATATCACAGGCTTTCACCCGCTCATCTCATCACCGAGCACGGGGTCAACCTGACACGTTTGCCCCACGCAGAGAGCTTTGGGGCCCCTTAATAAATAAAAAAAACACATCACCGAACGCAGGGTCAGCCTGACACGTTTTGTCCCGCGCGGAGAGCTTTATGGTCCCCTTAATAAAAACATACACATCTCCGAACGCAGGGTCAGCCTGACACGTTAGTCCCATTCGGGAAGATTTGGGGCCCGTAATAAACAAATACACATCACCGAGCGTGGGGTCAGCCTGACACTCACAAATGTGAAATTACCCCTCTCGGGAGATGTAATTTCGGTGATATACTTACTGCTTACATGTAGCATGACTCCTTACAGATCGTGCCAGGGATTTATAAGTCACACTGAATAGTTATTTGATATTCTTTCTGAAACATTGAACGGTGAAAGATTTGCAATGGATACCTCTCGTTCCACATCTGATATGATCTCCCCTTTCTTGAACCAGTCCAATGTTGTGTGTGACATTGGCATAGACAGCTGTCTGACTCTATGGAAATATGTAAACCTGGAAATCAAACTTTGCAGTTTGTGAAGGAGGACCAGATTAAATGCTTCTCTAGAACAGGTGCATGGTTCAGAGATCCTGTGGCTAATGATTTCGTAACACACCTGACCGAGAACCTTAAGGTCAAGGTGGCTCGAGGAAAATGGGGTACCATACGGAAACTGTTGGAAGAGCTGTGCAAGGGCTACCCAGGTAACATACCAAAACTTCCGGAGATATCACACAGGCTTTCACCCGCTCATCTCATAACCGAGCGCGGGGTCAACCTGACACGTCTTCCCTGCGCTGAAAGCTTTTGGGGCCCCATAATAAAAAAAATAAACATCACCGAGCGCGGAGTCAGCCTGATACGTTTATCCCGCACGGAGAGCTTCAGGGGCCCGTAATGAAAAACTACACATCACCAAGCTCCGGGTCATCCTGACACGTTTGCTCCGCGTGGAGAGCATTTGGGGCCCCATAATAAAACAAAAAATACACATCACCGAGCGCGGGGTCAGCCTGACACGTTTATCCCGCACTGAGAGCACCGGGAGCCCATAACAACTTACACATCACCGAGCGCGGGGTCAGCCTGACACTCACAAATGTTATATTACCCTTTCCGTGAGATGTTATTTCACAAATTTGAATCTACCCCTCTCGGGAGATGTAATTTCAGTGAAACACTTAAAGGTCCTATATCATGCAAAATCGACTTTTTTGAGTTTTTAGCCATGTTGTTATGCTATTTCCTTATCAAAAACACCCCCAGAGCGGTTTTTGGCTTCATTCACGCAGTTCTAAGTAATCCTCCTGAATCCTAAACGACTGAGCTGTTCAGTTGTGTCGTCACAGCGGAACGGAAGTGCTCTACGTCTGTAATGTAATGCCTTACGGCCTGATTTTTATTCATAAAACTTTTTTTGTTTGTTTGAAAAAAATAAAATAAAAAATAAAAAAAACAGCAACTCTCCGACGCGTCTGTGCTGTCCCACGACGCTAATCAAGCGCACCCACGGCTGGAGGAGCCATGGATCCGAGCATAAGTGTTGTTTTTGAAGACTGAGCTCTTTCTAACCTACTCTGGACACGCCTGTTCTTTTTTCTTACCGATAATGCCACGGATGCGCGTTTGGCTACGAGAGGAACAGGACTATTCAACCTTCCTAAAGAAGAGTGCACTCGCCAGAAGTTGGAATTTCTTTCCGGGATTAAGCTAGCTACTATATCAACCAACCTGATGGATGCTTGGTGAACCTTGGCCAGAATCAAAGTGGATTAACTTTTATAACCAACACGAGGGCCATAACGTAAACACCCAACGATGGGGAGGCCATGCTGAGCGGTGAGTCAATCAAAACGCGTGTTAGCGTGTGTGTTAGCGTGTGTGTTAGCCATTTATGAAACTGTGTTGCACATGTCAACTCCTTATAACTGCATTATGTGAAGTAACTTCACTTTTTGCAGCAATATTTATATTTATAATACTGCAAATGTGGAATGAGCGGAGAGAGGGGTGGAGTTAACTGAATCGAAGCGTCTTGTCTTCCGGGTAGGGAAAATACCCCCAAAAATACTTATATTTCTCTCAAAAATGAGTACTCCATAGTGATAGAGGTACAATATATCATATATATGCCTATACTTTACTTTGGAATGGCTAAAATAGCATGATACAGATCCTTTAATACTTACGTGTAGCATGACTCCTTACAGATCGTGCCAGGGATTTATAAGTCACACCGAATAGTTGTTTGACATTCTTTCCGAAACATTGAACGGTGAAAGACTTGCAATGGATACCTCTCGATCCACATCTGATATGATCTCCCATTTCTTGAACCAGTACAATGTTTTGTGTTATATTGGCATAGACAGCTGTATGACTCTCTATGGAAATATGTAAAACTGGAAATCAAACTTTGCAGTTTGTGAAGGAGGACCAGATTGGGGCCCCGTAGTAAAAAATAAATAAAACACAGATCACCGAGCGCTGGGTCAGCCGGACACGTTTGTCCCTCTCGGATAGCTTTGGGGCCCAACAATAAAAAAAAACAATAGATAGAAAGTTTACCATCACTTTTGTAGGCCTTAGCTTTCAAATCAGACATTGCACTCTCCAGTTAAGAAGCTTTAGATTTGGGTAAAGCTGGGTTAATCACTTACTGCACCTGCACATCTGTAAACACATGTTCTTTATCATAGTTTAAATGTAACCTTTCCTATAGTTTTATAGCTTTAAGTTTGTGTCGTTTATTATTGATCTAAGTTATGTGTTTAGTTTATTCGTTTATTTGAGGAGTAAAAAAACAAAGCTAACAGACGACAGATGTTGTCACGGGAAAAGGAGTGAATTCACGAACTCTAAAGGAGTCGTAAAACCTACCCCTGACTTATCAAACATGAAGCTGCAGTTTGTGACACACATTTCCACTTTACAGTAAACTCTTGATAGACTCCAGGTTTATGATCGTACAAATTATAAAAAGGAAAAAAGAAATACAAACTTTTACCAAGCGTTCTAGCACCGAGACTCTGGATCCATGTTTGTTTTCTTCATGTGTGAGAAATCTAGACTCTTTGTAAACCTTTTTAAAGTGTGCCAGGTTGATGTTTTCATCTAGAGTAAGTTAGTAAGTGCTTTATTGTCATTGTACAAGCGTGTTCAGGTGTTAGTCCTGAGCCGCTGCAGCTGAGCTGCGGGGAAACTGAAGCACTCTGAAGAAACCTGGCTGCCCTCAGTCTCCTCTGATCCTCCTCCATTATTCCAGATTTCTACAGCTCGTTTTGGAGGACTGTTTATTAAAACACAGTTGAGCTCTAGAGTCGTACTTGTCTTCTCATTTGCAGGACATATTTTGTTTCCTTTCAAGAATGTGTGTGGCTTTGAACATGATTTGAGCCGTTCCTTTAGGTCCACAAATGTCATTGTTTCTGACTGAAGAAGTCATGGACTTCAGTGTTCACGATGTCCACATGTGTGCGGTTTTATGTTTCATGTTGCACCATCTACCCAAAAAAAATAATAATAAAAAACATTCAATTTAATTTAACTGAGAACAGTTTCTCCAGGGAAGTTTTACCCAAATCTAAAAGCTTCTGGAATAAAAGACAGCGACAACAACGAGGATGAAAATACAACAGAAGAGTGACAAAGAAACAACAAAAACACGATTAAAAAGTCAAGAAAAAGCAACACGATAAAAACGCTTCAAAATGTGATAAAAACAAAAAAGTCATTATCAGGTTTGTAGGTCTTAGCTTTCAAATGAGGTGTTACTCTGGCCTGTAGGCTGTAACCTTTTAGATTTGGGTAAAGCTGAACTGGAGTGAATGCACTGGGTTAATGCGTTACCTTTGTGACGTTTATGAAGGAAATAGGTTTAAATAAAGCTCCATATTCAAAGGACTGACTTAGGCCCTTTGGTACAGGATGGAGAGACTTATATTCAGGTCCTTGATCCTCACTGCTGTCAGACTGAACAACACGACTGTAAAGTAACATGTGCAATAATCTGTGTATCTGCGTCACTTTATCCACCACCTGCACTATGATGTAAACCTGCACTGATAATACTGACATGTTTATTATAGTATACACTATATTCTTTATACTTTTTGCCATTTAAGTTTGTGGTAGTCGTTGTATATAAGAGAGCTCTATTTACTATTGGATTGTTTGCACATTTCCTGTCTCTCCTGGACATTAGCATAGAGCCATATTGTTAATGTAACTGCACATTGTCCTGATGAAAAATATTGCATTAATTTACCATCATTTAGTGTATTTATCGAAAAATGAACTTAAATATCATTTATTTGAATTTTATTACACTTTATAGATAATACATTACAGATTAGTATCTTCTAGTGTATTTTTAGACAAACACACTTGGCCTGAAATTTGATGTAACGTTAGTGATGTCGTTTTTATTTTTATTTCTTAAGTCCCTCCCTTTGCGGATCTTTGCAACTAATCAGAATCTACCGGCTATCACTTTGACCAATGAGACAAGCTTTCCTGTGAACTGGCCTGTCGGGTCCAATCAGGAGAGAAGGGGGAGGGACTTGAATGTTTACTCTCAAATTTCACTCTCTCCTCACTTTGCAATCTTACAGACTATTACTTTAAGTGTAATTAAAATATAGTTTTCAAATAAGAATCCTTCATGTGATGCCCTGAGGAAGACACGTTGTTTGTCCAAACGCGTATATGTCCAGGTATAATTAAAGGACTTTTATTTTTCTAAAGTGCCAGGATTTGTTCTTGCCACACACCTCTTTATTTAATAATAATAATAATAATGCATTTTATTTGTAACGCACTTTACATTTGTACACAAATCTCAAAGTGCTACAGAGAGATACAATAAAAGAAATGACATACAAAGAACAATCAAAATGGAGTAAAAAATGGAATAAAAAGGCTAAAAACATTGCTTAAATAAGTAAGTTTTTAAATGTTTCTTAAAACAATCCACAGACTGTGGCGCCCTGAGGTTGTCAGGCAGGGTGTTCCAGAGCCTGGGAGCTGACGACTGAAAAGCCCTGTCTCCCATGGTTTTCAGCGTAGTCCTAGGGCGGTGGAGGCGGTGGGTGTTGGAGCTTCGGAGGGAACGTGATGGTGTGTGGACTGTCAGGAGATCTTTAAGGTACTGAGGTGCAGAGCCATGTATGCATTGGTGAGTGAGGAGGCAGATTTTGTACTGGATCCGTTGCTGAATTGGAAGCCAGTGTAAGGTGCGAAGTACAGGTGTAATGCTTTCATATTTCCGCACCCTCATCAGGACTCTGGCAGCACTGTTCTGAATGAACTGTAATTTTTGCAAGTACCTGCCAGAGATCCCGATGAGGAGGGCATTGCAATAGTCCAGCCTGGAAGAGACAAAGGCGTGGGTCAACCTTTCAGCATCAGCAACAGAGAGGGAAGGGCGGAGTTTGGCAATATTTTTCAGATGAAAGAATGATATTTTACTGAGGTGTTGAATGTGCGGGACAAATGATAAGTGCTGATCCATCTTGACACCCAGGTTAGTGACAATGGGGGAAACTGTTGTGTTGTGGCCGAGAAATGAAATGCTGGTGATGGAGGTAGATTGAATCTGGTGAGGGGTGCCAATAAGGATAACTTCTGTTTTAGAGTTGTTGAGCTGAAGAAAATTTTCTGTCATCCACGCCTTTATCTCCTCCAGGCACAGTGAAAGGGCAGGTGGTGTGGCTGAGGGGCAGGAAGGGTCAGTCCGGATATAAAGCTGAGTGTCGTCTGCATAGCTGTGAAATGAGAGTCCGTATTTGGAGATGATGTTGCCTATTGGGAGCATGTATATGTTGAACAGCACCGGACCAAGAACGGACCCCTGGGGCACTCCACTTGTGACCTGGTGTAACTGGGATTTTGCATCACCAAGGACCACATATTCGGTCCGACCAGTTAGATATGACCGGAACCAATGAAGTACCTCTCCAGAGACTCCAATGATGTGCTCAAGACGGCGCAATAGGATGTGATGGTCGATGGTATCAAACGCCGCTGTAAGGTCTAGCAAAACCAGCAGCGACGGAGTGCCATGGTCAGCAGCCATCAAAAGGTCATTTGTGACTCTCACCAGTGCAGTCTCGGTGCTATGTGCGGTGCGGAAACCAGACTGAAACTTTTCTGCAAGATTGTGGCAGTGCATGTAGTCCAGGAGCTGAGCAGCCACTGCTTTCTCCAGAACCTTGGAGAGAAAGGGAAGGTTTGTGTCTTTTTATTTGTGTCTTATGCAAAATCCTGCTGTTTAAAGAATCCTTCAGTATCAAATCTCCCAAATGTAATGATATACTTTCCCAGTAACTGATACAAATAAAACATGTCAAGTACATTTTATTTCTCTTTCACATAAAACTGTACATTAGTCTCTTTCAATATTATTTGTCAAAGTTGTGACAAACATGTTGTGATTGTTATTAATGAGAACACATTTCCTTTTCAAACGATGAACAGCATGAACAGTATTTACCTCAGTCGCCTCATGAATAAACCAGGATGTGATTTTAAGATCAGGGTCCTACAGAAACACCTGATGGGCGGAGCTTCTTCACCAGAACCCAACACGTTTGCTTTGAAATGTGTTCAAAAGCCAAAGATCTGACATAATGTGCCGTCAGACAATTCAACAACACAGTTATGTTGTTTTTCAAGTCTTGCATTTGCATGTGAGTGATACAGCACACCAGCAACAATGACACGTTCAAAATACCTACACTTTTAAACCCAGTATGTGTCTTAAAAGCAGATTAACAGATTTCCACAAACTCGTACGCTGTCTGAGAGACGCAATGACTCGGCAGTTTCCAAACAATGATGTTGCAAACCGTAGAAAAGTTCTTTGACTGTGTCTTCTGCATTCCTCATGTACTTGTCTGCCTTATTGGTGACGTCTCTCCATTTAAGAAAGCGCTTAACAATCTGGCTCTCGACATGTGTGGACCCATTAAACACCTCATGAGGGTCCCATTAAAAGACTCAAAAGAAGATGTGGATGTGGCCCAAAGTGCTCCCTAAATGTGTGTCATAAAGTGCACATTAAAAGTCATGTTTTTTCAAAGCACTTTCAGCCTGATTAATCTGAATATGTTGCACCTTTTCTCGGAGAAGAGGATAAATCCCAAACACAAGAAGAAAGAAATGATTCCAGTATTTGTTTGAAAGAACCACAGAGTACAGGTAAAGCATGAAACAACAAAGAAGACGCTTTCCAACATGTTCTGTCTTTAACTGAGGGACCAGTTCTGTGGGGGCTTCATAACAAGTCAGTTCTTGTTGAGGATTTCTGTTTTTGTTCCAATGTACTGCGGTTTTTCATGTTTGTTGAATCCAAAATGTCATTAACTGCCGAGTTACCCCAAGGCACACACTGAGCTGGTACTCGGGCACAAACCCATGAATCATCTGAAACTGAGCTTCATTAAAGGGGAAGGTCCTTTAACGCCCATGACAGGGTAGGAAGGAGAAGCAGCCAGAGCATGTTGGTCATGTTCAGATTCAACTCTCAGCAGTGGCTCAGGGTTGATGTAAGAGGAACCTACGCCTACAGGGACTGGACAAGAAGAACTGAAGCTCCAACAAGGACTGAACATTCTTCTGCTGAGACCCTGGGTCTCCTGTCCGTCCATGGGAGTGGATCTCTCCGTCTGTGCTTCTCTCTGAGGTTTGGGTTTTTGAGTTTTTCCTCTTCGTGCTGGAGAGTCTGAGGACGGGCGACGCCCACGCGGCTCCTCATCACCTGCTGACACTTATTAGGACTTTATGTTTGCCTGGATCCTTCATTCTCCTGAGCTTTACATCGTCTTATTCACTGCTCTGTTTTATTGCCTTAATGTTTAGTGCAGCTGTGAGGAAACTCCTGTTGTGATATCGGGCAACACAAAACCATTGATTGATTGTTTGAGTAAGTTCCGTCCCCTTTCACAGCCATATTCATGTTAAACTGTTTAGTGTTTTGAATTTGTGTTTGTGCGATAGAGTCTGAGCTACAGATAAAAGCAAAGACTTTGGAGCAATGTGTCTGGTTCTGTGTAACAGTCCATTTTACACCAGAGTTCTGCAAAACTTCAACTTCTTCCACAAAAGGTGTCATGAAAGTCACGATGTTTGTTTTCTTTTCACCAAACCAAATACAATGGCCAGTCAAAAATACATGCAAATGTTTACATGGAATAAAACTGCAGTTATTTTATCATCCTATGGTATTTCACATGTTCTGTTTAAACCTGTGAATTTGATGATTTTGGTTTTCGGGTTCTCGTGGCACCGTGGTCTGATCCAAAGTAAAGGGGAGTTGTCTCATAGTATCATCTTGTGAAAGTAGATTAAATTTGAAAGGCATGAGCTAGAGTTGTCTCTCTTAATCTTTTTGAAAGCTGTTGGTGTTTTGGGTTATCAGGCTGAGTATTTTCAGCTTCATTTCTTCTATAGTCACTGACTGCTGTGGACAAAATACGCCACAATCAAATATAGTTTGTTTACACTGACTGAAATTAGTAAAATGAAACAAACTAAAGTTAATGTATATGTATGTGTGTATTTTATACCAGTATTTTTTCCCCCCTGTAACTAGTCTGGGCCCCTCTACGTGTTCCACAAACCTTTTGTAGCATTTTCTGAATTCTAGAAAAAAGCAAAATAAACATATTTATACAAAGTCTTTCTTTGAAAAATAAAGTAATACACAGTTTAAATGAATTATGCTTGCCTCCTTGTTTGAAGAACTGATTTTGTGGATGGAAAGTTCTTCTGGGAACTTCTCCACCTGAAGCCTCGAGGTAGGTCTTGTATTTCTTCATTTCTGTTCAATCACATTTATGTAAATTCAGTTCATGCTTTCTTTATGTTAGAATTCAAAGCTCGCTCAGGTAGGCCTGCCGCGATAATTACTATATCGACTTATCGCTCGATAAGTAAAATGAAGGACGATAACATTTTTAGTCTCGATAAATGCACGTGCTGCGTGTGCTTAAAGCGCTGACTGAGCGGAGCGTCCAGCCAACCCGTCTCCAAGTGCGTAAAGACAGCACTGAAGCACATCAGCCGTATCCCCGCATGTATCCAGATCATTTATAGATCAGCGCTGCTTTTGGAAAGAGGCGGGGTGTAAACAAAGTGCTGTGCTTACTACGGAGAAGCTGATTCCGACACTTTCTGTGAACTTTATCGCGGAGCAAGAGGGGCTCGTGTGAAAACACTTTGAGTTCCAGCCAAAAGAAGCATCACGGAGAGAACAACAACATTAATGCGACTGCAGGTATGTCTAACATGAGAACGAAACGAAACCACCGCCCAGTCAGTGTATCAAAGCTAATCAGAGCTACTGTTAGCGAGAGGAACCCGACCGCTTTAGCCACTATCCAAATACAAGCGTGATAGTCCTGAGAACATATTACTGGTCCACACTTTTCAAAAGCCAGAGAAACGCTGCCAGTCACTAAGTTCCCCCACCCCCCAAAAAAGCTGCTTTACTCCGACAGCCATGAGATTTGAAAAGAAAAGGAAAAAACAAAACATATAGCTACTCTATTTTTGCAGTAATACAGTATTATCTGAATCCATACATTTAATATACATTTTATTCTAACCAGGTTTAATTCAACATAGAAATGAGTTTTTGTCGGGGAATATTTAACCAGACTAATGTAGATGAAATATCAATATTGTTATTGGGATATTTTTTAAAGAGGACACTGTACAGTATATTGGCTATTTAAAAAAAAATGTCATGACAGACCTAGTTCAAACACAGAACCTGGTGAGAGAGTAAGTTATGTTAAAAGGTTGAGAAGCACAGATGGAAACAGTGTCCTAGAATATATCGACCCTTCTAGTTGGCACTTTGTTTGGTATAAGGTGTTAATATTGAATGCCAAAAGTTCAATACATTTCAATTAAAATAGTTTCTTACAGTTTTCTTTTTATTGCCTACAGTATTTGAATTATACTCAATATTATCGTTTATCGCGATATTTTCTGAGACGATATATCGTCCTCAAAAAAAAATTATCATGGCAGGCCTACGCTCAGGGCACTAAACGTGATTCTGTGTGCACTCAGTTCCCTCAGATTCCCTCTCTGACAACTGTTAGCTTAGCAGAACTGTTGACTTGTTATAAGAGTCATCTCATTGTCAAGTGTTTCCCACTTTTGTGCGGCCTTCCCACATGTGAAAGAGTCGGGACCCAAACCCAAGATAAAACTGGACTTCACTCAGGCGTCAGGTTTCCCTTTTTTATTTACTTCAGCCAGCCAGAAGTAAAGCACAAAGTACACCAGATGGCGCTAATACACCGTCGTAATAAACATGAAAGGCATTAAAATAAACTGAAATGTATTTGTTTTTGTTCAATTAGAGATTTTGCCAAAAGTTTGAGCTCATTCTCCCACAGTGGGTTTAGTTTGTGAATAAAATTATGAAGTAAAACATTTGTTGTAATAAATTGTTGATAATAATCATATTTTTAACCACCACCTTCACCGAGCGCATTTTCTCCAGTTTGACCCAAAAATAAACATCTAAAAAGCTTCGAGCTCACAGATCATAGGCCAGAGTAACGGCTCATTTGAAAGCTAAGACCTGCAAAGATTATCTAAGTTTCTTTCTTGTTTTTGTTATTACGTTTTTATTGCTTTTTTGTAGCGTTTTGGCCACAGATTGTTTTTAGTGTAATGTCACTGATTGAGCCACAAAACTGTGAATCATGACGAGGAAGAAGCTTAGATCAGTCTTGTGGCCCAGTCCCGGTGTCAAGAGGGGGCGTAAGGGGGCGTCGCCCCCTCACGCGGACAGTCCCGCCCCCTCAGTCAAAATGTAGTGTTTTCATTTTTTTAATATATTGTTTTCAGTCTATGACGTGTTCAAAACAACCCAAAACTCGGAAGAAACTCCACTGACTCTAATGAACAGTTTTGGAATTTCAAATTCATAGTTTCCAGTGGTCCTTGAACCCATCACGCACCTGCTTACTATGTCATCAGTGCATCATCCCGCCATAAGGAGTAGCCTGTAGCCAGCAGTTATATTTTCTGTTCAGAATGGAGTGTTTGTGAGCGTGGGAAAATGTGCGTGTCCCGATTGGTCAATCGTGTCACAACATCGCGGTGCAAGGCTCCTACTGCTACGAAGCCTTCAACTTGGCTATAGTTCTGTCAAATGGAGATAAAAGTCGGCGACACGAAGAAGCGGGACGTATTTCAGTGGATTTAATAAGAGAAGGAGATGGGCCTCAGCCCCGAGATGGAGGAGACAGTGGAGACAGCGGAGAGAGGCGCCGCTAGCGGCGAGGTGAAGCTGAACAGTCCGTCTCCAAACTCAGTAAGTGCCGCTAAACTCTGTTCGCGGTTAAAATGTAGCTTGAAAAGGTGGTTCTCGTTAACTTTTGGTGATATAAAGTTGTGCTGTTTCGTGCGGGGCTGTGGCCATGAAATTAGTTGTTTGTGCCGCTGTTTTAACAGAGAAATGACGAGGGAGGCGCCACGGTGTTTTTTCTGTCTTTATTTCACTTTGTCCGCTGCAGTCTGTGTGTTCACATTGGGGACGGTAAAATCACCCACGTTTCAACTGTGCGTCCAAAATCGGGCTTAAAAATCAAACATGTTTGATTTCCTGCGACTGTAGTCTAGTTGCGTCTGACTCCGCCCACACTACACGATTCAAACACCAGTCCAGTCGTGACCCCCCCCCACACTACAAGACACGACTCTGTGTGACTGCCTTCGACTGAACACGACTCGGGAAGACTCGGCGCGACTGAGAATTGTATCAAAATCGGGCATAAAAATCGTGTGGTGTGTGCGGACCCTAACGTCATCGCCCCCCCTTGGCTTTCAGCCGCCCCCCCTTCTGTACTGAGCTGGCGCCGGGACTGTTGTGGCCGAACTGGAGACAATGCGCTCGGTTAAAGCGGGGGTTAAGAGGTTGATTGTAAGTTTGAGTTGTGTCCACCAGAGGGCGGTGCGCGCTCGTGCTCCACAGACTAAAGTCCCACAGAGTCACGTGAGAACTGAACTCTGTACTTGTGAACTCCTGGGCCGTTTCTCAATCCCCAGTATGCGTACTCTGTACTTGTGAACTCCGGGGTACGGACTTGCGGGTGCAGACTCGGAGAACGGACTTGAAGAGTTCACGAGTGTGGACTCGGCTATTTCAGCGTTTGGAACGAGTGAACTCGATGACATCTCAGGAAGTAGCTCATGAACATGGGGCTGTGAGCTTTTATAACATTAAACAACCTCATGAAATTAAAAGGGTGAGACACTTCAGGCGAAGTGGAAAGATGTTTTCAAAGACATCAATTACAAACTTTTGCTGTAAACAAAAATAACATTTTACATTTTAGTCAAGTTCACATTATTTATACAATTATAGCCTACATAGATAAGGCATTATGTGTAAAGTAATTAAAAATATCTGATGTGCAAACTGAAACCATAATTTAAAAAAAAAAAGGTCAAATATTATTTATTAATTTGTTTGTTGCAAATTATTCTGAAAAAAAACGAACAATTTAAACTTTAAAATATGAAACTGTTTTGGAAGTTCCCACATAAAGATTTGTCTACAGTGCCCCCTTAATAATACAATGTAAAACGACTTAATATTGCTGATCATTATGAGAAAATGAAAGCATGACCAAGTTGTTTTAACACTTCTGCTCAGAAAACCATCTTGAGCTGGAGACACTTCTAAAGACTCTTAAACCGTCACATCTCCGCATTTATTTACATGCACACGATCAGCTGTGGATCAGCTGGAGCGGCTCGGTGCGTGAGGAGGGGGGGCCGCTGCAGGCGGAGGCTCGCGGTGATCCACGTGCTCAAAGCGAAACGGATTGTGGGAAATATAGCTGGCGGAGACGCACAAGTCTCCTCTGATGCATCCTCGGTAAAACGGGCGGAGCAAGTTCTCATCCGGGGATTTCCAGCGGACTTGCTGAGAAGCGAACTTTGAATTGGAATGATTGGAACAGGACTTGGGCCGCGCATGATGACGTTGCACGAGTCCACGAGCCACAAGTCCGCACAAGTACACAGATTGAGAAACGGCCCTGTAGGACTGGAGGAGTTCGGCTGTGAGCTTTTATAACATTAAACAACCTCATATGAAATTAAAAGGCTGAGACGCTGCATAAATTACACACTTGCAGTAAACACAAATACAATTTTACATTTTAGTCAATTTCACATTATTTATACATAATATAGCCTACATAAATAAGGTGTTATGGGTAAAGTAATCTGTAAAAATATCTGATATGGAAACTGAAACAATTATAAAAAAGAAATAAAAAGGTCAAATATTACTATAACTTGTTTGGAGTAGCAAATTATTCTGAAAAAATGAACAAACAATTTAAACTTTAAAAACGTGTTTTTAATAAAACAATGTTAAAAATAAAATACATTTTTCCTCAACAACCTGTTAAGACTTTAAATGTATCTGTTGCTGATCGTTGTGAGAAAATGAAAGCTTGACCAAAGTTGTTTCAACACTTCTGCTCAGAAAACCATGTTGAGCTGGAGACTCTTTAACCGGTCACATCTCTGCATTTATTTACATAGCACTTTGTGTTACATGAAATGTATGAAATGTGCTATATAAATAAAGTTTGATTGATTGATTGGTTGATTGATTGATTGATCAGCTGTTCAGCTGGAGCGGCTCATGCGCGCGGAGGAGGGGCGGCCGCAGGCGGAGGCTCAAAGCGAAACGGATTGTGGGAAATACAGCTGGCGGAGCTGAAGCCTCCTCTGATGCATCCTCGGTAAAACGGGCGGGGCAAGTTCTCATCCGGGGATTTACAGCGGACTTGCTGAGAAGTGAACTTTGGAAACTGCGAGATGTGCAATGTGCCGGAAACAGTGGAACATGCTGTCATGATGTGTCGGAAGTTTAATAGAGAAAGGGATGTAATTAAAGGGAAGATAGAAGACTGTGGGGAAAGGTTTACCTTTAGAGATATGTTTTCTAAAGACTCAGATCATAGGGTAATAAAGTGTGTGTGTTTGAATTTCTAAAGCATACCGGACTCATGGATAGAGTGTAGGTTTTTGTTTTGGTTTTGGTTTTTCTCTGTAGCTTGCAGGCTACAGGTTTTTATAAAGGATGTGAGCCATATTGTTGATCAGACGCAATCTATCTGGAGGGTGGCGGTAGTGCGCTAAGTCAGTCCGCATCCGCCGTTAAGCAGTCAAAGAAGAAGAAGAAGAAGAAGAAGTGAACTTTGGAACAGGACTTGGGCCGCACGTGATGACGTTTCACGAGTCCACGAGCCACAAGTCCACACAAGTGCACAGATTGAGAAACGGCCTCTGTCAGACTGAGAGCTGTGTGCGTGTGAGCGCGCACCGCGGGCACATTCCGCCGCGGCGCATGCACAAGAGCATGGCCGCGCGCGAGGCGGACACAGGTAGCGCGCGCGGCACACCTTGACGCACGGTACGTGAGAGACAACGGGACACCTTTGGTTTGAGCTCCGAGAGAACCGGAGCTTTACCGACACTTCCCTGGAGTTTACCCGAGTTTACAGCACCTCAGGGCGGGCTCAGAGAGGAGGAGAGAGCCCCGGAGAACCAGAGCTCCACCAGCGACACTTCCCTGGAGTTTACCCGGGTTTACAGCACCTCAGGGAGGGCTCAGAGAGGAGGAGAGAGCCCCGGAGAACCAGACCTCCACCAGCGACACTTCACTGGAGTTTACCCGGGTTTACAGCACTTCAGGGCGGGCTCAGAGAGGAGGAGAGAGCCCCGGAGAACCAGAGCTCCACCAGCGACACTTCACTGGAGTTTACCCGGGTTTACAGCACCTCAGGGCGGGCTCAGAGAGGAGGAGAGAGCCCCGGAGAACCAGAGCTCCACCAGCGACACTTCACTGGAGGTTACCCGGGTTTACTGCACCTCAGGGCGGGCTCAGAGAGGAGGAGAGAGCCGCAGAGAATCGGAGCTTTACCGACACTTCCCTCGGAGTTTATCCGCCTCTGCAGCTCTTCAGGGCGGGCTCAGAGAAGAGGAGAGAGCCCCCGCTGAACCATGGAGGAGCAGGACCTCCCCGCGGAGCTGCAGGGTGAGTGAGGGGGGGAGAGAGGGGGAGTGAGGGGGGGAGACAGAGGGGGGAGAGAGGGGGGAGGCAGAGGGGGGAGAGAGGGGGGGAGGCAGAGGGGGGAGACAGGGGGGGAGAGAGGGGGGGAGGCAGAGGGGGGAGAGAAGGGGGGAGAGAGGGGGGAGTGAGGGGGAGACAGTATGTGTTGAGTTTAAAGTGAGACTGAAGTTGAGTTCAGTCCTTATAACCAGAAGGTCTTCAGGTCAGAGCTCGTGCCGTTGTGCCTTTGGGCAGGACACTCTCTGCCTGTTATGGATGAGCAGGGACGGAGCTGGCACAGCTCGGCACACAGCCCAGGGCAGCTGTGGCCTCAGAGGAAGAGAACTCCTTATAAAGTCACCGTCACAGCAGGAGAAGTTGTAGAAGTGTTTGCAGTATTTTCATTAGTAGTAGTAGTAGTAGTTGTTGTTGTTCTAGTTGTAGTAGTATTTGTAGTATGTGCAGTAGTGGTGGAAATAGAGGGTTTTTTGTACATTGTATTTTCTTTTTAAATCTAAACTGAAATAAACCTCAAACTGGAAAACAAATCAAAGGTAAACAGAAGAAAAACTTTGCAGACGCTCAACTTTCTTTTGCTGTGACATCACACTCATAACCTCAATAGTAGTATTTGCAGTATAGTTGCAGTAGTATTTGCAGTATAGTTGCAGTAGTATTTGCAGTATAGTCGCAGTAGTGTTTGCAGTATAGTTGCAGTAGTGTTTGCAGTATAGTTGCAGTAGTGTTTGCAGTATAGTTGCAGTAGTGTTTGCAGTATAGTCGCAGTAGTATTTGCAGTATAGTCGCAGTAGTATTTGCAGTATAGTTGCAGTAGTATTTGCAGTATAGTCGCAGTAGTATTTGCAGTATAGTCGCAGTAGTATTTGCAGTATAGTCGCAGTAGTATTTGCAGTATAGTCGCAGTAGTATTTGCAGTATAGTTGCAGTAGTGTTTGCAGTATAGTTGCAGTAGTGTTTGCAGTATAGTTGCAGTAGTATTTGCAGTATAGTTGCAGTAGTGTTTGCAGTATAGTTGCAGTAGTATTTGCAGTATAGTTGCAGTAGTATTTGCAGTATAATAGTATTTGTAGTATCCATATTTCTGTGTCCTGAGGCTGTTACCTGAGCACTTCCTTATCGGAGCAGAGCGGGGGCGGCACATTCCTCTGAGCTCAGTCACTCAAGGAAAAACAAATACTCTCTATACTTGTACTTATACTTATACTGCAGATACTTCTACCATTATTACTGATACTTTACAAAGAGTCAGAGTGAAGTGAAAACTGTGCCGTGTCTCATGTGACTGTAGGATTCCTGCTCAGATCTGTGACTGGTTTGGTAGAAATCTCTGTCTCAGTTATTGTTGTTGGTTTGTGTCGCGTCCTCGTTGTGTACATGTTTTGGTGTTTGTGTCGCGTCCTCGTTGTGTATTGTACATGTTTTGGCCTGTGGTTTGTGTGTCGCGTCCTCGTTGTGTATTGTACATGTGGTTTGTGTCGGTCCTCGTGTGTTTGTACATGTTTTGGGTGTTTGTGTCGCGTCCTCGTTGTGTATTGTACATGTTTTGGCCCGTGTTTGTGTCGCGTCCTCGTTGTGTATTGTACATGTTTTGGCCCGTGTTTGTGTCGTGTCCTCGTTGTGTATTGTACATGTTTTGGCCCGTGTTTGTGTCGCGTCCTCGTTGTGTATTGTACATGTTTTGGCCCGTGTTTGTGTCGCGTCCTCGTTGTGTATTGTACATGTTTTGGCCCGTGTTTGTGTCGCGTCCTCGTTGTTATTGTACATGTTTTGGCCCGTGTTTGTGTCGCGTCCTCGTTGTGTATTGTACATGTTTTGGCCCGTGTTTGTGTCGCGTCCTCGTTGTGTATTGTACATGTTTTGGCCCGTGTTTGTGTCGCGTCCTCGTTGTGTATTGTACATGTTTTGGCCGTGTTTGTGTCGCGTCCTCGTTGTGTATTGTACATGTTTTGGCCCGTGTTTGTGTCGCGTCCTCGTTGTGTATTGTACATGTTTTGGCCCGTGTTTGTGTCGCGTCCTCGTTGTGTATTGTACATGTTTTGGCCCGTGTTTTGTGTCGCGTCCTCGTTGTGTATTGTACATGTTTTGGCCCGTGTTTGTGTCGCGTCCTCGTTGTGTATTGTACATGTTTTGGCCCGTGTTTGTGTCGCGTCCTCGTTGTGTATTGTACATGTTTTGGCCCGTGTTTGTGTCGCGTCCTCGTTGTGTATTGTACATGTTTTGGCCCGTGTTTGTGTCGCGTCCTCGTTGTGTATTGTACATGTTTTGGCCCGTGTTTGTGTCGCGTCCTCGTGTGTATTGTACATGTTTTGGCCCGTGTTTGTGTCGCGTCCTCGTAGTGTATTGTACATGTTTTGGCCCGTGTTTGTGTCGCGTCCTCGTTGTGTATTGTACATGTTTTGGCCCGTGTTTGTGTCGCGTCCTCGTAGTGTATTGTACATGTTTTGGCCCGTGTTTGTGTCGCGTCCTCGTGTATGTACTGTTTTGTTTTGTCGGTTGTTGTATTGTACATGTTTTGGCCCGTGTTTGTGTCGCGTCCTCGTAGTGTATTGTACATGTTTTGGCCCGTGTTTGTGTCGCGTCCTCGTAGTGTATTGTACATGTTTTGGCCCGTGTTTGTGTCGCGTCCTCGTAGTGTATTGTACATGTTTTGGCCCGTGTTTGTGTCGCGTCCTCGTAGTGTATTGTACATGTTTTGGCCCGTGTTTGTGTCGCGTCCTCGTTGTGTATTGTACATGTTTTGGCCCGTGTTTGTGTCGCGTCCTCGTAGTGTATTGTACATGTTTTGGCCCGTGTTTGTGTCGCGTCCTCGTTGTGTATTGTACATGTTTTGGCCCGTGTTTGTGTCGCGTCCTCGTTGTGTATTGTGCATGTTTTGGCCCGTGTTTGTGTCGCGTCCTCGTTGTGTATTGTGCATGTTTTGGCCCGTGTTTGTGTCGTGTCCTCGTTGTGTATTGTACATGTTTTGGCCCGTGTTTGTGTCGCGTCCTCGTTGTGTATTGTGCATGTTTTGGCCCGTGTTTGTGTCGCGTCCTCGTTGTGTATTGTGCATGTTTGGCCCGTGTTTGTGTCGTGTCCTCGTTGTGTATTGTACATGTTTTGGCCCGTGTTGTGTCGTGTCCTCGTTGTGTATTGTACATGTTTTGGCCCGTGTTTGTGTCGCGTCCTCGTTGTGTATTGTGCATGTTTTGGCCCGTGTTTGTGTCGCGTCCTCGTTGTGTATTGTGCATGTTTTGGCCGTGTTTGTGTCGTGTCCTCGTTGTGTATTGTACATGTTTTGGCCGTGGTTGTGTCGTGTCCTCGTTGTGTATTGTGCATGTTTTGGCCCGTGTTTGTGTCGGTCCTCGTTGTGTATTGTGCATGTTTTGGCCCGTGTTTGTGTCGTGTCCTCGTTGTGTATTGTACATGTTTGGCCCGTGTTGTGTCGTGTCCTCGTTGTGTATTGTACATGTTTTGGCCCGTGTTTGTGTCGCGTCCTCGTTGTGTATTGTACATGTTTTGGCCCGTGTTTGTGTCGCGTCCTCGTTGTGTATTGTACATGTTTTGGCCTGTGAGCCGATAAACAAACCTGGCTCCTCAGATTAAAGTCGTAAAACTGAAAAATATTCAAAGGCAATAATTATTGTCTTTGAATATTTTGAAATTATAATTTAAACTGCAGGGTTTGCAGATTGTGTCCCTGTTCTAGTCTCTCTCTCTGAGCAGCAGTAACAGTAATAGTACAGTAATAGTAATAGTAATAGTAATAGTAACACTAATAGTAATAGTAATAGTAATAGTAACAGTAATAGTAATAGTAACACTAATAGTAATAGTAATAGTAATAGTAACAGTAATAGTAATAGTAACACTAATAGTAATAGTAATAGTAATAGTAACAGTAACAGACTCAGAGCTGGAGTTTGTGTCTGATATAAATAACTCCATGTGAAGTTTCTCACGCTCTTCACTCACAGTTAAAGTTCACTAAGTTCAGTTTAGAATCTGAAGGGAAATGTTTATTACATGAGTGTGAAGCTTCTGCTGAGCATTAAAGGCACATGTGACACGATGAGGAAAACATGTACTGCAAGTTTTCTGTCATTTTATGTTTTCAGATAAAAATTAAGGCGTTTTATTCATAAAAATGTCCAAAATTGACAATATTTCCAGCGACAAATTCTGAATAATGTTCCGAGGTTTAAATGTGTGCTTTTATTTTGTGACACATTAGTTCCAGAGATTTGCTCAGAGGGATTTTGGATCTGGTTTAGTTTTTGAATAAACTTACCTTGAGAACCAGATGTTTACATACACTTTATAAAAAGACACATTTGCATTTTTCTCACTGTCTGACATGAAACCAGAATTAACTTTTATATTTTTATCAATTAGAATTTAAAAAAAATATTTCTATTTGTCAAATTCCAGAAGAATGAGAGAATTTTCTTTGTTACTTTTTCCAAAACCAAAAGTTTACATACACTAAGATTACTATACCTTTAAACAGTTTGGGAAAGCCCAGTTATAGAATAGAATAGAATGCTTTCTTTGTCATAATGAAACTGGTTTGTCTCTCAAAGTGTCAATAATAAATAATAATAAAAACAGCAGCAGCTCCAATGTGGTGCTAAAGTGCTATTAAGGTGTGATGGAGCTCACAGCTTGGTGGTAAAAACTGTTGTTCAATCTGCTGCTGTGAGTCTTTAACTCTCTAAAACACAGGGGCTCAAACAGTGAGTGTCCAGGATGTGTTCTGTCCTTATAAATGTTTGTTGCCCTCCTCTTCATCCGTGTGGCATATACAGAGCTGACTGGGGGCAGATGATGATGTCATGACCTTGGAAGCACAAGTCTGGTTCATCCTTGGGTGTAATTTACAGACACTTGAAGGTTCAGGTTCATTGGTTAAAACAATGATGGAAATGTCCAGTCATCATACAGATCAGAAAGAAGGCGGGTTCTGTGTCCCAGAGATGAACGTGCTGTGTCTGAAATGTGAAGATCAACCCAAGAACAAAAGACCTGGTGAAGATGCTGAACCTGGTAAGAGTTTGTCATTATCCAGAGTGAAACAAGTCCTGTACCGACATGGGCTGAGAGGGAACTCTGCCAGGAAGAAGCTCTGACTCCAAAACAAACACAAGGATAAAGACTTTAATGTTTGGAGACATATCCTGTGTCTGTTTGTCCATAATGACCATGGTCACGTTTGGAGGAAAAAGCCTTTTTGGAGGAATGGACCAAAACTCATCCAACTATTGTGAGAAGCTTGTGGAAGGAAATCCAAAACGTTTGACCCGAGTTCTACAGTTTAAAGGCAACGCTACAAATATTCATGACGTGTTTAAACCTTTGGTTTTGGAAAAAGTAACTAAAGAATGTGTAGAAAATTCTATCTCTCATTCTTCTGGAATTTGACAAATATAAATATTTTTTTAAATTCTAATTGACCTAAAATATAAAGTTAATTCTGGTTTTATGTCAGACAGTGAGAAAAAATGCAAATGTGTCTTTTTATGAAGTGTATGTGAACATCTGGTTCTCACTGTAAATGTTGTAAAAAGAGACGAAACTAAATGAAATGTATTTATTTATTAAAGCTTTTTATACATTAAGATTTGTATTTTATTCAAACTATATTTTAGAAAGTTTTAGACAAGAAATAATATAGTTTTTAAAGAACTCTATGTGGAAATATTGGAGCAACATCTCCAGAGGAACTTACAGCTTGGACAGATGGGTCTTCCAAATGGACAATGACCCAAAGCCAAACTGGAAACAAAGTGGCTTCAGGAAAGCAAAGTCCATGTTTTGAAGTTCATCACAAAGTCCTGATCTCAGTCCAGTTTAAATGTATCAGAGCTGAACAGGCATAGGCACACAAGGCGGTCTACAAATGTGTCTCAGTTACACCAGTTCTGTTTGGAGGAATGGACCAAAACTCATCCAACTATTGTGAGAAGCTTGTGGAAGGAAATCCAAAACGTTTGACCCGAGTTGTACAGTTTAAAGGCAACGCTACAAATATTCATGACGTGTTTAAACTTTTGGTTCTCACAGTATTAGTGAAAACAATCTCCTTGTTTTTGGTTCAAAGCTCAATAAATCTGTGAGGAATGTAAATGTAAAAACTCTTCCAAATGAGTCGAAGCGTGTGAAGTGAATCATGAGGGATTAGTTTAAATGTAGAGACTGAACAGGTTCCTGTCGGTGCTAAAGGTGGTTTTGTTTCCAGAGAGCGTGCATGAGGCCGTGCACGAGGCCGTGGGCCGCGGGGTCAAAGTGGAGCTGAAGGTCAGACTTCAGCTGGAGGTCAAGGACAAAGTGGAGAACAGGATCCTGGTGAGTGACGTAACCACGGCAACGCAAACGGACCACGCCCACACACCTGCATTTATCTGATTCACTGTGTTCAGTTCCAAAGGTCACATGACTTAGAGCTGATTACAAGTGACTTTATTAGTTACATTAATCACCTCTTACTGGAAGTTTTAACGAGATATGATGTGTTTCCTTATTGTTTATGTGGTGTGTGTGTCGTCTTCAGGCTGAAATGTGTGGCTTATGTTACATCATTATACATATGTGTATTTATCCAAAGAGTAACTCACAGAGACTTGGAAAAGTAACTTTAATCTGATTACTAGTTACTGAAAACACTCTCCCAAAGTCCTCACCAGAGCCCCGCCCTCACTTTAACCAAGCCCATTTTCTACAGTTCAGCTTTACCCAAATCTAAAGAATCCTGGACTGTCTATAGATCTAAACAGACCTTTTTTAATCATCACTTTTTCATCGCTTTTTTGTTGCTGTTTTGATGATTTTTTTCCTGAAGCTTTAGATTTGGGTAAAGCAGAAGTGGAGAGAATGTGCTGTGATCAGGCAGGGGTGAAGAGGTTACACAAAACACAGTGTTTCCTCTATGTTAATGAAGGAGCGGTGGGCCGCCGCTCCTTCATTTCTGCCACCGCTGTATCAAAAATGGAAAAGAAAAAAAAATCTGAGAAAGAAATGGGGCAGACGCACATTAAGGTCCGCTCACACTGCACGATTTTTATGCCCGATTTTGATACAATTCTCAGTCGCGCCGAGTCTTCCCGAGTCGTGTTCAGTCGAAGGCAGTCACACAGAGTCGTGTCGCGTAGTGTGGGGGGGGCACGACTGGACTGGCGTTGGAATCGTGTAGTGTGGGCGGAGTCAGACGCAACTAGACTACAGTCGCAGGAAATCAAACATGTTTGATTTTTAAGCCTGATTTTGGACGCACAGGAGAAACGTGGGTGATTTTACCCCAAAGTGAACACACAGATGCAGCGGCCAATGACAGAGTGAGATAGACAGAAAACACCGCCGCACCTCCTTTTTCATTTCTCTGTTAAAACAGCGGCACAAACAACTCATTTCATGGCCACAGCCCCGCACGAAACAGCACAACTTTATATCACCAAACGTTAACGAGAACCACCTTTTCAGCTACATTTCAACCGCGAACAGAGTTTAGCGACACTTACTGAGTCTGGAGACGAACTGTTCAGCTTCACCTCGCTGCTAGCGGCGCCTCTCTCCGCTTTCTCCTCCGCCTCCTCCATCTCAGGGCTGAGGCCCGTCTCCTTCTCTTATTAAATCCACTGAAATACGTCCCGCTTCTTTTTGTTGCCGACTTTTATCTCCATTTGACAGAACTATAGCCAAGTTGAAGGCTTCGTAGCAGCAGTCGCCTTGCACTGCGATGTTGTGACACTGTTGACACCGCTGACCAAATGGGACACGCACATGTTTTTCCCACGCTCACAAACACAGGCCTGTCTTTGTGGATTTAGGGTCCGTTTTTGAAACCGGAGGAGAAATGAATGAAAATATGCCTTGTTGTATGTGAATAGAGGTGAATAAATATATATTTGTTTGTGTTGCAGCAAAGTGTCAGTTCCATTTCATACTAGGCGGGACGGGACCGGGGGTGGGATGTTTCGGTTGGTGTTTTCAGCAGGCCTGCCCCCACTGCTAAAAAAAATCCTAGAGGAAACACTGAAAACACTTTAAATCCATTTTAAAGATGCTTTTCTGCCCTAAAGTAGCAGACGATGCACGGTGGTGTTTTTGCTTCTTTCATAATAATCATGTTGTTCTTCAGGTGTTGACGTCTCATCGGCTCCTCCTGCTGTCGGCTCGAGTCCCTGTGAAGGTCAGAAGCTCCTCCCCCTCTCTCTCCCCTCCTCTCTCTCTCCCCATGATTACTCCGAGATTTCAGGTTAGAAATCTGGGAGTAATCCTGGACTCAGACCTGAACTTAAACAGCCACATCAAAGCAATAACATCATCAGCTTTTTACCATCTGAAGAACATTAAGATCAGAGGAATAGTGTCAAAACCAGACTTAGAGAGACTCATCCATGCATTTGTCTCCAGCAGGTTAGACTACTGTAACGGCTGCTCACTGGCCTTTCTAAACGAGCTGTTAGAGCTGCAGAACATCCAGAACGCTGCTGCTCCAGTCCTGACAAGAACCAGGAAATACCACCACATTAGTCCAGTGCTCCGGTCTCTGCACTGGCTTCCTGTCACTCAGAGAATAGAATTTAAAACAGCTCTGCTTGTTACAAGTCTTTTCATGGTTTAGCACCAAAGTCCATCTCTGACATGTTAGAGCCGTATGAACCATCTCGGGCCCTGAGAACTTCAGGGAGGGGTCTCCTGGTGGTTCCCAGAGTCAATAATAAACACGGTGAGGCTGCGTTTCAGTTTCATGCAGCTAAAACCTGGAACAGTCTTCATGAGGATGTGAGACAGGCCTCAACTCTGACAATGTTCAAATCCAGGCTGAAAACAGCTCTTTTTACCCGTGCATATGAAAACTGAAAGTATTTTATCTGCACTCTTGCCTTTTACTGTCATTGATTAACTTTATGTTGATGTTTTATTGATTTGATCTGTTTTCTTGTAATTTTCTGCAACTGTGAAGCACTTTGAATTGCCTTGTGTATGAATTGTGCTCTACAAATAAACTTGCCTTGCTCTCTCTCTCTCGCTCTCTCTCTCTCTCTCTCTCTCTCTCTCTCGCTCTCTCGCTCTCGCTCTCTCTCTCTCTCGCTCTCTCGCTCTCTCTCTCTCTCTCTCTCGCTCTCTCGTGCAGCTGTTTTAAATTCCAGATCAGATTTTTTTCTCTCCTGAACAGACGTGTCTCTGTTCCTTTATCGTCTGATCTCACATCATTAGCTCAGAGCCGTTTAGGAACCACTTTTTATTATGTTTATCCCTGACCTGGTTTAGACCTGGTTTAGACCTGGTTTAGTCCTGGTTTAGTCCTGGTTTAGTCCTGGTTTAGACCTGGTTTAGTCCTGGTTTAGTCCTGGTTTAGTCCTGGTTTAGTCCTGGTTTAGACCTGGTTTAGTCCTGGTTTAGACCTGGTTTAGTCCTGGTTTAGTCCTGGTTTAGACCTGGTTTAGTCCTGGTTTAGTCCTGGTTTAGACCTGGTTTAGTCCTGGTTTAGTCCTGGTTTAGATCTGGTTTAGTCCTGGTTTAGATCTGGTTTAGTCCTGGTTCAGACCTGGTTTAGGTAAAGCCTGGTCCTGAACGTCTCAGAAGTTTTGATGCTTGTTTTAATGGAGCTTCATCTGAGGGCGGAGCTTCTCTCTCTGTTTCCGTTTCCCACAGCCTGCGCCCCGGTGCATTCTGGGTAAAGCAGATCAAATATCCCTGAGATGTTTCTGCTGCAGAGGGAAAGTTCAGACCCGGGTTATTCATCAGTCCCTGCAGGTTTCTCTGCATCTTTGTGTTTGTTGCTAAAATGCCTGATTTTGTGGGACATTTTTCCAAAAGTTGTGATTTTTTTTTTATGCTTAAAACAATATATTTTTACGTCAAAATCAAACTTTTCGTTCCATGTTTAACCAAAAAGACTCTGAGGAATAAGACAAGACTTAAAATATCTGTTATTTTAATGGTAGTATCTAAATAACAGGACCCTCTCCGCTCAGACGGGGCTCTGACTCGAGTCTGAGTCGTCAAAGTTCAGAGTCGTCTCTTCAGCTCGTATGAACTAAGGTCTCATTATTTCCTCAGAAAATAACAGTATAACAATATTCAGAAACATGAGTGAATAAGAATAATGTGAATCACTGTTAAATAATGATCAGGGAAACATCTGGACTTTTGCTTTTGTTTCTCTCCTGCAGAGTCGGCTCAGACTGAAGCAGAATTCAAGATCATGAACATTTGTATCACGCGGCAGTGTTAATTTTGACAACATATTTTAATTTAGTTTTAGTTTTAGTCTTTTGACGAAAATGTAATTCAATTTTAGTCGAGATTTAGTCAAAAAAATCTTCAATTTTAGTCTAGTTTTAGTCGACTAAATTTAAGACAAATTGAGTGGACTTTGCATTTATAATCTTCATTATAATCATATTTAATCAGCTCCTCGGCTTCATGGAGCTGCTCCACATGAACAAAGCTCATTTACATGATCTGAGGCTCTTTCAGACGGTCAATAGAAGTTTGGATGATTTTAGTTTCTCCTTTTCATTTTTATTTAGTCTTATTTTAGTCGATTAAAATATCTGGACATTTTAGTCACAGTTTTAGTCTCATGAAAAACTTTAAATTTAGTTTTAGTCCAAGTTTAGTCACAAAAATATCACTTTGACTAAAATTAAGACTAAATATTTTAGTCGACGAAATTAACACTGTCACACGGTAACGTTCACTTTACCGGCACAGGGACATGTTTAAATGTAAGTAACCTTAACCTGAAGTTTAACCGTATCCCGAACCCTGGGCTCCTGCTGTCAGTGAAGGTCCTGTTTCCTGCAGTGAGGGTTCGGACTCGTCTCTGACTCGTCTGTGACTCTCGTGTCTGAACTCGCCGGGGACTTCAGCATAAACACATTTCCGTCTGAGCTCTGTGTTCAGACACGCCTCTGTCGGAGTTTGAGGAGACGATGGACTTTACTCCTGCAGCAAACACAGACTAATATTAAAGGAGACTGTAGGGCTGTGCAATTCATCCAAATTCAATTACTTTTATAATCGTTGTAATAATCATATCAATCGAGAAGGATGCCCTCCCGCTGGTCCATCCAGAGCGGTTTGTTTGTGTCTGATTCACAGCATGATGAACTGCAGTAAAAAAACAAAAAGTAAATGATGTTTCTAAGTATCTCTTGTGAGAAGTGCTGAGCTCCACAAGAGCCTCTCCTTTGCTCAGGCTCTGGTTTGTGGAGCTCAGAGCAAACTGCTTTATTTCAGGTCACTGGGATTATTTTCCTTTGCATTTCAGTTAAAGGTGTTTGTCTGACACAGAAACAAACGGCGCTGTGATGATGTCATTAGTTTGCTTGTGCAGGTGTGAGGGCTGGCCAGCAGGGGGCAGGTGTGAAACAGAGACCTCACCTCAGGCACTGGCGACTTTTCTAACTGTTCAAAGAAAATATTTAACATCGTTTTTTGATTAAACAAATAAAATAAACAAATAAAATAAAGAGACTTTATTTAAGGCTTTAAATAGTCCTGATTTCAATCATTACCAAATTAATCGTGATTATTATATTTTATATAATCAAGCAGCTCTAGGAGAAGGTTAAGTCCAAACTGTGACTGTCAGAGGCAGAACAGCCCAGGGTCAAGGGTCACTCAGAGCCTGTGGATTCATTTATAAGTTTATAACCGTGTTATCAGTCACCTTGAGTCTCTCTCTCTAAAACTAGGTTATAAATCTAGGAGTAATCATGGACTCAGACCTGAACTTAAACAGCCACATCAAAGCAATAACATCATCAGCTTTTTACCATCTGAAGAACATTAAGATCAGAGGAATAGTGTCAAAACCAGACTTAGAGAGACTCATCCATGCATTTGTCTCCAGCAGGTTAGACTACTGTAACGGCTGCTCACTGGCCTTTCTAAACGAGCTGTTAGAGCTGCAGAACATCCAGAACGCTGCTGCTCGAGTCCTGACAAGAACCAGGAAATACGACCACATTAGTCCAGTGCTCCGGTCTCTGCACTGGCTTCCTGTCACTCAGAGAATAGAATTTAAAACAGCTCTGCTTGTTACAAGTCTTTTCATGGTTTAGCACCAAAGTCCATCTCTGACATGTTAGAGCCGTATGAACCATCTCGGGCCCTGAGAACTTCAGGGAGGGGTCTCCTGGTGGTTCCCAGAGTCAATAATAAACACGGTGAGGCTGCGTTTCAGTTTCATGCAGCTAAAACCTGGAACAGTCTTCATGAGGATGTGAGACAGGCCTCAGACTCAGGCTGAAAACAGCTCTTTTTACCCGTGACTATGAAAACTGAAAGTATTTTATCTGCACTCTTGCCTTTTACTGTCATTGATTAACTTTATGTTGATGTTTTATTGATTTTATGTAATTTTATGCAACTGTGAAGCACCTTGTGTATGAATTGTGCTCTACAAATAAACGTGCCTTTATAACAGTGTTTAGACGTGACTTGTTATTCTGGTGTTGCAGGTGGAGCAGTCGTTCAGTCTGTTGGATCTGCAGGGAGTGAGCAGCAACAAACCGTCTCAGGTACAGAACACTTCCTCTGACGGAGCTTTACCGTAGACCTGTGTCTGTGGCGCCCCCTGCTGCCTCTCCCTGTGTCTGTGCTGATCCTGTCTCTGTGCTGATCCTGTCTCTGTGCTGATCCTGTCTCTGTGCTGATCCTGTCTCTGTGCTGATCCTGTCTCTGTGCTGATCCTGTCTCTGTGCTGATCCTGTCTCTGTGCTGATCCTGTCTCTGTGCTGATCCTGTCTCTCTGCTGATCCTGTCTCTCTGCTGATCCTGTCTCTGTGCTGATCCTGTCTCTCTGCTGATCCTGTCTCTCTGCTGATCCTGTCTCTCTGCTGATCCTGTCTCTCTGGCGCCCCCTGCAGTTCACCCTGGAGCACGAGCGTGGCTGCTGGCTGCTGCACTCGGCGGCGGTCGATGACATCATCGCTCGCATCGGCCTGTGTTTACGGCGGATCTGCCCCGGAGCCCCGCCCACGTGAGTCGTTGTGACGTGTGTTCACTGAGCTTACGTTTGTCTGTCGAATAAACGCTAAGTCCGTCTGTCAGGAAGCTGCTGAAGCTGAGCCTGAAGCCTCCGGAGAGAGCGGCGCCCCTGCTGGAGAGATGGGGGAACAGCAAACTGGAGCTGGGCCCGTGTGGTAACGATTATATATCTTTACTTTTATCAAACTGGAGGAAACTGAAGACTCTAACCCTATGGGAAATATCGTCCACTGTCACAGTTACATTTACAAACCAGTTCACCTTTACCCAAATCTCAAACCTCTTGCCCTGAGAGTTTACAGCCTGTAGGCCAACGGCTCATTTGAAGCTAAGAAGAATTGTTTGTTTTATTTATATAAAAATGTTTTGCCCGAATTATGTTTTTTGTTCATTTTGTTGCTGATATTTCCCCCATTTTTTCCCCCATTTTTTTTTTCCAATTTTTTTTAAATAATTTTTTCTTATTTTTGCCCCAATTTCCCCCTCACAAAATTAATGGGATTTTCCCTTATTTTCCTGCATTTCCCCCAAATTTATTCCCCATTTTTCCCACATTTCTTGCAGATGAACCTGATGTTGTAAATGTGCAGATCGTCCACACATTATTGATCTGTTTTCTGGTTCCAGGCGACACATATTTTAGTATCGGTATCGAAAACCAAGTATCGTTAAAATACTGGTATTAATTGGATTAATGGATTAATGTAACAGTCCCAGCCCGACTGCTGCACATCTGGATTGTCCTGTTCCATCTAAACCCAGACTTTTGTGATTGTTCAAAGATTTAAATGTTCTTCATATTTATTATTTAAACTCTAAATCTGTTTGTTTTTAGGAGGTTTCTCTCTTCAGTACAGTCTCTGATGTTTATGTTTTTAGGAGGTTTCTCTCTTCAGTACTGCTGTGTGTGTGACCACATGGGGCTGCCGTACAGAGACGAGGTGCAGTGGGTGAGTCTGGATTAAAAACAACACGTTTTATTCATAAATGTTCAGAGTCAGGTTTAAATGTGTGGTTTCATATTAGATTAGATTTGCTCAGAGGGATTTTGGATCTGGTTTAGTTTTGGAATAAACTGGTTATTAGTAAAAACAAGTTGTGTTCTGTTTCAGGACGTGGACACCATTTACCTGAGTCAGGACACGAGGGAGCTGACGCTGCAGGACTTCATCCACCTGGACAACAGGCGAGTCTGGAGGAGGAGGTTCAGCCTGAGGAGATCTTTATTTTACTGAGCTAAGCTTTAATAGTTATACCAACCAAAGTTTACGTAATACATTTATTTGCACTGATATTGATTTGGTTAGACTGTTCAGTAAAAGGAGATATTCCATCTTTAGCCAGTGTCCTTCAGAGCGACGGTCTGCCGAGTCTCTCCTGTCTCCTGAACGGCTCTTTTGAACGGCTCTTTTGAACGGCTCTTAAAGTGAACGGATCCCAAAGACTCGGCTCCCGTAAAGAGCCATGAATCCCAGCACTCGTTTACTAATCCGCCTCAGATGCACATGCTCACTGTCGAGCGTTACTATGTTTGAAATACCTGATGTGTGATTTCTGGTCGGGCGTGTTTGCAGAGACCTGGTCCCGATCATCGCGGCGCTGGAGTTTAACCAGTGGTTCACCAAACTCTGCGTCAAAGATCACAAACTGGTGACTCTCGTTTACAGGATCATTATGTTTATTATGATTGTTATTGTTTATTGTTAAATGTTGTGGTTTCAGTCGTCCGAGGTGAGTGAGGCGCTGCTCCGTGTGGTCGCTCGCTCCAGTCGCCTCGAGGAGCTGGTGCTGGACAACGCGGGACTGCGCAGGTCAGGCCTTCACAATAAAATACTTTAACCTCATACACAGGAGGTCAGGGCTTCACAATAAAAGACTCTATACTTTAACCTCACATACAGGAGGTCAGGCCTTCATAATAAAATACTCTATACTTTAACCTCACATACAGGAGGTCAGGCCTTCATAATAAAATACTCTATACTTTAACCTCACATACAGGAGGTCAGGCCTTCATAATAAAAGACTCTATACTTTAACCTCATATACAGGAGGTCAGGCCTTCATAATAAAAGACTCTATACTTTAACCTCACATACAGGAGGTCAGGCCTTCACAATAAAATACTCTATACTTTAACCTCTCGTTTTCACTGGTTTTATTCTGAAATCCTCCTGTTTTCACGTGTTTTATTCTGAAATCCTCTCGTTTTCAGTGATTTCGCTCAGAAGTTTGCAGCGGCGCTGTCCCATAACCCCGCCTCTGCGCTTCACTCTCTGACGCTCAGTAACAACTCGCTCGAAGACAAAGGTGAGGATTAAACGCTGACCCTCATTTGCATATGTTTATCGTTTATGTTAATGTGTTAATATGTTAATGAGATGATGTCATGTGACCCAGGTGCGGCGGCTCTGGCTGCGCAGTTCGCCAAACTCCCTCTGGGCCTGAAGCGGCTCAACCTCTGCAGAACCGGACTCTCCCCCAAAGGTTTGATATGTGTTTAATGTGTTTAATGCGTTTAATGTGTTTCCTCCTGGAGCCAGTTTGGGACTTTAGTTTAGAGCTGGGTTACATTTTTATTGATACCAGTTTTTAACCTCTTATTCCCCGCCTTAATCAATCAAAGTTTATTTATGTAGCACCTTACAACAGCACAAGGAAGACTAAAGTGCTTCACAGAAAGATAAAACTACTTAAAACATCATTACATATTAGACATAAATAAGTGCGATCTAAGTCTTAAAAGCAAGTTTGAAAAGATGAGTCTTTAATCTGGATTTAAAAAGGGACAGGTCTGTGAGAACAGACTGAGGGGCAGCTGTTCCACAGTTTAGGCGCCTCAACCCTGAAGGAACGTTCGCCCACTGTTTGTACTGGGACCTGGACACGTCCAGAAACATTTGATCAGAGACCGGAGACTCTGCTGGGGCGATGTAAGGTCAACAACTCAGTTAAATATAACGGAGCGAGACCAGAGTAGAGAGCGTTGCAATAGTCCAACCGAGAACTGATTATCGCGTGAGTCGCCTTCTCGAGGTCTTGGCGCGAGAGAAAGGGCTTCACTTTGGTCAAAAGGCCCAGCTTTGACAACAGCATTTATTTGTTGTTTAAAGTTCAGCTCTCGGTCAAAGACGACTCCCAGGTTCCTGACGGCCTCACGAACTGGACCCATGAGCCTGGACTGAATTTGAGGGACATCCCCGGAACCAAGAAGAACAAACTCTGATTTTGCTTCGTTCAGATGGAGAAAGTTCTGAGTCAGCCATTGTTTAATGTCCAAAAGGCAGCTGGAGTGATTCGAGAGCAGAGGCATCATCAGCATAAAGGTGGAAGGACAAATTATGTTTAGCAATGATGGACCTGAGCGGAAGCATGAAAAGTGAAAACAGGACCGAGCCAAGGATGGAACCCTGTGGCAGCCCAGATGACAGCGGGACAGAGGAGGAGGAATAGTTGTCAACCATTATAACGAAGCTCCAGTCAGTCAGGTAGGACCTGAGCCACTGCAGGTGCCCTGAACACCAACATGATCCACCAGCCGGGACAGGAGAACTGAGCGGTCCACGGTGTCAAACGCTGCAGTCAGGTCCAGCATCATGAGTAGCTATAATGGAGCACATTTTCAGCTTTACCCAAATCTAAAGCTTCTTACAGCCTATAGGCCAGAGTAACACGTTTTTCCTCTTGTTGTTGCTGCGCTGTCATCGCTTTTTTGACCCCCTTCTTGATTTGTTTTCCCTTTTTTTTTTACCCTTTTTGACAATTTTTTTATTGCTTTTTTAATGATATGTCATTATTGTGTCTCTTTTTTCAAGAAGCTTTTAGATTTGGGTAAAACCAAACTGTAGAAAATGTGTTCGGTTCAGGCGGGGGTTAAGAGGTTAAAGATTCTCTGTTTCCGATACTGAAATATGTGTCGTCGAGAACATTTACAACATCGGGCTCATCTGCGATGTCAGGGAACGTGGGAAAAATGAGGAATCATTTGGGGAAATAATGAGCAAAATACAGAAACATTTAAAATATCAGTAAAGGGAAAACATTGGGAAAACGAGAAATAAAGAGGCAAAAAATGAAGGGGAAAAAAATGGGGGAAATGGGGCAAACATTGGTAAAAAAAAAAAGATAAAATAGGTAATCAAAGAAATAAAAATTGGGAAAATTTTCAGGAAAAAACAGGAAGGAATGGGTCAAAAATGTGGACTGAATTGGGTTAAAAATTACGAAAAATGGGGGGAAAGGGAAAATAAGTTAATAATTTATTTGAGCTGAAACAATAAGTCACTTCCCTTAACTTGGATCTAAAGACAGACTCCACACTTCACACATCTGATTCAGCTTTGAAGCAAAACACAAAGAGGAATTGACTTTATTCAAAAACTAACCTAGATCCAAAATGCCTCAGATCTTCTAAAACATTTGTGACTGTTTCCTCCAGGAGTGAACAGTGTGTGTCAGTCTCTGAGCTCCAATCCCGTCATCAGCTCCAGTCTGAAGGAGCTCAACCTGTCGACCAACTCGCTCCGGGGCGACGACCTGCCGGTGAGTCTGTGTCATCTGTGGCTTTAACCGTCTCAAATTCAAATCCTGTTTCCTCCTGTGATGCTTCAGCAGCTGCAGAGTTTCCTGAGTGAAGACAACGTTCTGCAGACGCTGGACGTGTCTCACAGCGACTGCTCCGTGGAACAGGTCTCACTCTCTCATGCACTCACACTAATGGTCTCACTCTCTCACACTAAAGGTCTCACTCTCTTATGCACTCACTCAAACACACACTCACACACACTAACGGTCTCACACTAAAGGTCTCACTCTCTCACTCTCTCACACACACACTAACGGTCTCACTCTCTCACACGCACGGTCTCACTCTCTCACACACTCACACGCACACTAAAGGTCTCACTCTCTCACACACTCACACGCACACTAAAGGTCTCACTCTCTCACACACTCACACACACACACACGCACGGTCTCACTCTCTCACACACTCACACGCACACTAAAGGTCTCACTCTCTCACACACTCACACGCACACTAAAGGTCTCACTCTCTCACACACTCACACACACACACACGCACGGTCTCACTCTCTCACACGCACGGTCTCACTCTCTCACACTAACGGTCTCACTCTCTCACACTAAAGGTCTCACTCTTCTTTAAAACTTCTATTAAAACACTTGTTGTGTTTCCTGCTGAAACTTTGTTTTGAAGTTTTGTTACTACAGGACAATGTATCACTTTGCAATATATCGCAATACTTTTCTGAATTATGTTAAGGATAAATTAAAGTTAAAAGATGAACTAATGAAATGGTGAATGTGTTCTTCTACTTAGTCACAAACTCAAGATGACTGTGGTTCTTCTTGTGGTCCCTGTGGTTCCTCACAGACTGTTAACGTTTCTCTGGTTCTCCTCAGCTGGTGGTTCTTGTAGTTATTCTTGTGGTTCTTCTTGTAGTTCCTGTGGTTCTTCACAGACTGTAGAGTAACGTTTCTCTGGTTCTTCTTGTGGTTCTTTTTGTGGTTCTTCTTGTAGTTCCTGTAGTCCTTCACAGACTGTAACGTTTCTCTGGTTCTTCTTGTAGTTCTTCTTGTAGTTCCTGTGGTTCTTCACAGACTGTAGAGTAACGTTTCTCTGGTTCTTCTTGTGGTTCTTCTTGTGGTTCTTCTTGTGGTCCCTGTGGTTCTTCACAGACTGTAACGTTTCTCTGGTTCTCCTCAGCTCTGCTCGTCTCTGCTCAGGGGAAGCCTCCAGCATCTGTCCGTCCTCAACATGTCCAAGTGTGTCTTCTCCCACAGGTCAGTGACACAGAGACACGATTTAACAACAAAAACAGATAAAGTGATGCTCGTTTAGTCACTAAGAGAGTCCAGCTTTAGAAGAGTTTATTTTATCCTCAGAGAAACTCCCTGATCTCCACTTCCTCATCTCAGTCTTTAGTGAATTAACTCTTCGTCTGTTATAATAATGATCATATATTAGTGTTTCTGTTATAATAATGATCATATATTAGTGTTTCTGTTATAATGATGATCATATATTAGTGTTTCTGTTATAATGATGATCATATATTAGTGTTTCTGTTATAATGATGATCATATATAAGTGTTTCTGTTATAATGATGATCATATATTAGTGTTTCTGTTATAATGATGATCATATATTAGTGTTTCTGTTATAATAATGATCATATATTAGTGTTTCTGTTATAATAATGATCATATATTAGTGTTTCTGTTATAATGATGATCATATATTAGTGTTTCTGTTATAATAATGATCATATATTAGTGTTTCTGTTATAATGATGATCATATATTAGTGTTTCTGTTATAATAATGATCATATATTAGTGTTTCTGTTATAATAATGATCATATATTAGTGTTTCTGTTATAATGATGATCATATATTAGTGTTTTTGTTATAATAATGATCATATATTAGGGTTTCTGTTATAATAATGATCATACATTAGTGTTTCTGTTACAATAATGATCATATATTAGTGTTTCTGTTATAATAATGATCATATATTAGTGTTTCTGTTACAATAATGATCATACATTAGTGTTTCTGTTATAATTATGATCATACATTAGGGTTTCTGTTATAATAATGATCATACATTAGGGTTTCTGTTATAATAATGATCATATATTAGTGTTTCTGTTATAATAATGATCATATATTAGTGTTTCTGTTATAATGATGATCATATATTAGTGTTTCTGTTATAATAATGATCATATATTAGGGTTTCTGTTATAATAATGATCATACATTAGGGTTTCTGTTATAATAATGATCATACATTAGGGTTTCTGTTATAATAATGATCATACATTAGGGTTTCTGTTATAATAATGATCATACATTAGGGTTTCTGTTATAATAATGATCATATATTAGTGTTTCTGTTATAATAATGATCATATATTAGTGTTTCTGTTATAATGATGATCATATATTAGTGTTTCTGTTATAATGATGATCATATATTAGTGTTTCTGTTATAATAATGATCATATATTAGTGTTTCTGTTATAATAATGATCATATATTAGTGTTTCTGTTATAATAATGATCATATATTAGTGTTTCTGTTATAATGATGATCATATATTAGTGTTTCTGTTATAATATGATCATATATTAGTGTTTCTGTTAAATAATGATCATATTAGTGTTTCTGTTATAATGATGATCATATATTAGTGTTTCTGTTATAATAATGATCATATATTAGTGTTTCTGTTACAATAATGATCATACATTAGTGTTTCTGTTATAATTATGATCGTATATTAGTGTTTCTGTTACAATAATGATCATATATTAGGTTTCTGTTATAATAATGATCATACATTAGGGTTTCTGTTATAATAATGATCATATATTAGTGTTTCTGTTATAATAATGATCATATATTAGGGTTTCTGTTACAATAATGATCATAATTAGTGTTTCTGTTATAATATGATCATATATTAGTGTTTCTGTTACAATAATGATCATATATTAGTGTTTCTGTTACAATAATGATCATATATTAGTGTTTCTGTTATAATAATGATCATATATTAGTGTTTCTGTTACAATAATGATCATATATTAGTGTTTCTGTTATAATAATGATCATATATTAGTGTTTCTGTTATAATAATGATCATATATTAGTGTTCTGTTATAATAATGATCATATATTAGTGTTTCTGTTATAATAATGATCATATATTAGTGTTCTGTTATAATAATGATCATATATTAGTGTTTCTGTTATAATAATGATCATATATTAGTGTTTCTGTTATAATAATGATCATATATTAGTGTTTCTGTTATAATGATGATCTTATATTAGTGTTTCTGTTATAATAATGATCATATATTAGTGTTTCTGTTATAATAATGATCATATATTAGTGTTTCTGTTATAATAATGATCATACGTTAGTGTTTATGTTATAATGATGATCTTATATTAGTGTTTCTGTTATAATGATGATCTTATGTTAGTGTTTATGTTATAATGATGATCTTATATTAGTGTTTCTGTTATAATAATGATCATACGTTAGTGTTTATGTTATAATGATGATCTTATATTAGTGTTTCTGTTATAATAATGATCATACGTTAGTGTTTCTGTTATAATAATGAACATATATTAGTGTTTCTGTTATAATAATGATGTTTGTTTCTCGTAGGAAACTGAAGGAGCTTCCGCCTGGATTCAAACGGTTCTTCAGCTCAGCTCTGAGTCTCAGCTCTGTGTCTCTGTCGGGGACGAAGCTGCCGCTGGAGGCGTTGAAGTGAGGCCCCGCCCCTTTATGCCCCGCCCTTTGCGCCCCTGTAGTAACTGTAGTAACGTCCTGTGTCCTGCAGGGCGCTGCTGTTGGGTCTGGGCTGTAACCCGAGTCTCAGCGACGTCTCTCTGGACCTGAGCGGCTGCGACGTAAAGACTTTTTACTTTTACCTTTACATTTACATTTACATTCACCGCACTCTCTGAAACACACCACAGGACACGCCTTGGAACCCCAAAATGGCGGCTCTTATGAGGACGTGCTTTAGCCTCCAGTTTAACCCCACGAGTGACGGAGAAACCACATGGTTTGGAATCGATACGATACTTTTGGGGTCATTTTTGTCGATACCGATTCTGGTTGTTTCATTTGAGTGAATGTAGTTCAGTCAATATACATTTCTCAAACTGGCTATTTTATATCATTAAAGGGACTATACAGAGTTTAAAAATGTTAAAATTAAGTATTTTCCCCCTACTTGTTCCAGCCGTGTCCTAATGTGTAGAATGAGCCCAGACCTGTTCACCACAACTGCCTCTGAAATCCTGCCCTGTCACTCAAAAACATGTTCATGCAGGTCCCAGGCTCAGGAGAAGCTTTATATAGAAGCTGCAGTTACACGTAAGACCTGAGGTGGCAGTAGTGAGTATAAAAATGACCAACTTTCATCTAGTCCCTTTAATAGGTAATTAAAATGATATTACTTTAACTGCTTAATTAAACAATGTGCAATTAAAAACATAAAGTTTAAAATGATGGCTTTTGTGTTTCAAATCACTGCTTAGTATTGATACTTTTTGCCCAGTACCAATACTTAAAAAGTAGCCGTTTGGTATTGATATATCGATACTGTGGTATCGATCTGCCCCATCCCTAACCCCGCCTGAACCCAGCACATTTTCTCCTGTTTGGCTTCACCCAAATCTAAAAGATTCTTGGAAAAAGTGTCAAAAAAGTTACGATCAGTTTTGGAGGCCTTGGCTTTCAAATGAGGCGTTACTCTGGCCTGTAGTCTGAAACCTTCAGTGCTTTTAGATTTGGGTAAAACCGAGCTGGAGGAAATGCACCCGGTTAAAGTGAGGGGTAAGAGGTTGATCTGTAAAGTAAAGAAGTTTAGAAAGGCCGAATACAGGAGGATATTATTCCCACACGTCACTTTTAAAAGGTTCAGTAAAATAAGCTGCATTAGTTACACACCTTTAAAGCTTCATATCTATTTCATTTGTAATTCTTTTGGATAATTGTGTTTAAACTAAATGAATCTAACTCTTGTCTCTCCTCGTCAGCTGTGTCTCTTCTTTACGTTAATCTTTATTATTATTATTTTGATCATGTGACTAACCCGTGTCTCCTCGTCAGCTGCGTTCTCCTGGAGCTCAGGTCTTGGAAGGATGCATCGCAGAAATCCCCAACATCAGCAGCCTGGACGTGTCTGATAACGGTGGGACGTCACTCAAACGCCTCTGCTTCCCCTCTGTTTGTGACGGTCTGTGATTCTGCTTCAGGGCTGGACCTGGACCTCCTCACGCTGCTGCAGTGGATCTCCAAGAACCGCTCCATCAAACACCTGGCTCTGGGCAAGAACTTCAGCGGCATCAAGTCCAAGTCAGACCCCACTCTGCATGTTTTAGCTGCACTTGAGCTGGGCCATACGTCGTCTACCAGATCTGCTACATATATCTGCTGTGTGGAAGATCTGCAAAGTCACGTTTATCTCCAATGACGAGGAACGGGGAGGAATTATGGAAATAGAAGAAAAATGTGTGGAAAATTAGAGAAAATTTGGGATGAAAATATGGCAAAAATTCGAGAAAAAATTTAAAAATATGAGAAAATTGGGGAGAAATGTGGTAAAAAATGTTTGAATATCTGGTGGTTTTTCTGTCTTTATCGTCTGTTCGGGTCAATTCTGTTTCTGAGCAGAGTAAATGTAGGGGTTTGCAGCACTTTTTTACATATTTCTGGAGAAAGTCCATACGATTTTGCCATTTTGATCTTTGTGGATATCGCCCAGCTCTAATGTCAGATCTTTTTACTGTCTCGAATGTTTTGTCGGTACATTGGTGATTTCCTGTTGGTGTCGTGGCAGAAACGTGTCTCAGGTCCTGGATAATCTGGTGCATTTGATCCAAGAGGAGGAGTCTGTGAGTTTCAGCCTTTAATGAGTCTGAGGTGTTGGAGAGTTTCCTAAAGATGAAGGTGTGTTCTGATTCCAGCCGCTGTCGTCTCTGTCTCTCGCCGACTCGCGGCTGAAGTCGGATCTGTCCATTTTCCTGAACGCTCTGGGCAGTAACGCGTCGCTGACTTGCCTGGACATCAGCGGGAACGCCATGGGAGACCTGGGCGCCAAGATCCTCGCCAAAGCGCTGCAGATCAACACCAAGCTCAGGTCAGTGGCACAGTGGTTAGCCCCGTGTTTCAGAGGAATCTTTTCACGGGGCACGTTTCCATCATCGTTTTCCCGTTTTTATTTCCTTTGTTTGTGTGAACTCGTCCCAGACTTTTGGATCCTTTATGACATAATGTGACATCGGGTCATTTGTGCAAAAGAAAAGACACTGAGCTCCGGGGCCGTTTTTATTTCATGGGGATAGACTCAGGAATGAGAGGAATGCCCAGAACATCTCCTGTGGGAGGACCAGGAGGCAGCGGCTGCTCTCCACATGAAGATGCAGGACTTGCTTGTATCTAAAGTCGATGTACTTTAGAGCTTATAATTTATTATGCTGTGTAAATGTATATTAAGTTGAACACGGGGTAGGTACTTAGAAGCTTATTGCTTCAGCCTACTCCATTTTGAGCATCCACAATTGTATGAATTTTGAAAGACAAAATGAATGTAAAATTGCTCAAAATAAACTAAACTACTTAAAGGAGCAGCGGCTCTACTCCGAGCTCCTCACCCCAGCCGCCCTGCGAAGGAAACTCATTCCGACTGATTGTATCCGCGATCTCGTTGGTTCTCACCCAGATCTCATGACCACAGATGAGGGGAGTGGTCCTTCTTCACTATAACAGTCCGATACAGCACCACGGCGGACGCTGCACCGAGCCGTCTGTCTTTGGTCCTCATGGCCAGGAGCTGATATTACTGTAATACCACCAAAAGACACTTTGGTCCACTCACCCCGAGAAGTCGCTTTTTGCCCTTTTAAGGAACAGACGGAGCAGCCATGTTAAAGGGATATTTCAGGATTTTTGACATAGGGCCTCATTTCCTAGTTATCCAGAGTGTTGTTGATGTCTGGAGATATTTTTTTCTTAAATTCATGCAGTTCTTATATTTGAAGAGTCTAGTGGCGCTAGGCT
This sequence comes from Neogobius melanostomus, assembly GCA_007210695.1. Taxonomy (NCBI): domain Eukaryota; kingdom Metazoa; phylum Chordata; class Actinopteri; order Gobiiformes; family Gobiidae; genus Neogobius; species Neogobius melanostomus. The sequence continues at coordinate 287,070 of VHKM01000402.1, forward strand.
AATGCTAGGCTAGTGCATGTCTATGGTATCAGTTAGCCTGCATTAAAAACAGTCTGACCCACTCCACAGTGCACCTGAGGTAAATCACTTATAACACCAGACTAACCATATAAATGTCCCTGTAGTTCATGTTGTTATCCCTGTAGTTCATGTTGTTATCCCTGTAGTTCATGTTGATATCCCTGTAGTTCATGTTGTTATCCCTGTAGTTCATGTTGATATCCCTGTAGTTCATGTTGATATCCCTGTAGTTCATGTTGTTATCCTGTAGTTCATGTTGTTATCCCTGTAGTTCATGTTGATATCTCTGTAGTTCATGTTGTTATCCCTGTAGTTCATGTTGTTATCCCTGTAGTTCATGTTGATATCTCTGTAGTTCATGTTGATATCCCTGTAGTTCATGTTGTTATCCCTGTAGTTCATGTTGATATCCCTGTAGTTCATGTTGATATCTCTGTAGTTCATGTTGTTATCCCTGTAGTTCATGTTGTTATCCCTGTAGTTCATGTTGATATCTCTGTAGTTCATGTTGATATCCCTGTAGTTCATGTTGTTATCCCTGTAGTTCATGTTGATATCCCTGTAGTTCATGTTGTTATCCCTGTAGTTCATGTTGATATCTCTGTAGTTCATGTTGTTATCCCTGTAGTTCATGTTGTTATCCCTGTAGTTCATGTTGTTATCCCTGTAGTTCATGTTGATATCCCTGTAGTTCATGTTGTTATCCCTGTAGTTCATGTTGATATCCCTGTAGTTCATGTTGATATCCCTGTAGTTCATGTTGTTATCCCTGTAGTTCATGTTGATATCCCTGTAGTTCATGTTGTTATCCCTGTAGTTCATGTTAATATCCCTGTAGTTCATGTTCCTTGTGCTTCCAGGACGGTGCTGTGGGACCGTAATGGCGTGAGCGCTCAGGGGCTGCAGGACGTGGCGTCTGCGTTGGAAAAGTGAGCGGCAGGTTTTCCAGTTCTGTTCTCGTCTGTCAGACTTTAACTCTGACCTTTACAGGAACTACACCATCCGCTTCATGCCGGTGCCGATCGTCGACGCAGCGCAGGCTATGAAGACCAACCCCGAGAAAACCGAGGACGCCGTGCTCAAGGTACGAGGCTGACCCTGATGCCCTTCCTGTGGAGGCTCTGTCTGTGCGCTCGTCTGTCCTGAGCTGTTGTCCTGTTTAAATCAAAGCTGAATCAAACTCTTTCAGATGGAGAAGTTCCTCCTGAGGAACCACGAGACTCGCATATACCTCCAGGAGCAGAACTACAGGCTGCAGCAGGGTATCGTTACCACGACAACGCAGCAGGTAATACAGGCAGCAGGGCATCGTTACCACAACACAGCAGGTAATACAGACAGCAGGGCATCGTTACACGACAACGCAGCAGGTAATACAGGCAGCAGGGCATCGTTACCACGACAACGCAGCAGGTAATACAGGCAGCAGGGCATCGTTACCACGACAACGCAGCAGGTAATACAGGCAGCAGGGCATCGTTACCACGACAACGCAGCAGGTAATACAGGCAGCAGGGCATCGTTACCACGACAACGCAGCAGGTAATACAGGCAGCAGGCATCGTTACCACGACAACGCAGCAGGTAATACAGGCAGCAGGGCATCGTTACCACGACAACGCAGCAGGTAATACAGGCAGCAGGGCATCGTTACCACGACAACGCAGCAGGTAATACAGGCAGCAGGGCATCGTTACCACGACAACGCAGCAGGTAATACAGACAGCAGGGGACGCTACACCACGACAACACAGCAGGTAATACAGGCAGCAGGGGGCGCTACACCACGACAACACAGCAGGTAATACAGGCAGCAGCGCATCGTTACCACGACAACACAGCAGGTAATACAGACAGCAGGGGCGCTACACCACGACCACACAGCAGGTAATACAGACAGCAGGGGCGCTACACCACGACAACACAGCAGGTAATACAGGCAGCAGCGCATCGTTACCACGACAACACAGCAGGTAATACAGACAGCAGGGGCGCTACACCACGACAACACAGCAGGTAATACAGGCAGCAGGGGGCGCTACACCACGACAACACAGCAGGTAATACAGGCAGCAGGGGGCGCTACACCACGACCACACAGCAGGTAATACAGGCAGCAGGGGCGCTACACCACGACAACACAGCAGGTAATACAGGCAGCAGGGGGCGCTACACCACGACAACACAGCAGGTAATACAGACAGCAGGGGACGCTACACCACGACAACACAGCAGGTAATACAGACAGCAGGGGACGCTACACCACGACAACACAGCAGGTAATACAGACAGCAGGGGGCGCTACACCACGACAACACAGCAGGTAATACAGGCAGCAGGGGGCGCTACACCACGACAACACAGCAGGTAATACAGGCAGCAGGGGGCGCTACACCACGACAACACAGCAGGTAATACAGGCAGCAGGGGGCGCTACACCACGACAACACACGGCCTTTCCAGTGACGTTACCAGAGAAGCACCGATCCAGGTTTTTCGCTTCTGATACCGATACTGGGGATTTAAGTATCGGCCGATATCCGATATTAACCCATACCAGAGATTTTCTTCAAAGCGGCTGCTGTGAGTGAAAAAGTTGATCAGATCAATTAAGTCTGATCTTTTATTCCAAAAAAGACGTTACAGATCAATTATTAATTATATTTGTTGATAAACTAATGTAAAAACATTAACTCATTGACTGCCAGACATTTCCGAGAGCTCCCACTGCCAGAGGTTTTTCAGGATTTTGACAGATTTTTCAAGACCCACAGAAATGTTTGTTCTAGGTCTATGTCAACACCAAACCCCAGTAATCGTCCGTAGAAAAAGGTGAAATCACCCAAAATACTGGTTTCTGACAAAAAAGCTGAGAAAACGAGCTTTTTGTAATCAAGCTGAACAGTGACTTTGACGATATTTTTTGCTTTAGTGACGCCTCAAACATCTGAACAGTGGTTTCCATCTATAAAACAGAAGCACAGTCTCTCGTGTTCTTCTTTCACACGAGAGAGAAGCAAAAAAACTGCTTCTCATGTGCGCTGTGATGAAAGACGCTATGTCCGGATGCGGCTCGGGGTCACGGGCGCTGATTTACCCGTCTGCTTCCTTGATCCTCCTCCTCCATGATCCAACACTTTACTACGAAAACCACCCCTAACCAAAACCTGTCCAAGTCTAACTTGCCTGTATGTCAGTGAGTAAATATCCTCATCTCCATGACTTAGGCTTTTAGTGATCTCATTACAAATATGTTCAGTTCATAAACTAAAACACAAACACTTTTTAATTTAATTTAATTTTATTATTCATTTTGTCCGTCGATTAAAAACAGGTTTGCAGAGGTTAAAACGATTAAAGCGATTTAATTCTTCTACCCCGTGATGGAGCTTAGTGTTGGGACGTAAAATGACCCTTATTTTAAAATCCAAAGCTTAATGAGAGCCAGAGCAGGTATTGGTTCAGTATCAGATATTTGGAATCGATTCCCGATATCGTATTTTTCCAGTCTCGGTCCCAAGATATCACCATAGATAAGGCCCCATCTTGAAGAGCGAGATATTTTGCGATATTGTACATGTTTTAGTCCAGTATCATTCCCCTGTGGACTCATTAACTCTGCGTGTATGTCAGAAGATTTGTGATTTATCATATGTGTTTACATTTGGTGTATTGCAATGAATTTGTGTGCGATTGCAAAATATTGTCAAATCCATTTGTAAGCATTGATCTGCCGAGCTGAAGCATGTGTTAAAGTGTGACTTCCTTAGGAAGGGGGAACTTTGGGTAATTAAGTGACCTGTGAGATAAGATAATGCTGTTTATGTTTACACAGATAAGAATACAAGCTGTGAAAGTGTGACTTTTCCTTTATCCTTTTCCTTTATAGGCTGTTAGCCTTCTTGGTGAATGTTGCTGTAGAGAGGTTCACACGACCTGTGTTGACCTGTCATCCTTGGTTCAAGGAAGGAGGAGGTTTACATTTACTTTGATGTGTGTAAGGTTTATGGCTCCCTACAGCAAACAAATGGCTCCAATGGAGAAGTACCAGCCCCAACCTGACTGAAGGGAGCGGAAAGTTATAGGAAAATGGGAGTGGCTATAATTTCTATATCGGCTGTAACATGTCTGTATTCTGTGGGTTTTTTGAAGAATTTAGCAAGCTGGAAGGCTGCAAAATTCTGCGACAATGCCACCTTGTATTACAAGTAAAACGATGGTTCTGGTGTGATCTGGTGTTTTTAATCTGTTTATTTCTGTGGCAGAAGGTAACAGAGCGTTTGCCGGACGTTGTGCTAAAATCAAGCGTAAATTCCCTGACAGTGTACAGGTTTGTGAATGTCGTGTCTCCTCCTGCAGATGGTGGACACCATGTGTGTGAAGGTCCAGGACCATCTGAACTCTCTGAGGTTCACGGAGTCTCTGTCAGTTCAGGACGACGTGAAGCGAGCGCAGCAGCTCATCCAGGACGCACGCAACTCCAAAACGGTAACGCGCTTCACACACGCTACACACACGCTACACACACGCTAAAGTCGGGGCGATTCCGTGCTACACGTGGATACCAAACATGTCAGTATTTGTGAATGAATGAAGCGTGTGAAAGACCAGCGAGCGCCACAGCCATGTTTGTTGTTTTTTACTCTGACACTAAGTTTCTCTCTCTTCTTCAGCTGCTGCCGAGCCTGTACCACCTGCAGAACAGCGCCTCCCAGTGGCCGTGTGTGGGAGCCATTCAGGAGACGCTGGAGTCGATGGCTGGAGAAGTAACCCGTGTCATGGAGCAGCAGCTGCAGGTCAGGCATCTCGTCCAACACTAACTAACACTAACCAATAGGGATGGGAATCGAGAACCGGTTCTACAAGTAGACCCGGTTCTGTTTGAGCAAAGCATCGGAACCGGACGTCTACTTCATTATCGATCCCTCTTATCGATGCTCCCGCTCTGAAAACACTCTTTTTGCGCTGCAGAGCTAAACGCACGTGCGTAATGACATAGTTCTCGCAGAGTCTGTTGACGCTGCTTCGAAGTAAGCAGGGAAACATCGGCCCAATCTCAATTCTACCCCTTAGCCTCCGCTTCGCCTTTCCCTCCGTTTTACGCGTTCACGAGAGACGAGTCGTCAATTAAAACAGTCCATTGCTATAAACGTGTCAGTTCTACGTTTTCGCTTTGCTGCTGCGAACGCTCCATTTATTTGCGCTGTATTAGCTTGGATTTTCTTTCCAAACTTTCAATACATCGCTATTGACATGACACACGGGGTTCAGTGCCTCGCAGCGGCGCCCGCTCCCTGTGCCGCTGTGCTCTGAGCCCGGGTCTGTGACTGTCTGTCCCCGGTCTGAGCCTCCGCTCAGCCCCGGGGCTCAGAGCGGAGGCTGCAGCCGCCTGTCCCCGGTCTGAGTGCACTGTGAGGGAATCGGCTGATCTCTCGCAGCTCTGGCTACGGGCTGCAGCCACAGCGGCCCGGCGGTAGAAGCAGCAACACACGGACAGGAGGAAGGAGAAAGTAGCGCCAGATGAAGCAGAAATAGATGAAAATCTGTAGGGTTTGGGCTGAGACCGAGTCCTGTTGTTTAGGTGTTACAAATCCTCATCAGTCTGTTACAAGTTACAGACACTTGTTGAAAAGTACAAATGTTACCATTATATTTTAGAGGATGCCAGGCAGGCTGAGAGCCAGCAGGAGCCACAGTATATTTGGAAACTTGCTTTATTAAATAATGTTTTTTTCTTGGGAAAACTAACAATTTGTCTTTTTTGACAGAGTTTATCAAAAGCACATTCATTCCCTGCTTTTCCCCAACACACAGACAAGTTAGGTATCGATAAGAGAATCGATAAAGATTCGAATCGATAGGTAAAATTATTGATGGCATTGATATCAATAAAATCTTATCAACTAACCAACACTAACTAACACTAACCACAGCTGCAGGTCAGTCGTCTTGTCCAACACTAACCACAGCTGCAGGTCAGTCGTCTTGTCCAACACTAACCACAGCTGCAGGTCAGGCGTCTCGTCCAACACTAACTAACACTAACCACAGCTGCAGGTCAGGCGTCTCATCCAAAAACATCACAGATCAGACTCTTTTACTGGATCTGAATCTTTTCCACGAATAATGATGAACTTGCGAGTGTCGCCGGAGTGAAACTAGGATTCGATTATTCATTAGGATGTTTGTCCTCCTTTGAAGTGCAGCTTCAAACTTCAATCAGAGCCTGCGTTTTCCCAGTAGCGCTCCTCTTAGCTTCAGTGGGATTTCCCTCAGAGCTTCAAAGATATCATCTTGAAGACCACACTGGAACAGCTGATGAACCTGTGACCCGCTCATGATGTGTGCAGTAATAATCCTCTTCTGGGCCAGAGGTTTTGTGATGTTGCCTCTCCTGCCGAGCGCGGTGTTGGCGAGCTGATGTCGCTGCTGTGTGTGTGTGTGGTAACAGCTGTATGTGGTGCAGGTGCTGCTGGAGCTGATGGTGAAGGCGGCGCAGACGCTCTGTCCTCACGTGATGCAGAGGAGCTCCCTCAAAGAGGAGCTGCTGCAGAGAGGAGCCAAGAAGATGAGCATCCCCCAGAGCTTCATCTGCACCACGCTGGTCCAGCAGTCAGGAGGCGACATCCTCAACAAGATCAGGTCAGAACATCCACAACAAGATCAGTCAGAAATAAAAACAGAACATCAACAAGATCAGGTCAGAACATCCAAACAGGTCAGACATCCAAGACAGGTCAGAACATCAACAAGATCAGGTCAGAACATCAACAAGATCAGGTCAGAACATCAACAAGATCAGGTCAGAACATCAAAAAAAAACATCCTCAACAAGATCAGGTCAGAACATCATCAAGATCAGGTCAGAACATCATCAAGATCAGGTCAGAACATCATCAAGATCAGGTCAGAACATCAACAAGATCAGGTCAGAACATCAACAAGATCAGGTCGAACATCAACAAGATCAGGTCCGAACATCAACAAGATCAGGTCCGAACATCAACAAGATCAGGTCCGAACATCAACAAGATCAGGTCAGAACATCATCAAGATCAGGTCAGAACATCATCAAGATCAGGTCAGAACATCAACAAGATCAGGTCCGAACATCAACAAGATCAGGTCCGAACATCAACAAGATCAGGTCCGAACATCAACAAGATCAGGTCAGAACATCAACAAGATCAGGTCAGAACATCCTCAACAAGATCAGGTCAAAATATCAACAAGATCAGGTCAGAACATCAACAAGATCAGGTCAGAACATCAACAAGATCAGGTCCGAACATCAACAAGATCAGGTCAGAACATCAACAAGATCAGGTCAGAACATCCTCAACAAGATCAGGTCAGAACATCAACAAGATCAGGTCAGAACATCAACAAGATCAGGTCAGAACATCAACAAGATCAGGTCAGAACATCAACAAGATCAGGTCAGAACATCAACAAGATCAGGTCAGAACATCCTCAACAAGATCAGGTCAAAATATCAACAAGATCAGGTCAGAACATCCTCAACAAGATCAGGTCAGAACATCCTCAACAAGATCAGGTCAAAATATCAACAAGATCAGGTCAGAACATCAACAAGATCAGGTCAGAACATCAACAACAAGATCAGGTCAGAACATCAACAAGATCAGGTCAGAACATCAACAAGATCAGGTCAGAACATCAACAAGATCAGGTCAGAACTTGGGCTGGGTACCGTTAAACAATGCCAGTCCGGTGTCGGAAAAATATATGAAAAGCAGGAACCGAAAAAAATCTTCTCTTTATATCCAAGTTTTGACGCTGTTGGTCCAGGGCCCGGATTAAAGGAAGAGACTTTTGTTTCAGCTCAAATAAAGGATTTGTTCAATTAAAAAATCAATTGAACAAATTGTTCAATTTTTTTTTTGCGCAATTTTCCCTTATTTTATCCCAAAATGTTCTTCACATTGCAGATCTTCCACACATTATTATTCTGTTTCTGGTTCTAGACGATACATATTTTTTAGTATCGTATCGGAAAAGTATCGTTCTCAACACTGACCCCTGTGTAGCGCCCCTCCTGACCTGTGTGTGTGTGTGTGTGTAGCGCCCCTCCTGTGTGTGTGTGTTGTAGCGCCCCCTCCTGACCTGTGTGTAGCGCCCCCTCCTGACCTGTGTGTGTGTAGGCCCCCTCCGTGGTGTGTAGCGCCCCCTCCTGTGTGTGTGTAGCGCCCCTCCTGTGTGGTGTAGCGCCCCCTCCGTGTGGTAGCCCCCTCCTGTGTGTGTGTAGCGCCCCCTCCTGTGTGTGTGTAGCGCCCCCTCCTGTGTGTGTGTAGCGCCCCCTCCTGACCTGTGTGTGTGTGTGTGTAGCGCCCCCTCCTTACCTGTGTGTGTGTGTGTGTGTGTGTGTGTGTAGCGCCCCCTCCTTACCTGTGTGTGTGTGTGTGTGTGTGTGTGTGTGTAGCGCCCCCTCCTGTGTGTGTGTGTGTAGCGCCCCCTCCTGACCTGTGTGTAGCGCCCCCTCCTGACCTGTGTGTGTGTGTGTGTAGCGCCCCCTCCTGTGTGTGTGTGTGTAGCGCCCCCTCCGTGTGTGTGTGTGTGTAGCGCCCCCTCCTGACCTGTGTGTGTGTGTGTGTGTGTGTGTGTAGCGCCCCGTCCTTACCTGTGTGTGTGTAGCGCCCCCTCCTGACCTGTGTGTGTGTAGCGCCCCCTCCTGACCTGTGGTGTGTGGCCTCCTGACCTGTGTGTGTGTGGCCCCTCCTGACCTGTGTGTGTGTAGCGCCCCCTCCTGTGTGTGTGTGTGTAGCGCCCCTCCTACCTGTGTGTGTGTGTAGCGCCCCCTCCTGACCTGTGTGTGTGTGTGTGTGTGTGTGTAGCGCCCCGTCCTTACCTGTGTGTGTGTGTGTGTAGCGCCCCTCCTGACCTGTGTGTGTGTGGCCCCTCCTGACCTGTGTGTGTGTAGCGCCCCCTCCTGTGTGTGTGTAGCGCCCCCTCCTGACCTGTGTGTGTGTGTGTGTGTGTGTGTAGCGCCCCCTCCTTACCTGTGTGTGTGTGTAGCGCCCCCTCCTGACCTGTGTGTGTGTAGCGCCCCTCCTGACCTGTGTGTGTGTAGCGCCCCCTCCTGACCGGTCTGTGTTTCACAGTGAGGTGAAGCTGAGTTTGGCCTCGTTTCTGTCCGACCGAATCGTGGACGAGATTCTGGAGTCTTTGTCCAAGTCCCAGCTCACTCTGGTAACTCTGCGTTTAAATACAGATCCCTGTTTTGTCTTTTGTAATATAATCATTATTTACTGTTTTATTTTCTTATATCCGTGTTATTTTCCATCTTCAGTCGGAGCACCTGAGCCGTAAAGGGCGCCCCCTGGAGGTCGACCCAGAGGTGCAGGTGATCAGGACAGGGCCGTCGCCGCAGGAAACGCCATCACCGCGGGAAACGCCGGCGCCGCAGGAACCATCCATACAGGAAGGGGAGGAGTCTATGGCGCCAGCCGTCAGTGCGGACTCCGGCCTGGTACGTCCCACAGCTCCCTCTGGAGGCAGAGAGCGGGAACTGCAGACAGTGGTGAAACTGTGGAACTGCTCCCCCTGGTGGTGGTGGATATTTTATTTAACTTTTTCTTCTTTTTCATGTTTCTTTTTAATGTTTTTTTTGTGTTTTGTGTTTTTGTGTTTTATACATATATTCAATTCTTCAATGTTATTTTTAAATGTATTTTTTATCATTCTTGTCTATGTTTTATTTATTGTTTTTCTTTGTTTTTCTTTCCTTTCTCAGTTTTTTCTATGTCCATGTTATTATACTGTATATCCATGATTGTGCTCCCCCCGGTGGTCGTCGTTGGTAACGCTGTGTCCTGTCTCCTCAGACTCGCTCTAAGAGGAAGAGTATCCTGGTGCGGATGCTGCGTCCCGTCTCCGTCGCCTTCGGTAAAACTCATGTCACACATTTAGACTCAGTAAAGACGGGTCACAGTCTAGGGCCCTTTGTCTATGTTCACCTTTGGGGGTGTGGTCTTTTGGGGTGTGGTCTTTTGGGGCGTGGTCATGTTGGATGGATTTGAACAGCTTTGACAGGCCTTATGAGTCGTGTATCAGTGTCTCAGAGCGTTTCACTGCTGCCGTGAGCGGATGTTTTCTGGTCCATAACGATGTAAATCATCAGTGATAAATTAATGTGCTGCATTTAACCGCGTCCATGCTCCGCTGTGGGTCTGTCAGAAAAGCAGGACTTTGTAAAGATAGGAAAAGCTTATTCTTTACAAAGTCCTGCTTTTGAAGAGAGCAGGCGTGGTGAGCCACAGGTGACTGAGGCCCCGCCCACTGGTGCCCCGCCCACAGACCCACGTTACAAAGAAAATGACTCTGATTATCGGCCTATGATTGATATGATCAAACATCAACATCAGGCTGTTTAATAATAAAACTGCCACACGTCTGTTTGAAACTTCTCTTTGTCACATGATTGTGTTGGTGCTTCAGTCGTGTTTATGAGAAGTCGTGTTAATAAAGTTTGTCCACAAGAGGGCAGTGTTCAAACAGACTGAAACAGCTCAGAGACTTCCAAGGCTTCACTCGACCATCACTACAAAGGTTGTTGCTAGATCGTCGGCTCGGGAGGGACGGTCTGCTGTGAAAACGTGACATTTCATGACAAATTAAGGTTAGGGCCAGGGATATGATTAACCTTAAAGGGACTATACATAAATTTAACCACAAATAAATGTATACAAATTTAAAATTTCTTTCTCATACATGCTCCAGCAATGCCCTGGTGAGTAGAATGAGCCCTGGCCTTTTCACCGCAATTGCCTCTATATGCCTGTAAAGTCACTTAAATAGTTTATGCTCGGGTCGAACAAGCAAACAGCGTAATGCGTAATAACGTAATGCGCGTTCACGCTCAGCTGTAGCGTTAGCTGTATCTCCTCTATACTGACGCTGCAGCGCGAGTGGTAACTTCGGAGGGATGGATTTAGCGGAAAATAAGAGGAGACCGGCTTCAAGCACCATCGAAACTCCAGCCCAGACCCCAAATAACGAAAAGAAACGAAGAGTTTATTCGAGTGTGACAAAAAAGGCGAAAGTCGAGTCTGATCGGCGTAGGCAAAGAACCAGAGTAAACATCGGAAAATGTTGAGAATCTCTCAAAAGACCCGCAGCTTATTTTTACTTGAAAGGTAAGAAATTATTACTAAATACGTGGGGGAAAAGTGTTGTTGATGCTTCAAAACAACGGTGTCCGACTGTCCGTGTATGTTGTACAAACTTCACTGAAACACGCCATAAAATAATCATATTTGGAAGTTACCAAAATAGCTGATCTAATAGTTTTATACCTACAGAGAAGTTGTGTAGTATTAGTAGCAGACTAGTAGTGTCAGTAATAACAGTAATTGTGTTGTACCTACAAAACATTTGAGTAGTAACTAATGGTGCTGTATTTACAATGGTAAAAATAATGTTGCTGATGTGAGCTTTTCTTGGCCGCAAAATAAGCATGACTGTTCACGGATTTATAAGTAGTGAAACGACTACAAAAAGTAAACACTGGACATGTGCCGTTTACAATATAGTTTAGTTAGCTACGCTAACTTTGGGCCCAGGGAATTGAAGAGACGATTTTGGCTTTTCCTAGTAGCATTTCTACCAGTGGAGATATTTTATTATTTCAATTAGGCCTGCGTTTATGCATACAAAGTATACGAGTATTTTTTTTTCCTCCTTCAAACGTCAATTATTCGTTTATATGTATTACTTGGCTTCTTCACTCGATTCACTTTACTTTGCTCAAGTATTTTATCTTGGAAAACATTCACTCAAACTGATTTGGTCTAAATATCTTACAAAACAGTAACGTTTCTTACCTCAGTTTAAGTCAAATCTGTGAATTGACCAGGACGGGACTGTTATTTCTGGTGCTCCTAAAGCCTGAGCGCCTCATGCACGAGCTTATCATCGAGGATGCAGTTATGCGTTTGGCCTGAGGGGGCAATTGCGAGCACAAAAATGCTAAACTCCACAGAGCCCCTTTAAGGTTGGGATTAGGGTATTTGTATTTTCTTGACAAACTAACTCATAGATCTATACAAAATCACAGCAGACCGTCCCTCCCGAGCAGACGATCTAGCAACAACCCACTACAAACCTGTTCTAACCGGACCACTCCTCCGTCTTCTGCAGAGATGGAGTTTGATTTGGACAAAGCTCTGGAGGAGGTTCCTATCCATGTGGAAGACACGCCCCCTCTGTCTCCTGAAGCCCCACCCCCTCTCTCTGCCGAAGCCCCGCTCCCTGACCTGCCACCCCTGCAGGTGCAGACTCTGCCTCATCAGACCAAGTCCAGACCGAGGCCCAAGAAGCGGAGCCGGCCCACGAGACATAAGGTCAGTCTGCGTCATCATGTGACCTCTGTGTCATCATGTGACCTCTGCGTCATCATGTGACCTCTGCGTCATCATGTGACCTCTGCGTCGTCATGTGACCTCTGCGTCATCATGTGACCTCTGCGTCGTCATGTGACCTCTGCGTCGTCATGTGACCTCTGCGTCATCATGTGACCTCTGCGTCGTCATGTGACCTCTGCGTCATCATGTGACCTCTGCGTCATCATGTGACCTCGTGTCATCATGTGACCTCTGCGTCATCATGTGACCTCTGCGTCATCATGTGACCTCTGCGTCATCATGTGACCTCTGCGTCATCATGTGACCTGGTTATTCTGAGCCAAAGATCTTTAATAAACTCTGGATCACACGTGTCGCTCTGTGACGCGAGGCTAACCCTTATGCCACCGATGCAAAACCACCAATCCAACGGCAGAACGTGAGACCATCGTCTGTGATCGGTTTATTTAAGTCTTGTATCTCACTCAGGATCAGATCATTTGTGTTGTTTCAGTGTTAGCTTTGTTTTCTCCGTTCATTCCCAGGGTTTTATCGCTGTGGTTCAATAAATATTGTGATAAAAAGAACAGAAATACTGTTTTAAAGCAGGAAACAAATGTTATATTTGATATGAATAGAAGTGAATGATTTGAAGAGTTTGAGGAAAATCCATAAACAAAAGGAGCTAAAGTCTGAGCCTCCGATAAAACTGGAATAACATTAGAAAAAACAGATCTTCGTCTGAACGTGGCTGTGATTGTCCGCTCTCTCTCCTCAGCGCTCCACAGCGCCCCCTGCTGCCGCCGCGGATTCGGAGCTCAGCTTCATGGGGAAAGTGGACGAAGGAATCGAGGAGTTTTTCTCCAAAGCCGTTTCCAGACTCAGCTTCAGGTGAGAACGTTATTAAAGCCTCTGCAGGATTTTATTTTGTAAATGCCACAAATGTAAGGCTTTTATTTTGAAAACACCATGAATTTAAGGCTTTTATTTTGGAAACATCACAAATTTAAAGCTTTTATTTTGGAAACAATACATTTTTTATAGCTTTTATTGTGAAAACATTGCACATTAAGAGTTTCATTCCACTCTTTAACAACATCTCCTCTTTAGTAGCTCCTACAGACTCCACACTTTATAGGCTCAGACCCGACTCCATTTCCTCAGGCGTGTGGCTTTAATGTTTGTCCTCAGGCGTCCCGTAGCTCCTGTGGTTCCCGTGGTTGATGGGGCGAGGTCGGCGTCTGCTGAGGGGGAGAAGAAGCGCGAGATCAGACGCAGCGGTTTCTTCAACTACATCAAATCTCGCACGTCGCGTTCTGAAAAGTCCCACGGCGCGGCGGCCATTACTCCTCCAGCCTCTTCTTCTTCTGCTGCTGTGAACGGGGCTAACCACTCAGCCACAGCGCCCCTACAGCGCCCGCGGAGGAGCTGCCCCCCGTGCCTCCGACGCTTCCACTGCACGACACCCTACAGGAGGAGGCGGAGTCAGAGGAGGTGGAGTCAAAGCCGGAGGCCCTCCCGCCGCGGCTCAAGGGCGTGCCCATGCTGGGGGCGGGGCTGATGGCGGAGATGAAGGCGAAGCTGGCGGCGCAGAAGGTACAGACACTTCCTCTGCTTCGACATTTACATGTTTCATATCTGTGTTTCCAAAGACGTCCTCAGAGACGTCCTCAGAGACGTCCTCAGAGACGTCCACAGAGACGTCCTCAGAGACGTCCTCAGAGACGTCCTCAGAGACGTCCTCAGAGACGTCCTCAGAGACGTCCACAGAGACGTCCACAGAGACGTCCTCAGAGACGGACTCAGAGACGTCCACAGAGACGTCCTCAGAGACGTCCTCAGAGACGTCCTCAGAGACGTCCACAGAGACGTCCACAGAGACAAAAGCAGTGATTAGAAAGATTTACTGACATTTATATTTTTGCCGATCAGACTCCAGCCGTAGACTTCGATATATGGATTATAGTTAGTGCCCATGGTAGGTTACAGTTAGGGAGGTCTTCCCCCGGCGCCTGGACTCTGGTGGTGGTTTTGGAGACCGGTGAAGGATGTATCCGGGTGAAGCCGTGGACAGAAGAGGAGGTGAAGGGGTGGAGGTGGGTCGCAGCACAGCTGAGAAGCTGAGGAGCCACGAACGCTGGAGCTTAAAGGAGGACCGCGGGCGATCGGCCGAGGTGGAGGTGTGACCCTTGTTTCCAAGGCTTTGTCGCTCAAAAAGATAATTGTCCCGAACAGACAAAAGGGCAGAAATAATACTCCCCCCCCCCCCCCCCCCTTTTATTGTTGTTTTTTCTCATTTTGTTTTACATTTTGTGTTGTTTTATTTTCCCACATTTCTTGACCCTGGAGAACAGCAGTTTGGATATAATCTTGTAAACGATAAACTACACACAGTTTAGAGCGCAGTGCACTCTGATGCTGTACTACAACATGTACAATATCTCCTCAGGATGAAAAAGGATTGTGTCTGTAATCATAATCATTGATGAGAAGATGCTGTAAAAACACAGAGGCAAATGTTTGTGTAAAATGGTCTCATTTATGTAACGCCTTTATCCAAAGCACTTTACAGTGAAGACCCCTCACTCTGTCAGGAGCCAGAGCAGGACTGACCTCAGACTAAACAAAGAGGAAACGGAAACCTCTCTGTTTTTCATTCATCTTTACCGCTGTATCTGTCTGTGCCTCAGGGCGGCGCTGACGAGTTAATATAACTCTGAAATGTGTTTGGTTTTCAGTCGGGGGCGGAGTCTAAAGCCAAGGACTCGGACAAACAGGCGGCGGAAGGTAAAGTGTGGAGTCATGAGTTTTATACGATCATACATCCTTTACATCGAGATGTTCAAACAAATGGAGTTCTGTAAAGTTCTCTCAACTTCATCAAATCGTTCTTATGAGGTTACTGTTTCTGGATGAAGAATTCTCATGTTTAGTTTCGGCCCGAGCGCCGTCAGGGCAAAGGGGCTCTTAAAGGAACAGGCCAGTGTTTTTTTCCATACTGAGATCTGTTCTTACCTGAGCTTAGACGAGTTGATGTGTACCTGTTTGGTCTTTGTGCGCTCAGTCACGCAAATGTTGTTAGCGTTTAGCCGCTCTCAGCAAAGGTGTAGCTCCAAACTGGGGTGAAGTTAGAAGCGACTGAGCTGTTCCACGTTTCCCCTTATTTAAATACAGTTACGTGAGCCTCTACAGGATCCAAGTCTAGTTGAACAAAATTAAACATGACGATTTTCTAAGCGGATAAAAAGGGAGACTATATTGTGAGGCGTAATAACACCTGGAGCACTTCGACATCCGCGCAGTGATATGTACTTCGACAATATTACTGCGTGGACGTCGAAGTCCGTGACAGCGCCCCTTTAAGACCTTTTATGGACAATAAGAAGTTGTTTTACTATAATTAAAATAATTTTGCAGAAAATTCCATTTGGACGTTTCAATTAAAAAAGTCAATCAGACCAACGGCAGTTTTAAGTCTCTCACATGTAGCTCAGTGATGTTCTTCATGTTCCTCCAGTGAAACCTAAGCCTCCAGCGGAACCTGCAGAACCCAGACCTGAAGCAGCTCCAAGATCCAGGACCAGGCCCTCAACCTCTGGAGGATCCCAGAGCCCCGACACTAGCTCCATCAGCAGCCCCACCTGTAACATCTCCAACACCTCCCCCAGCCCAAACATCAGCCCCGACATCAGCTCCAACACCTCCACCAGTCCCATCAGCCCAGCCCCACCTCCAACACCAGGACGTCAACCTCTGGAGGATCCCAGAGCCCCGACACCAGCTCCATCAGCTCCATCAGCCCCATCCCCACCTCGAACACCTCCACCAACTCCAACATCAGCTCCAACATCAGCTCCATCAGCTCCATCAGCCCCAGCCCCACCTCCAACATCAGCTCCAACACCTCCACCAGTCCCATCAGCCCCAGCCCCACCTCCAACATCAAGACCACAACCTCCGGAGGATCCCAGAGCCCCGACACCAGCTCCATCAGCCCCATCAGCCCCACCTCGAATACCTCCACCAACTCCAACATCAGCGCCAACATCAGGACCTCAACTTCCGGAGCACCCCAGAGCCCCACCAACACCTCCACCAGCCCAAACATCAGCCCCAACACTAGCCCCGACATCAGCCCCATCAGCTCCAGTCCACAGGGTGAGACTAAATGCTCTTGTTGTTCTCTCTGAAGGGTCAGTGAAGCCTCTCACTAATACGATCCTCCACAGTGACCGAGTTACTGACGGACAGTAACTTTAGTCTTAAGTCTTCACTGAAGGAAACTTCCTGTTGATCGTTGTAGATGTTTTTGTCCTGAAGCTAATGACTAACACTGAATAATAATATAAAGGTCAGAAGAACCGTGTTTCCCTGTCGACTGAAGCGAACCCTTTTGCCTGCTCTTCTTCCTGACTTATCCAACCGTTACCGTCCGGTCACAAGGAAGTTACCAAAATAAAAGCCTAACTGTAATATAGTGACGGGCGAGAGAAGTCGTTGGTTTCAGAGCTTCAGAGCGGCTTCATTCAGTTTGAACACTGACCTCCTGTGGACAGACTTTATCACTGTGACAGGAGTGTGGCTTCTTTATCTGCACAAACAACAATATTAATGAGTAAGAGTCATTTTAACTCATGTTTGAACGCTCAGGCCCACAAAACTGCTCTTTTGCTACTTTTTTTGCTTTTAGATTTGGGTAAAGCCACACTGTACCAAGTGTTCAGGTGGGGTTTAGAGGTTAAATGGTTGGGATGATCTAAATGAAGCTGAACTCCTCTGTTGGCCTTTAAAGTAACGCTCCTCGTGATGTTTCCTCTCGCCTCAGTGATCGTCAGTAACTCTGTGTTTCCTTTAACTCTTCATGGATCTGATGAGACTCTGATTCCTGAGAGGCAATAACAGCCGTGTTTCTGTTTCCAGAGGCTCCACTTCCCGCCCCTCGCCTGAAGAGGGCGCCGTCGCAGCCGGACACAGAAACGCCTCCGTCTCCCGTCTGTCTCAGTGAGTCCGACTGAGTAAGGTTTGAAACAGTTCCAGAACTCGAGGGAAACTGTGGTTTTGTTTGTTTCCAGGTGAGAGCGACGGCGACGCCTTCGAGTCTCCCGTCACCCTGGGAGACGGCGGCGTTAGAGCCTGGTCGTCCCTGAAGAAGAGTCAGAGAACAGAGTCAGAGCAGAGTGAGGAGCGAGAGAGAGCCAAGTCCCTCCCAACTACGGTGAGACAGATGCCCTTCCACACACTGGAGAGGAGGGGAGAGGATGACTCCTGTGTTTCTGTTACAGTCCGGGCGGTGGGCGGAGCTGACCCTGGATCAGTCGAAGAAGAGGCGGATCCTGAGGCCGAGGGGGGCGGGGCTAAAGACTGACACGCCCGTAGACCGGACCAATCAGGACACGCCGCCTCTTCAAACTTAAATCACTCCTAAAACTGGGGTCACCCAAATGTAAAAGCTTCTTGAGAACCGCATCAAAATAGCGACGAAGATGAGGCTGAAAACACAACAACGTGACAAAAACGTTCCAATCAGTTTGTAGATCTTAGCTTTCAAATGAGGCGTTACACTGTTGTTGCAGTAGCTGTTTTGTCGAGAAGCTTTTAGATTTGGGTAAAGCCAAACTGTAGAAAATGTGCTGGGTTCAGGTGGGGTTAAGAGATTAATGTGTCTAAAGTTTATAAACCAAATGACATTTAACATTTATTGAAGTGTTAAGATTGAGAAGTGCATTAACACAAATGTAACAAAGTGTTGGTGAAACAAAGGAATAACGATAAAAAAGCTCCAAACAAGTATCGGAAGTACTGCAATACTTCATAAAGTAGCGATACTTGGTATTGCAGCAAAAAGTATTGCAATCAGTTATTTGGCCTTAAAGACCAAAGGAACAAATATTATTCACGACACAATGACCTCTCAGAGACATGAGACTGCACTCATTCTTTATTTAGTACAGACACTGGTAAAGGTCAGACATCTAACCTGTTCATTTTCACCGAGACCTGGAGACTCGCCTCCAGGAGACGTCTCAGAGACATGACCGTGACCAGCACCAACTCGAGTCTCTAACTAGTCTCCAATTCGAGTCTCCAACTAGTCTCCAACTCGAGTCTCTAACTAGTTTCCAACTCGAGTCTCTAACTAGTTTCCAACTCGAGTCTCCAACTCGAGTCTCTAACTAGTCTCCAACTCGAGTCTCTAACTAGTCTCCAAGTCAAGTCTAACTAGTCTCCAAATCAAGTCTCCAACTCGAGTCTCTAACTAGTCTCCAATTCGAGTCTAACTAGTTTCCAACTCGAGTCTCTAACTAGTTTCCAACTCGAGTCTCCAACTCGAGTCTGTAACTAGTCTCCAACTCGAGTCTGTAACTAGTCTCCAACTCGAGTCTGTAACTAGTCTCCAACTCGAGTCTCTAACTAGTTTCCAACTCGAGTCTCTAACTAGTTTCCAACTCGAGTCTCCAACTCGAGTCTGTAACTAGTCTCCAACTCGAGTCTGTAACTAGTCTCCAACTCGAGTCTCTAACTAGTTTCCAACTCGAGTCTCTAACTAGTTTCCAACTCGAGTCTCCAACTCGAGTCTCTAACTAGTCTCCAACTCGAGTCTCTAACTAGTCTCCAACTCGAGTCTCTAACTAGTCTCCAACTCGAGTCTCTAACTAGTCTCCAAGTCAAGTCTCTAACTAGTCTCCAAATCAAGTCTCCAACTCGAGTCTCTAACTAGTCTCCAATTCGAGTCTCTAACTAGTCTCCAATTCGAGTCTTCAACTAGTCTCCAACTCGAGTCTCTAACTAGTCTCCAACTCGAGTCTCTAACTAGTCTCCAACTCGAGTCTCTAACTAGTCTCCAACTCGAGTCTCTAACTAGTTTCCAACTCGAGTCTGTAACTAGTCTCCAACTCGAGTCTCTAACTAGTCTCCAACTCGAGTCTCTAACTAGTCTCCAACTCGAGTCTCTAACTAGTCTCCAACTCGAGTCTCTAACTAGTCTCTAACTCGAGTCTCTAACTAGTCTCCAATTCGAGTCTGTAACTAGTCTCAACTCGAGTCTCTAACTAGTTCCAACTCGAGTCTCTAACTAGTTTCCAACTCGAGTCTCCAACTCGAGTCTCTAACTAGTCTCCAACTCGAGTCTCTAACTAGTCTCCAAGTCAAGTCTCTAACTAGTCTCCAAATCAAGTCTCCAACTCGAGTCTCTAACTAGTCTCCAATTCGAGTCTCTAACTAGTCTCCAATTCGAGTCTTCAACTAGTCTCCAACTCGAGTCTCTAACTAGTCTCCAACTCGAGTCTCTAACTAGTCTCCAACTCGAGTCTCTAACTAGTTTCCAACTCGAGTCTGTAACTAGTCTCACACTCGAGTCTCTAACTAGTCTCCAACTCGAGTCTCTAACTAGTCTCCAACTCGAGTCTCTAACTAGTCTCCAACTCGAGTCTCTAACTAGTCTCTAACTCGAGTCTCTAACTAGTCTCTAACTCGAGTCTCCAACTAGTCTCCAAATCGAGTCTCTAACTAGTCTCCAACTCGAGTCTCTAACTAGTTGCCAACTCGAGTCTCTAACGCGAGTCTCTAACGCGAGTCTCTAACGCGAGTCTCCAACTCGAGTCTCTAACGCGAGTCTCCAACTAGTTGCCAACTCGAGTCTCTAACTAGTCTCCAACTCGAGTCTCCAACTCTAGTCTCTAACTCGAGTCTCTAACTAGTCTCCAACTCTAGTCTCCAACTCGAGTCTCTAACTAGTCTCCAAATCAAGTCTCCAACTCGAGTCTCTAACTAGTCTCCAATTCGAGTCTAACTAGTTTCCAACTCGAGTCTCCAACTCGAGTCTGTAACTAGTCTCCAACTCGAGTCTCTAACTAGTTTCCAACTCGAGTCTCTAACTAGTTTCCAACTCGAGTCTCCAACTCGAGTCTCTAACTAGTCTCCAACTCGAGTCTCTAACTAGTCTCCAAGTCAAGTCTCTAACTAGTCTCCAAATTCAAGTCTCTAACTAGTCTCCAACTCGAGTCTCTAACTAGTCTCCAAGTCAAGTCTCTAACTAGTCTCCAATTCGAGTCTCTAACTAGTCTCCAATTCGAGTCTTCAACTAGTCTCCAACTCGAGTCTCTAACTAGTTTCCAACTCGAGTCTCCAACTCGAGTCTGTAACTAGTCTCCAACTCGAGTCTCTAACTAGTTTCCAACTCGAGTCTCTAACTAGTCTCCAACTCGAGTCTCTAACTAGTTTCCAACTCGAGTCTGTAACTAGTCTCCAACTCGAGTCTCTAACTAGTCTCCAACTCGAGTCTCTAACTAGTCTCCAACTCGAGTCTCTAACTAGTCTCCAACTCGAGTCTCTAACTAGTCTCTAACTCGAGTCTCTAACTAGTCTCCAATTCGAGTCTGTAACTAGTCTCCAACTCGAGTCTCTAACTAGTTTCCAACTCGAGTCTCTAACTAGTTTCTCTAACTAGTCTCCAACTCGAGTCTCTAACTAGTCTCCAACTCGAGTCTCTAACTAGTCTCCAAGTCAAGTCTCTAACTAGTCTCCAAATCAAGTCTCCAACTCGAGTCTCTAACTAGTCTCCAATTCGAGTCTCTAACTAGTCTCCAACTCGAGTCTCTAACTAGTCTCCAACTCGAGTCTCTAACTAGTCTCCAACTCGAGTCTCTAACTAGTCTCCAACTCGAGTCTCTAACTAGTCTCCAACTCGAGTCTCTAACTAGTTTCCAACTCGAGTCTCTAACTAGTTTCCAACTCGAGTCTGTAACTAGTCTCCAACTCGAGTCTCTAACTAGTCTCCAACTCGAGTCTCTAACTAGTCTCCAACTCGAGTCTCTAACTAGTCTCTAACTAGTCTCTAACTCGAGTCTCTAACTAGTCTCCAATTCGAGTCTCCAACTAGTCTCCAACTCGAGTCTCTAACTAGTCTCCAAATCAAGTCTCTAACTAGTCTCCAATCGAGTCTCAACTAGTCTCCAATCGAGTCTCTAACTAGTCTCCAAATCAAGTCTCTAACTAGTCTCCAATTCGAGTCTCCAACTAGTCTCCAAATCAAGTCTCTAACTAGTCTCCAATTCGAGTCTCCAACTAGTCTCCAAATCAAGTCTCTAACTAGTCTCCAGATCAAGTCTCTAACTAGTCTCCAACTCAAGTCTCTAACTAGTCTCCAAATCGAGTCTCTAACTAGTCTCCAACTCGAGTCTCTAACTAGTTGCCAACTCGAGTCTCTAACGCGAGTCTCCAACTCGAGTCTCTAACGCGAGTCTCCAACTAGTTGCCAACTCGAGTCTCTAACTAGTCTCCAACTCGAGTCTCCAACTCTAGTCTCTAACTAGTCTCCAACTCTAGTCTCTAACTAGTTGCCAACTCTAGTCTCTAACTAGTCTCCAATTCGAGTCTCCAACTCGTCTCCAGGCCGGTTAGAGAAAAACTGAACTGAACCTAAACTTTGAAATGATTTTGCTGATTAAACTAAACTCTAGACTGATGAGTGAAAAAATCCACTAGAGGGCGACAGAAGTGACTATTATTAACCTCGCTGTAACAGAGCACATTTCTTCAGTTTTACCCAAATCTAAAAGCTTCTGTACTGGAGGTCACAGCCTATAGGCCAGAGTAACGCCTCATTTGAAAGCTAAGACCTACACAACAGATCTAAAGGGGCCCTTTTCCTCACGTTATCATCACTTTTTTCACATTCACAGAGTTTTTGTCACATTAGTGTTGCATTTTTACAAGAAGCTTTAGATTTGGGTAAAGCCGATCTGAGTAAAATGTGCTCAGTTCAGGCGGGGGTTAAGAGGTTAATGACGTCAGACACAAAGTCGAACTCTACAGTAAATATTATGGATGTTTTAAGCAGAGACTGAATCTTTTTTAATATATTTTTGTTGCATTTTCATATTTTCATTCGCACTTTGGCTTTGGAAAGAAACGCATTACTGTAACTGACCTTTCGCCAAACCCTCAGACCTCAGACCTCAACGTTCTCCGGATCCTAAAGAGCGATGAGGCCGAAGAGTTCATGCAGCTGTTTCTGGAACATCTGCAGGTTTACTTTCTAAGAGCTGCTTAAGCGTTCAGACTCCCATAAGAACAGGGCGGGGCACCGTTAAACCACCCCAGTCTGATAAGAGCAGGGCGGGCACCGTTAAACCATCCCAGTCTGATAAGAACAGGGCGGGCACCGTTAAACCACCCCAGTCTGATAAGAACAGGCCCCCCCCCAGTCTGATAGACAGGGCGGGGCACCGTTAAACCACCTCAGTCTGATAAGAACAGGGCGGGGCACCGTTAAACCACCCAGTCTGATAAGAACAGGGCGGGCACCGTTAACCACCTCAGTCTGATAAGAACAGGGCGGGGCACCGTTAAACCACCTCAGTCTGATAAGAACAGGGCGGGGCACCGTTAAACCCACCCCAGTCTGATAAGAACAGGGCGGGGGCACCGTTAAACCAGCCCAGTCTGATAAGAACAGGGCGGGGCACCGTTAAACCACCTCAGTCTGATATTGAAAAAATTAAAGTATTGAAAGCAGGAACCAAAAAATGTTATGTTTAGATCTGAGTTTTGATGCTGTTGGTGCCGGGACAGGATTAAAGGAAGTGACTTGTGGTTTCAGCTCAAAACTATTATTTTTTTGCCCAATGTTTGACCCAATTGTACACATTTTCTGTCTCCCAATTTGTTGCTTATTTTTATTACTAATATGTTCTCTATTTCCCCCAGTTTCCCCAAAGTTTTACATACTTTAATTCCCCTTTTATCCATTTTCCCCCCACTTTTAAAAATTATTTCCCCCCCAATTTTTCTATTTTTCCCAGTTTTTTTCCTAATTTTTGCTCATTTCCTATTACTAATATTTTCCCTGTTTCCTCCCATTTTTGTCCCAAAATGCTTAACATTGGAGATGAACCTGATATTGTAAATGTGCAGATCTTCCTCACATTATTATTGTTATTAATAATTTAACGGTGCCCAGACTCTCGTGAGAAGAACTGACCTTCAGAGCGTTTAAGGAGCTCCAGAGTTTTTCCGTTTCACATGAGGTTCAGCCAAAGTCAGTGAAGCGTCGCCTTCGTTCATATTTTGGTTAAACTTCTTCTGACGGAGCAACAGTAACTAAGGGGGCGGGGCTTGTGCTAAAGGTCAATAGTTTTATTTTCACTTATTTGATTTTGTTTCCTGTGACCAAAGATGTATATGAAAAATACTTCTGTACCGCAATAAACTGATGCTTTTCATGTTTTTGTGTTTCTGTTTATTTGTAAAAGTCGACGTTTTAATTCACTGTAAAAGTGAGAAATCTGATTATGAGCCCAAACAAAGTCCTTCACAGAGAAACAAGTCCATCAAAGACCAAATGTTACACAATTAAAATGGAAATCATTAATGATTAAATACATGTTTAGGAATCAGAGTTTGGAAGCTTTTATTGGTAAGAGATCAGATCAGATTTGTTATTTTGAGCTGTAACAAGTAGAGCTCATCCTGGAGTCAACATCATAACCCACATTACTTTATCATTCCCTCTTCCAAACCTGTTAAAGACTTTTATACTTTTAGGACTCTGGCGCCACCTGCTGAATAAAATACAATAAAGGGATATTTCAGGATTTTGACATTGGGCCTCATTTCCTAGTTATCCAGAGTGTTGTTGATGTCTGGAGATATGTTTTTTCTTAAATTCATGCAGTTCTTATATTTTAAAGAGCTTAGTAGCGCTAGGCTAGGGCAAGGCTAAAGCATGTCTATGGTATCAGTTAGCCTGCATTAAAAACAGTGTGACCCACTCCACAGTGCACCTGAGGTAAATCACTTATAACACCAGACTAACCATATAAATGTCTGTGTTAATAGAATCATTTAAAATAACTTATATTTGAGCAGCATCAGCTTCGTGGCTGTAAGCTAACGCAGCGGCGGAGTGATCTGCGAGAAAATAGTCCCTCAAAATGCGGTAATTCATGTGATACAAGGTCAGTTATATTTCAAACATTATTCTATTAACACATTTATATGGTTAGTCTGGTGTTATAAGTGATTTACCTCAGGTGCACTGTGGAGTGGGTCAGACTGTTTTTAATGCAGGCTAACTGATACCATAGACATGCACTAGCCTTGCCCTAGCCTAGCGCCACTAGACTCTTCAAATATAAGAACTGCATGAATTTAAGAAAAAAATATCTCCAGACATCAACAACGCTCTGGATAACTAGGAAATGAGGCCCTATGTCAAAAATCCTGAAATATCCCTTTAAAATCCATAATGCCACAAAAAGTATTGGAAACATTTTACCATCTCTGGCCATGTGACCTCTCCCCTCCTCCCCCCTCTTTTTCTCCCCTCCCTCTCCTCTCTCTCCTCCCCCCTCTCTTTTATCTCCCGTCCTCCCCCTCCCGCCTCACTCCTGTTTCAGTCATGGAGCGTCTCGTGGAGCGAGTTCTGGAAGGTCTCGATGCGGCGCTTTTTCTTCAGATCTGGCAACACTTCGACCGCCACGGTACAGCCCTGCTCCACACGCTTTACTCTTTATTATTATCCTTTGTAATTCTTTATTCTTTCTATATTTTTTAATAATAATAATAATACATAAGTCTTATATAGCGCTTTTCAAAGAACACAAAGACGCTTTACAAATGAGACAAACAAACAAAGATGAGGGTGCTATTGTAGGTTGTAGGCGAGCTGAAACAAATGGGTTTTTAACAGATTTTTGTAGGTGGTCAACGAGTCTGAGTTTCTGATGTGGATGGGGAGTGAGTTCCAGAGGGTGGGGGCGGCGATGGCGAAGGCTCTGTCCCCCAAGGTCCGGTGCTTTGACTTGGTGATGGGTTTGAGGAGGTTTAAGTCAGCAGAGCGGAGGTGACGGGAGGGGCGGTGGCGTTGTAGGAGGTCTGTGAGGTATGAAGGGCCATGTTGTTGAGGGCTTTGTAGGTAAAGAGCAGAACTTTGTAATGGATGCGCTGTTGTACGGGGAGCCAGTGAAGCTGTTGGAGGACGGGGGTGATGTGGTCTCTGGAGCGGGTGTGGGTGAGAAGGCGGGCGGCAGAGTTTTGAACATATGGCAGCTTTTGTAAATCAGAGGTAGGGAGACCATACAGGAGGCTATTGCAGTAGTCGAGTCTTGATGTAATAAATGCATGGATGAGAGTTTCGGCAGCAGATGTGGAGAGGGTGGGGCGGAGGCGAGCGATGTTACGGAGGTGGAAAAAGGCAGTTTTAGTGATTTGACGGATGTGGGGTTTAAATGCGAGTGTGGGGTCGAAAATGAAACCAAGATTTGGGATCTGGGGAGAGGTGGTGACTGTATGACCATCGATGGAAAGAGTGAAATCTTGGGAGGAGGGGAGGAGTGATTTGGGACCAATGACTATAATTTCAGATTTATTGCAGTTGAGTTTAAGGAAGTTGTCGTTCATCCAGGATTGTATTGCAGAGAGGCATTTTGTGATGGTGGATACTGTGGCAGGAGTGATGGATCTGGTGCTGAGGTAGAGTTGTGTGTCATCTGCGTAACTGTGGAATTGGAGTCCGTGGTTGTGAATGATTAGTCCAAGGGGAAGCATGTACAGGATAAACAGAAGGGGACCAAGCACCGAGCCTTGAGGGACTCCGTGGTTGACAGGTATGGTGTGAGACGTACAGTTGTTGATGGATATGAATTGAGATCTATTGTTGAGGTAGGAGGTGAACCAGGAGAGAGCTGAGCCAGAAATGCCAAGATGTTGTAGGCGTTGGAGAAGGATGGAGTGGTCAATGGTGTCAAAGGCGGCAGAGAGGTCAAGTAGGAGGAGAATGGAGAGGGAACCAGAGTCGGAGGCCAGCAGGAAGTCGTTTGTTACTTTGAGTAGTGCGGTTTCAGTAGAGTGATGAGTGCGGAATCCTGACTGAAAGGTTTCGTAGAGCTGATTGGAGAGGAGGTGATGTTTTAGTTGAGAGGTGTCTGAGCGTTCCAGGATTTTAGACAGGAATGGGAGGTTGGAGATGGGGCGGAAGTTGTTGGGGTTGTCAGGATCCAGGCCAGGTTTTATATTGGTATGATGGCGGCAATTTTGAAGGAGGGGGGAACTGTTCCAGAGGTGAGAGAGGAATTGATGATGTCCATGATGAGTGGGCTGAGGCAGGGAAGGCAGTGCTTGACCAGTGCAGATGGGATGGGGTCCAGTGGGCAGGTTGTTAGGTGAATTTTATTGAAGTGGTTTGTGAGATCAGATTCTGTGATAACTGATAGGGAGGGGAGAATGGTGTGAGATGGAAGGGTTGAGGGTCTGTACTGGGAGAGATGGTCACAGAGAGTTCTTGGTGAATGCTGTCAATTTTGGATTTAAAGAAGTCAATGAAGTTATTGCATTTGTCCATGGTAAATAAGTGAGTGATATTGTCAGTGGGTTTGAGTAGTTTGTTGACTGTGGCAAACAGAGTCCGGGGGTTGGAGGATCCAGAGTGAAAGATACCAGAGTAAAAAGCTGTGCGGGCTGATGTGAGCTTTCTATATTTTTTGGTTTATTTTGTCACATATTTGTTCCAAAGAGGGATTTTAAATCTGGTTTGTTATTAGTATGGGACGTCATCTGCAGACCCCACATTACAGTCTGAGACATTAGGAAGGATTTTATTTGAGATTTGAAGCAAAAAAAGCAAGTGTACTTTATTTAGACTATAGGAATGTTTAAGTTTTAGTCTTGTATTTTTTTCTGATTTTGTCTCAATAAATGTCGCTAGTTATTTTCATTTTAAAGAAAGAATTCCTTGATTCCTCTGAAATGTTGAACGATTGGAAAGAAAAAGAAATAATCGAGTCTAAATCCTGATTGGCCCGTATGAATGATGTGTGTGAATGATGGAGGTGAACATCAGTTGGTGCAGATGTTCAGTTGTTTCTGTCAGTCTCCTCCAGAGGAAACTGAACACCGAGTGTGGAGTGAATGTAAAAGCGCTTTAGGACCATGTCTCTGAAAGGCGATATATAAATAAAGTCCTTCCTTTCAAAGTCCAGGACTCCAAATAATAAAGTATTTACTCCATTCAAAGGAAGGATTTTAGTTTGATTCATTAAAAAACAACATTTATGATGATGGTAACGACTGGTTTAAAACAGTATCATGTACTTGTTTTGTGGACATGCTTTAGGGGCCCCTGTAGAGCCTCTGAGACCCCCAGAGGGCCCCGGACCCCAGTCTGAGAACCATGTGATCAGAGCCTCTGTGGCAGAGTGGTTAACGCAGCTGAAAGTCAGAAATAAAATGCTCTGTTTCTCTTCAGATTCCGGCTTCATCCAGAGGAAAGACCTGAGCGACTTCTGCCGCCGCATACTGCACCAGCTGGACCTGAAGGTGAAGGGTCACTACAGGTCACTCAGGGGTCACTGCAGGGGTCACTGCAGGGGTCACTACAGGTCACTCAGGGTCACTACAGGGCTCACTACAGGGGTCACTACAGGTCACTCAGGGGTCACTCAGGGGTCACTACAGGGGTCCTACAGGTCATCAGCCTCAGGGGTCACTACAGGTCACTCAGGGGTCACTCAGGGTCCTCGGTCACTCAGGGGTCACTCAGGTCAGCAGGTCACTCAGGGGTCACTCAGGGGTCACTCAGGGTCACTCAGAGGTCACTCAGGGGTCACTACAGGGGTCACTACAGGTCACTCAGGGGTCACTCAGGGGTCACTACAGGGGTCACTACAGGGGTCACTCAGGGGTCACTACAGGGGTCACTACAGGTCACTCAGGGGTCACTCAGGGGTCACTCAGGGGTCACTCAGGGGTCACTGCAGGTCACTCAGGGGTCACTCAGAGGTCACTGCAGGGGTCACTACAGGGGTTACTACAGGTCACTCACGAGCAGTGTTGTCATAGATTACTTGATGAAGTAATCTGATTACAATTTCCTGTTACTCCTTTAAAAGTAACTTGATTAGTTACATTAATCAGCTGCTTCTTCAGACCATTATGGACACTGCAGTAAAAATAATCCACCGATCCCACAAAAACAGAGAGGGGTCTGGCTGCAGACCTCCACTCTCAGGACCCTGCCTTGCAGACCTCCACTGTCAGGTCCCCTGAAGAGAGTTGACTCTCTTGCAATAACACGGCAAAGACGTACAAAAGTATCAACTCGTGTGTCCTACAGAGGTCACTCATGTGTCCTACAGAGGTCACTCGTGTGTCCTACAGAGGTCACTCGTGTGTCCTAGAGAGGTCACTCGTGTGTCCTAGAGAGGTCACTCATGTGTCCTAGAGAGGTCACTCGTGTGTCCTACAGAGGTCACTCGTGTGTCCTAGAGAGGTCACTCATGTGTCCTACAGAGGTCACTCGTGTGTCCTACAGAGGTCACTCGTGTGTCCTAGAGAGGTCACTCGTGTGTCCTACAGAGGTCACTCGTGTGTCCTACAGAGGTCACTCATGTGTCCTAGAGAGGTCACTCATGTGTCCTACAGAGGTCACTCATGTGTCCTAGAGAGGTCACTCGTGTGTCCTACAGAGGCACTCGTGTCCTACAGAGGTCACTCGTGTGTCCTACAGAGGTCACTCGTGTGTCCTACAGAGGTCACTCTGTGTCCTAGAGAGGTCACTCGTGTGTCCTAGAGAGGTCACTCGTGTGTCCTAGAGAGGTCACTCATGTGTCCTACAGAGGTCACTCGTGTGTCCTACAGAGGTCACTCGTGTGTCCTACAGAGGTCACTCGTGTGTCTAGAGAGGTCACTCGTGTGTCCTACAGAGGTCACTCATGTGTCCTAGAGAGGTCACTCGTGTGTCCTACAGAGGTCACTCGTGTGTCCTACAGAGGTCACTCGTGTGTCCTACAGAGGTCACTCGTGTGTCCTACAGAGGTCACTCATGTGTCCTAGAGAGGTCACTCATGTGTCCTACAGAGGTCACTCATGTGTCCTACAGAGGTCACTCATGAAGGTGACGTCCCTGTGTTTCAGAGGGGGTATGAAGATGACATCCCGGTGCTTACAGACCGACTGCTCTCCGCCTTTGGCCCGGCGTCAGACTCTCCGCTGCAGATCCAGGAGGTGACTCTTTAACCTCTTAACTCTCACCTGAACCATTTTCTCCAGTTTGGCTTTCTCCAAATCTTAAAGCTTCTTTGAAAAAGAGTCAAAACAGCATCAAAAAACAAGAAGAAAAACGATGTAAACACAACAAAAAAGAGATAAAGAGCAACAAAAAAGTAGCAGAAACTAGATGAAAATAAAGTGAAAAAAGTGACGACAACGTGGCAACAATGCGAGGAAAAAGATCAGGTTTGTGGGTCTTAGCTTTCAAATGAGGTGTTACACTGGCCTATAGCCAAAGAGGAGAGAATGCATTCGGTTTGGGCGGATGGTAAGGGGTTAAAAAACGAATAATAGTCATTTAAATAGACTTAAACAGACTTTTTCTGTCATAAATGTTAAAATTGTTTTCTGGGAAAAGCTCACGACCCACCTTAGGGTCCCGACCCACCAGTTGAGAATCACTGGTCTGCACCACATTTGATGCGTCAGCGAGACCACGTCTGTACAAGACTTATTATAGATCCTAATGTAATGCCGCTAATCTCCAGGTGGCGGCGCTGTTGCGTCTGTAGAGTGTTATTATAGATGTGTATAATAATGTAATGTCCTCTGGTCTCCAGGTGCGGCGCTGTTGCGTCTGTAGAGTGTTATTATAGATGTGTATAATAATGTAATGTCCTCTGGTCTCCAGGTGGCGGTGCTGTTGCGTCTGTAGAGTGTTTTATTTTATAGATGTGTATATTTATATATGTAATGTCCTCTGGTCTCCAGGTGGCGCGCTGTTGCGTCTGTAGAGTGTTATTATAGATGTGTATAATAATGTAATGTCCTCTGGTCTCCAGGTGGCGGCGCTGTTGCGTCTGTAGAGTGTTATTATAGATGTGTATAATAATGTAATGTCCTCTGGTCTCCAGGTGGCGGCGCTGTTGCGTCTGTAGAGTGTTATTATAGATGTGTATAATAATGTAATGTCCTCTGGTCTCCAGGTGGCGGCGCTGTTGCGTCTGTAGAGTGTTATTATAGATGTGTATAATAATGTATGTCCTCTGGTCTCCAGGTGGCGGCGCTGTTGCATCTGTAGAGTGTTATTATAGATGTGTATAATAATGTAATGTCCTCCGGTCTCCAGGTGGCGGCGCTGTTGCTCCCTGAAGAGGAGAACTTCCTGTTCCTGTTCAGACGTGAGGCTCCTCTGGACAACAGTGTGGAGTTCATGAGGGTGAGACTTTTCAGACAGTCTTCGTCTGGACCAGGCTGTGGGCTCATTAGCCCCGCCTCCTCCAGACGAAGCCTCTCTGTGAGCGTCTGGACGACTGAGAGCTGATGCTGACGTGTGTTTGTCAGATCTGGCGGAGCTACGACGCCGACGGCAGCGGCTTCATCTGCAGCGCCGAGCTCCGGGTCAGACTCACCTTTCTCACGCTTTAGTTTGGCTTCGATCTAAACGTTCTTCTCTCTGTCCCTCAGGGTTTCCTCCAAGACCTGTTCCTGCAGCACAGGAAGAACATCAGCACCGCCAAGCTGGATCACTACACCGTCTCCATGGTAACGCCCAACTCCCACGCTCCCCCCGACAACACGCCGTCATCCAAATATGGGCATTTCCTTTGTGCTACAGCAGCGGCTAAAGACGGGAGAAATATACAAGTCAAACAGTTTGACTCTAACTTTATGCAAATATATGCAGTTGAATTCAGTGCAGCGTCTCCACTCTTCAGTTCCCGAGCATTTAGTCGTTCTAAATGTCGTTTCAGATGCAGATGTT
This sequence comes from Neogobius melanostomus, assembly GCA_007210695.1. Lineage (NCBI taxonomy): Eukaryota > Metazoa > Chordata > Actinopteri > Gobiiformes > Gobiidae > Neogobius > Neogobius melanostomus. The sequence continues at coordinate 318,204 of VHKM01000402.1, forward strand.
CGATAAAAACGGAGACGGACGTTTGGACCTGAGTGACCTGGCCAGGTTAGAGGGGGCGGGGTTACTGTGGGGGGCGGGGTTTACTCCACAGGTGCAGTTATGGTCAGGTTTCTGTTCGACATCAGCGCCGTAGTTCAGTCAAATCAAACCCAGTATCAGAGTCTCCTCACTCTGCCCTGATGTTTCTGCAGGATCCTGGCTCTGAAGGAGAACTTCCTGCTCAAGTTTCAGAAGGACGTAGGTACAGTTTCAGCTATTGTACATGTTTGTTTTCTTCATGGACAAAGCTCCTGTTCCTCTGAAGCTGAAGTTCATGTTTTTAGTTCCTTCTTTTACTTAGACTTTAGTTTTTAGACTCGACCCAAACATCTGCAGTTTTCAGTCACAGTTTAGTCTCATTAAAGACTTTTCCTTAAGTTTTATCACGACTGAAATAACCCTGGTTTGTTTCAGGGCAGCAGTGTGGAGGAGCGACGCAGGGACTTTGAGAAGATCTTCGTTCACTACGACGTGGTGAGTCCCAGCCTGCAGTACTCTGTGTATTTGGTGCAGTAACGTTGTGTGTAATGTTTGTGTAACGTGTGTAACGTGTTTGTGTAACGTGTTGTGTAACGTGTGTGTGTAACGTGTGTGTGTAACGTGTTTGTGTAACGTGTTTGTGTAACGTGTTTGTGTAACGTGTGTGTGTAACGTGTGTGTGTAACAGTGTGTAACGTGTTTGTGTAACGTGTGTGTGTAACATGTGTGTAACGTGTGTGTGTAGTGTGTAACGTGTTTGTGTAACGTGTGTGTGTAACATGTGTGTGTAACATGTGTGTGTAACATGTGTGTAACGTGTTTGTGTAACGTGTGTGTGTAACATGTGTGTAACGTGTGTGTGTAGTGTGTAACGTGTTTGTGTAACGTGTGTGTGTAACATGTGTGTGTAACGTGTTTGTGTAACGTGTTTGTGTAACGTGTGTTGTGTAACGTGTTGTGTAACGTGTGTGGTGTAACATGTGTGTAACGTGTTTGTGTAACGTGTTTGTGTAACGTGTGTGTGTAACGTGTGTGTGTAACATGTCGTGTTTGTGTAACGTGTTTGTGTAACGTGTGGTGTGTAACATGTGTGTAACGTGTTTGTGTAACGTGTTGTGTAACGTGTGTGTGTAACATGTGTGTAACGTGTTTGTGTAACGTGTGTGTAACGTGTGTGTAACATGTGTGTAACGTGTTTTGTGTAACGTGTGTGTGTAACATGTGTGTAACGTGTTTGTGTAACGTGTGTGTGTAACATGTGTGTAACGTGTTTGTGTAACGTGTGTGTAACGTGTGGTAACGTGTTTGTGTAACGTGTTTGTGTAACATGTTGTGTAACGTGTTTGTGTAACGTGTGTGTGTAACGTGTGTGTGTAACGTGTTTGTGTAACGTGTTTGTGTAACGTGTTTGTGTAACGTGTTTGTGTAACGTGTGTGTAACGTGTTTGTGTAACGTGTTTGTGTAACGTGTGTGTCGTGTTGTGTAACGTGTTTGTGTAACGTGTTGTGTAACGTGTTGGTGTAACGTGTGTGTGTAACGTGTGTGTGTAACGTGTTTGTGTAACGTGTTTGTGTAACATGTGTGTAACGTGTGTGTGTAACGTGTGTGTGTAACGTGTTTGTGTAACGTGTTTTGTGTAACGTGTTTGTGTAACGTGTTTGTGTAACGTGTGTGTACGTGTTGTTGTAACGTGTTTGTTAACGTGTGTGTGTACGTGTGTGTAACGTGTTTTGTGTAACGTGTTTGTGTAACGTGTGTGTAACGTGTTTGTGTAACGTGTTGTGTAACGTGTTGTGTAACGTGTTTGTGTAACGTGTGTGTGTAACGTGTTTGTGTAACGTGTGTGTAACGGTTGTGTAACGTGTTGTGTGTGTGTAACGTGTTTGTGTAACGTGGTGTGTGTGTGTAACGTGTTTTGTGTAACGTGTGTGTGTAACATGTGTTGTAACGTGTTTGTGTAACGTGTGTGTGTAACGTGTTTGTGTAACGTGTTGTGTAACGTGTTTGTGTAACTGTGTTGTACGTGGTTAAAACGTGGTAACGTGTGTGTAACGTGGTGTATGTGTGTAACGTGTTGTGTAACGTTGTGTGTGTTGTATGTGTGTACGTGTGTGTAAGTGTGTAACGTGTGTGGTTGTAACGTGTTGTGTAACGTGTTTGTGTAACGTGTGTGTGTAACAGTGTGTAACTGTTTGTAACGTGTTTGTTAACGTGTGTGTAACATGTGTGTAACGTGGGTGTGTGTGTACGTGTGTGTGTAACGTGTTTGTGTAACTGTGTTTTGTAACGTGTTGTGTAACGTGTTGTGTAACGTTGTGTGTAACGTGTTTGTGTAACGTGTGGTGTAACGTGTGTGTGTAACTGTGTTAACGTTGTGTTAGTGTGTAACGTGTTTGTGTAACGTGTGTGTACGTGTGTGTAACGTGTGTGTGTAACATGTGTGTAACGTGTTTGTGTAACGTGTTGTGTGGTGTAACATGTGTGTAGTGTGTAACGTGTGTGTAACGTGTTGTGTAACGTGTGTGTGTAACATGTGTGTTAACGTGTGTGTGTAGTGTGTAACGTGTTTGTGTAACGTGTGTGTGTAACATGTGTGTAACGTGTTGTGTCGTGTGTGTAACGTGTTGTGTAACGTGTTGTGTAACATGTGTGTGTAACGTGTTGTGTAACGTGTTTGTGTAACGTGTGGTGTAACGTGTGTGTAACGTGTTTGTGTAACGTGTTGTGTAACGTGTGTGTAACGTGTGTGTGTAACATGTGTGTAACGTGTTTGTGTAACGTGTTGTGTAACGTGTGTGTGTAACATGTGTGTAACGTGTTTGTGTAACGTGTTGTGTAACGTGTGTGTGTAACATGTGTGTAACGTGTTTGTGTAACGTGTGTGTGTAACGTGTGTGTGTAACATGTGTGTAACGTGTTGTGTAACTGTGTGTAACGTGTTTGTGTAACGTGTTGTGTAACATGTGTGTAACGTGTGTGTAACGTGTGTAACGTGTGTGTAACGTGTTGTGTAACATGTGTGTGTAACGTTGTTTGTGTGTAGTGTGTAACGTGTTTGTTGTAAGTGTTTGTGTAACATGTGTGTAACGTGTTTGTGTAACGTGTGTGTGTAACATGTGTGTAACGTGTTTGTGTAACGTGTGTGTGTAACATGTGGTGTAACGTGTGTGTGTAGTGTGTAACGTGTTTGTGTAACGTGTTTGTGTAACATGTGTGTAACGTGTTTGTGTAACGTGTGTGTGTAACGTGTGTGTGTAACGTGTTTGTGTAACGTGTTGTGTAACGTGTTTGTGTACGTGTGTGTGTAACGTGTGTGTGTAACATGTGTGTAACGTGTGTGTGTGTAACGTGTTGTGTGTAACATGTGTGTAACGTGTGTGTGTAACGTGTGTGTAACATGTGTGTGTAACGTGTTTGGTAACGTGTTGTGTAACATGTGTGTAACGTGTTTGTGTAACGTGTGTGTGTAACATGTGTGTAACGTGTGTGTGTAGTGTGTAACGTGTTTGGTAACGTGTTTGTGTAACATGTGTGTAACGTGTTTGTGTAACATGTGTGTGTAACGTGTTTGTGTACGTGTTTGTGTAACGTGTTGTGTAACATGTGTGTAACGTGTTTGTGTAACGTGTGTGTGTAACATGTGTGTAACGTGTGTGTGTAGTGTGTAACGTGTTTGTGTAACGTGTGTGTGTAACATGTGTGTAACGTTGTGTGTAGTGTTGTAACGTGTTTGTGTAACGTGTGTGTGTAACATGTGTGTAACGTGTTTGCAGAGCGGCACCGGCGAGCTGGAGGGGCCTGAGGTCGACGGCTTCGTCAAAGACATGATGGAGCTGGTGAAGGTCAGACACTTTCAGACGTAAACATGAGGCGGGTTTTCATAAACCGTGTGTGTAAAACATAGACTCTTTATTGTATTCTTGTATTGCCTCATATACGTTATGGTAATGAAGTCTGGGGAAAAACACTTTTACTGTACAGAAAAAAGCTCAGAGAATTGTCCATAAAACAGGTTTTGGTTTCGTGATCACACAAACCCTCTTTTTCTAAAGTTGCGTGCCGTAAAAGTAAAGGATTTGATCCAATTCAAAACTCTCCTGATAATGTATAACCTCAAACATAATCAGCTTCCTTCAAATGTTCAGAAGATGTTCTGCAACAGAGATGACAAGTATAATCTTTGAGGGAAAATGAACTTTAAAAAACAACTGCAGCTCCTTAAAGAGTCTGTTTCTGACTGAAGGGGAGATCTTTAAAATGACCAAGACGAGGAACTTAAGGTTAGCACCTCATTTCAGCAATTCTAACATAAATGTAAAAAGCATTAGCTCAATATAATGGCAAAGCTAACGGGAGGTGACAGTGTACACATGGACTTTATTGACGTCATGATCTACAAATGAATTGTATCGATGAAATGAAAGGAGCCTTGTTTTGTTAATGTATGAGGGGGAGTCATTTATAAGTTTTCTTCCGCTTACTCCCTTTGGGAATATTGTTGTTACGAATATAATGACTATCTGTGACCTTGCAGCCAAATAAACCAAATACACTACAGACAGAAAAAGAGGTTTATATGATTCAAACTCAGGATGTTTCGCTGACTTTATCTCTTTAACCCTTGTGTTCCGTTAGTGACTTCCTTTATAAACTCATTCAACATCTGTGGTTTCTTCTGATCATTTATTGAAGTATTTACTGTAGTATTTGTGTTTCAGCCCAGTCTGAGTGGTTTGGAGCTGGACGTTTTCCGGAAGCTTCTGCTGAATCACTGCGACCTCAACAACGACGGGAAAATCCAGAAGAACGAGCTCGCGCTGTGTCTGGGAATAAAACTCTGACTTCACTAACACGACAACACTGCGATATACAGCGGGAACCAGATGTTTACATACACTTTATAAAGAGACACATTTGTGTTTTTCTCTCACTGTCTGACATGAAACCAGTATTAACTTTTAATTATTTATTTTTGCTAAATGTCAGAAGAATGAGAGATAGAAGTTTATAGAAATTGTTTTGTTAAAAAAAAAAAAAGCCTGAGAACACCATCCCAACTGTGAAATACGGGGGGGCAGCATCATGCTGTGGGGCTGTTTTGCTGTGGGAGGGGCTGGTGCACTTCACTAAAAAGATGACATCATGAAGAAAGAACTCTATGTGGAAATATTGGAGCAACATCTCCAGAGGAAGTTACAGCTTGGACAAATGGACAATGACCCAAAGTGGCTTCAGGAAAACAAAGTCCATGTTTTGAAGTGGTCGTCACAAAGTCCTGATCTCAGTCCAGTTTAAATGTATCAGAGCTGAAAAGGCATAGGCACACAAGGCGGCCTACAAATGTGTCTCAGTTACACCAGTTCTGTTTGGAGGAATGGACCAAAACTCATCCAACTATTGTGAGAAGCTTGTGGAAGGAAATCCAAAACGTTTGAAGTTTCATGTCAGACAGTGAGAAAAAAAAGCAAAGGTGTATTTTTATAAAGTGTAAACTCTGGTACTTGTACTTTACTTACTGGTCTCGGTCCTGGAGAGTTTTCCTGAACTCTTCAGGTGATGCTGAAGTGTTTTGTGTCGGTGTCAAATGTTGTTGTTTGTGGAGATGATGTTTGTGATAAAAGTGAAATAAATAAATCCGTTGTGCGTCGGACAAATGTAACTAAACTTTATTCCAGTGAGTCGAGTTTATGGGAAGTTCAAAAGTTTTGAAGTCTCTGAAAATGTCCTTATTCTGTTCTCATCTTTGAGGAAACATTAAATGACATAAGTGCTTTTGTCCTGGATTCGAGTCTAATTTGAAGAAATCTGTCTATGGGGCGAGATGTTTACACAACCAGAATGAATCATACTAAATCCACGGTGAAGTTTAGTCTATAATATTGTAGCTGACCGATGTGATGTGGAGAACAAGGCAAGCAGATGGTCTTTTTCAGAGGACAGGTCTGGACCGTGTCCCCGTTTATTGATGTGGAGGCAGAGAGAACGTAACACGTTCGAGTACTCTGATTACTTTTCAGAGTATTGGTTCCTGCTCTGACTGAAATACAATTGTAGAACATGAAACAACCGTTATAATAATAATAATAATAATAATAACAATAACAATAATAATAATAATACATCAAAGACGCTTTACATGAGGAATAAAACAAACAAAAGAGGGAGAAAAAGAGGAAAAAGCTTGTGTGAACAGGTGGGTTTTGTAGTGAGAGATATGTAATTTTATGTTGATGTTTTATGGATTGATTTCATCAGCTTATTGTTATTTTATGGCACTTTGAATGACCTTGTGTATAAATTGTTTCTACAAATAAACTTGTCTTTTATCACAGTGATTATTAACAGTCAGACGGTTTCATATTGAAAGGTTCATGTGAACGTGTCCTCCTGTCGTAGAGACTGATATAAATATAATACATTTTCATAAAAAATAAGATATTTTATGTGTTTCCTCATCAAACTCTGCTCTTGATCATCTTCACCTGGAACCAGACAGGTTCAAACAGGTTTATATCGAGTTATTGTTGCCAGGTTTAAATGTGTGTTTATTTTGTGACAAATTAGTGATAACGATTTTGGATCTGGTTTAGTTTTGAAATAAACATTGTGAAATAAATGTGTAAAAACTCAAATGTCTCCTTGTTCTTTGGGATTGTTGTTTTGGCTCAATAAATCTGTCAGGAATCAGATTTGTAAAAGTGTGAAAGAAGCTTCAGTGAGTCGTACAGTGTGGAGTCTGTGGAGCGGCTGAAGTGGAGATGTTGTCGTCACTGTGAGAAAAATGGCCTTGTAATGACATTTTCCCCAAATAAACATTGTCATTGTCATGTTTTCGTGACGATTGGGGGTTAGTTGTTTCCGGGTGAAAGTTTAAACGTTAGAAAGCTTGAGTGTTTCTGCAGCATCTGGCCTTAAATGTTTCAGACGTTTCTGTTCGTCAGTAAAGTTAGAGGACAGAGTTTGAAAGGTTAAGGTTAGGTTTAGATCCAGCACACTGGCCGGTGGATGTGCGTGTCTTCATCTATCTCCTGAGTTTGTTCAGACTCTAACGAGCCGCTGACGAGCTGCAGCTGCTCTGCTCACAGCCGCACTCTGATTGGTCCGCTCATTGAGCTGCGGCTGCTGTGATTGGCCGGTTCATATTTGAATGAGGTAAAAGCTCTGTGTGTGTGAGTGGCTCCTTCACTACAGTCTGTGGGTGAGGATCATGGGACTCTCCGGCCTCAGGTGAGAACTTTATCAAAGACAGAATATTGACTTCCATTGAAAAGCCTTTGGATGTGAGGCGTGAAAGTCAGAGAACTGTGGAACAAAGCTCAGATATTGGAAAAACATTTGTGTCTTTGGTTTTTGCATTTGTGAAGGTCATTAGTTTTCTCATTTAAAACCAGACGAAGATCTAATGTCCATCGGAGACTTCCACTCAGGGTTTAGTTTCAGCTCTTGTTGTTCCCACTTTAGTCCTGGTTTTGTTTTGGTGGAGCTTTGTGTGAGACGTTTAAGAAGCTCTGGCTTTTATGAAGATTTGAATCTGAACTGAAATCCCAAATATACTGTGGGGAAACCGGGGTCATAACAGCATCAGTTGCATGTATTCTTAATATCTTTAAGTTTACTTTCATTCACTGAAGTAACAGCCCTTTAAGATAAGCTGGCCTTTATTGATCTCACAATGGAGAAATTAACTCGTTACATTCAGCTCTTAGAAACACTGTCCTTTGTTCACATTGACACAAAAACCTAATGCAATGGATTTCTTTGTTTTACAAAGCAACAGTTCTAAGGCGTGTCTTTGCCGATGTTAAACTGACCCTGTGTGTTACTGTGCCGTCAGTTTTGACTCCCTCTCCTGTGTCTGCGCTCTGACTAACTTTTACACTAAATGCTCACATTTATCGGCTACAGATTGAACCAAATATAATTCCTGAAACATGAACACAAACAATTGAGTTAGCGTTCAAGCAAAAGGTGTTAGAACTGATCCGTCTCCCCAACTTTCACTGTCAGAGCGGCACCAGGAGTCGCTCCGACAACACGTCACATGTTAAAGCTTAAACCAGGTCCTGAGTTTTACATGAACCTGCTCTGTTTCCTCCTCTGTCATAGGCTGCTCCTGCTCTCCATCTGGGCCTGGGCTCCTCTGCTCTCAGGTAACACCCCAATACTAAGGCTGGCTAATGCTAACTCTGGCCTCTTTATTTTGCTTTAGTTTCTGGTGCCTTGAATTGTCACTTTAATTAAATTGCCAATTTGTTTGTAAATTAAATAAACTCTGGCCCATGCTAACGCCGGGCTAACGCCGCTGATGCTAACGCCGCTTAGCCTGATGCTAACCCTAAACTCATTCTGTTTCTGGAGCGTTCCCTCGTGCAGGGAAAGGCTTTCATTTTAAAATATTCTGTCACTGTGCAGCCGAGGAGCAGCCGCATGAGCCCCGGGTGATCCACGCCCTTCCGACCAAACTGAGGAACCTGCTGCCCCTGGGGGTCGGAGGTCAGTACTATTACTTTAAATTACTACAGTACCAGGAATGAAGGGTTAATCCAAATGTGCACATTTCCTTTCGCTGGTGACTTTCAAAACAAAAGACTAAATTCTCTGTACAATGTTTTGTCCCAGAAGTAACAGCTCTTCACAAAGCAGTCTTTCATATGAACATATTTTACATCAGTGTGTCCTGAAGGCTCCAATGAGCTATAATCCAAATATGATTTCCTCCTCTCGAAACACCTGGAACAGAAGAGCGGAGAAATGTGTCACTCGTTATAAAACTTCATGGCCGCTTTTCTCAAAATAAGGTTTTTGCTCCACTGCAACAACCTGAGCACTTTAGTCGCTCCTACTGACTCTGAACTTTCCAGTCTTGGATTTAACCAGATTATTTCAGAGGGATTTATTCTCGAATTCCCAGGCAACATTTTGAGTTTAGATTTTTTTTCCCACTTATTAGTTTATTCAAAGATTAAACAAGATCCAAAATCGCTTTTAGAAAAGTGTCAAAAGTCAAACATAAATTAAAAAAATGGATCTATCCATTATTTTTTCATTACTTTAAACCACAATATTTTCAGTAAGGGTCCGCACATCAGTGAAGGCTCCCAATTTTTTAATTAAACCATTAGGTGTATGAATTTTCGGGCCACATGCCCTACATCAGTCACATACTTACCCTAATGATGTAAGAAACTATATAAAACTGAGTTGTCACTGCTGTGCGGACCCTTACTTTAAATCACTGTTTTGGATCCAGCACAGGTTTCACTGCCTTTGGATGTGTGTGCCTATTTTTAGCCAGTTGCTGAAAATATTGACAGTGACAATTTTTTTCTGCACAAAAGAAAATGACATGACGGAACATGAAATACGTTAATGTATATCACAGGGTATCTGCGGGGTCTAAAATTCTGCCTATTTGGTCTTAAATCCATGGTAAATTGGTCTTAAAATTGAACATGTTTGACTATTTGCTCACAATTGTTTAAAAAAGGCAAACTAATGCGTAGGTGTGAGTAGTGTATACCGCTCATTTACATGGTCCAATAACGCAAAACGACACCACCTCTTTTCATGCTGACGTACTCGCCGCTGACGCCGCAGCGTGTAAACTCACCTGAGCAAGGCAGGACGCTCTCCAGAGCTTCACCCAAACGACTGAAGTCAACAGAGTGGGACCTCTTTAGGAATCCAAAAGATGACCAAGTTGTCACTGATGGACGTCCGTCGTGCTAATCCTGTCGTGGGGAAGTTCCAGCAAAAGGCGCTGATATGTCCAACATGAGACGATATCTTAGATAATCCTTTGCTGTAAATGTCCAGCTCAAGGTAACTAACTTCGTAATTCCCAATAAAGTAAAGCCACAACTGGCTCAGGATGCAAACAAAAGCTAACGCCCTCCACTCTGCTCAGCGTAACAAGGGAAACATGAGTCCCGTTACTATAGAAAAGAATTAAGCAGGACAGCACAAGTTTTATCATAAAACCTAGACTACATTGTGGCCTAATGAAAAATCTTACAGTCTTGAAGCCTTTTCATTTTTAAAAAGGTGAATCTTTACTAAAGTATTAAAAGGCATTATCTAAATGGATCAAACAATTGCAGTGGGGGTGGTTTGACTCTGATTACAGTGTACTTAACAAAACATTATTTACATTTGATATTGTCTGAAAGTGCAATTTTTCATTTGGCCTATCATTTTCTATTTTTATTATGGGTTAGGGTTGTTTAAACTTGAATGGTTGGCATGTTAAAAAGCCTAATGGGAAAATTTGAGTTAAGTTTTTACATCCTACTGTGATTGACATCCTACAGTTTGACACCTTGATTTTTGTGGCTATGATTTTCTTTACATTGCACTTTAAAAAAAAAAAAGGTCTTGAGATTTTGTAGTCTTAAATTTGACTTGTCCACCCCTGCAGATACCCTGATATCAGTAATGTTAAAATCTCCATTTAATTTTTTCCTATTCACCTGCAGTGTCTGGCCTTAAATGAGATTCTGACTTTTGCAGCGTCTCGTCTTGGCCCTAAAAGCTTTAGGATCCTCTGCCTCAAACCTTTTATATTTCTTGTGACTCCTTACCCTCTCTGTTCCCTAGGGGGCGCCCCCATGATCTCCAATGCCCAGGCTGTGCCCAGAGGAGGAGGATGGTTCCCTGTGATGCCTTCACTGCCCGCTCCGGCACAGGAACCTCCTGTCTCTTCAACACACAAACCTGACACCTTAAAGCGTTACCAGCTCTGGCAGTCGTTCTTCACCAACACTCAGACAAACCAGCAGGGGGCGCCGGCTCCAGGCTCTACCACGGTCAACAAACCATGGCAGGCACCAGGAGGCTCCAGCCAGGCATCGAGCTCACACACCGGAACCCAGGTGATGCCCTGCTGTGGCGGAGGAGTGACCGGTCAGTCAGGAACTCCGGGTGCACATGAGGCTGCCGAGCAAGACGGGGATCTGAGCCAGACCAGGCCAAACACACCAGACACTGGGTACGGAGAGTGGGGCTCAACAAATCCAAGCTTCCAAACGGGACCAGGCCAAGGAAACATTCAGAACAGAGGACGGGAACAGGGCCACGAACAATCTAATCCAGACTCCTCCGAGGAACCCATTTCTCTGCTCCGACCAAACAACCCAAGTGGCCAAGGAAACGCACAGAGCTACTCGAGTGGACGTCGTTGGAGCCTTTGGGGTCATTCGCAGTCACTGAGCCATCATTCAAAACCTTATAAGCCGGACTCTGACCAAACGAGCAATAACGCAGCGTACGACTCTACGCATCAACCATGGAAACCAAACTTGCCGAACTATCCCAACATGAAGCCGCTGATCACAGAAGTGCACTCCCCTGGATCTCAGACTCCACAGCCGCTCAGTCCGCCATGGCATTCACAGAACGCGGGAACCGCATTGGAGGTTCCAGACCGGCCAAACGCTGCAGAGTCGCCTTTAAACTCTGAGACGCCACCGGCATTCGAAGGCTTTGGAGAAAACTATGGAAGCCATGAACATGAAGCTCCATCTTCAGGAGGTTACTCTGAGGAGCAGCCGCCAACTGGCCAGTCTGGAGGTTACTCTGGTGGGCAGTCTGGCGGTTACTCTGGTGGGCAGTCTGGCGGTTACTCTGGTGGGCAGTCTGGCGGTTACTCTGGTGAGCAGGCTGGAGGTTACTCTGGTGAGCAGGCTGGAGGTTACTCTGGTGAGCAGGCTGGAGGTTACTCTGGTGAGCAGGCTGGAGGTTACTCTGGTGGGCAGTCTGGAGGTTACTCTAGTGGGCCTCAGCAGGCTGGCGGTTACTCTGGTGAGCAGTCTGGAGGTTACTCTGGGTGGCAGCACTCTGGTGGGCAGTCTGGAGGTTACTCTGGTGAGCAGTCTGGAGGTTACTCTAGTGGGCCTCAGCAGGCTGGCGGTTACTCTGGTGGGTGGCAGCACTCTGGTGGGCAGTCTGGAGGTTACTCTGGTGAGCAGGCTGGAGGTTACTCTAGTGGGCCTCAGCAGGCTGGCGGTTACTCTGGTGGGTGGCAGCACTCTAGTGGGCAGGCTGGAGGTTACTCTGGTGGGCAGGCTGGAGGTTACTCTGGTGAGCAGGCTGGAGGTTACTCTGGTGGGCAGGCTGGAGGTTACTCTAGTGAGCCTCAGCAGGCTGGCGGTTACTCTGGTGGGCGTCAGCAGGCTGGAGGTTACTCTGGTGGGTGGCAGCAGGCTGGTGGGCAGGCTGGGGGTTACTCTGGTGGGCAGGCTGGAGGTTACTCTGGTGGGCGTCAGCAGGCTGGGGGTTACTCTGGTGGGCAGGCTGGAGGTTACTCTGGTGGGTGGCAGCAGTCTGGGGGTTACTCTGGTGGGCAGTTTGGAGGTTACTCTGAACGTCCAGGTCAGTCGTTTGGTCGCCCTGAAAGTTCCCAAAACCCAACAGAGCAGCCGCCAACTGGCCGCTTTGAGAACATTCCGTGGGCGTCTGGGCCAAACTCAAATCCTCATGAAACATCAGACCATAATCTAAACGAACCGTCGAGACCTTCACTGAAGCCGAATGTTCCTCCTGAATACCAGGCTTGGTTTTACAGTCTGCATCATGCGGGACAGTCGTCCAGCTCGTCTTCAAATGCCCTGGACGCAGCTCGTTTAGAGGAACTCGATAACACCTGGACTTACAGCTCGAGCAGGCAAAACCAGCCGCCTGCACTCGGGGAGCAGTACCTCAGGCCACAGGGGTCGCTCACGGAGGACATTCGACACCCAGGTATCAGCCGACACCGCCTGTGAGGCCCCAGTATCCGTCACAAACTCCGACAGAGCGCCCCGACCAAAGCAGTTACTATTCCATTGAGCTGAGCGGACAGAATCATGGCCAGGCCCTCGGCCCCGAGATGCCTGACACACCGACAGATGCTGGATACGAAGCGTGGGGTTCAACAAATCCAAGCTTCCAAACGGGCCAAGGAAACGCTCAGAACCGAGGACAACAGGGCTACTCAAGTGGAGGTCAAGAGAACTATGAACAATCTCAGCCAGACTCCCAGACTCTACACCAACCGAGCAACCCGAGTTGGGGTCATTGGAGTCATTCACAGTCGCCAAACCAGCCGTTAAAACCTTATAACCCGGAACAGCCGGGCTCCTTTGACCAGACGAGCGATAACGCAGCATATGATTCTAGGCATCAACCGTGGAAACCGAACTATCCCAACATTAAGCCGCTGGTCACAGAAGTGCACTTCCCTGGATCTCAGACTCCACAGCCACCGTCCAGAAACACTGCCTCGGAGGTCCACTACCTGCCGTGGAGCTCGAATACAAACGAGCGAGGCGATCCTGCACCTGCAGCCAGTAATCACGAGCACAGTGTCCGATACCAGGTGTGGAATCGGGTGGAGCAAGATGTGGGAGCGCGGGAAGTGCGTCCTGACAAACTTCAGCCAAATGTAATTCAAACCTGGCAGTCCCTGCTTTTCAATAAGCTTCAAAGCCAAAACAAACCCAATCTGTTTCGTGTCCAGCCCCACCAACACCAAGCTCCAGACAAACGTCCTTCAAACGCAGAGTCCAGTCTGAGGAAACCCCAAAGCTCGGCCAAGATTTACAGTCTCCCATCGAAACCGCTCCAACACAACTTCCCCCTCCAGACGAAACCGCTTGACAAAGTCAGATGGCAGAATGTCAGGTTCCCCAGACGAACGAGGAGCAAATGAGACCGGTCCAGTCTCAGAGCGAGCAGCAGCGTCCGAGAGCGAGTGGCCTGTACACGTACAAACACCCGTATCTCCAGGCTCAGCAAAACGCTTAACCTCAACGTCCACCTGGAACAAAGCCGCTCCAGCTGAAAGGTAACAGTGCAATTCTCTTTAACCTCTTTTCCCCATCCATGTGTCCCTCATTTTGCCACAATATTCCAGCATTTCTTGTCATTGCAGATGAACCTAATAAATGTGCAGATCTTCCACAAATTCTGTTGACTGGTTCTAGATATTTTAGTATCAGAATAAGTAACGTACCAGAGTCCACACTTTACAGGCTTTGGAAAATAACAGATCTGATTCCTGTTTAAAAACTAAATCCTTCAATCTACAGACATTTCACAATTTCTATATTCAGAGTTTCACTGCAAAAAACGGGTAAAATGATATCTCACTTTACCTGAAATAAAACACTGCAGTTGAAAATGCAAACACTCTGGCAGATTCCTTTTCTTTAAATCAAAATAATCCCAGTCACGATTATCTCCTTTAGCAACACATTTGTAAAAGTTAAATGTGAACTTTTCCAACAGGTTGTCAAAGTCCAAAGGTGATTCTTTAGTAACGTTTCCTTTGTCTCCGCAGGTCGCTCTGAACTCCAGCTTCAGCTGAAAGAAAATAACTATTTTTATAAATAAAATCAGACAAAACTTTACTCTTGTGTTTTTTTTGTTTTAGACAGTTTTAAACTGTAAAGTCGTCTTCACATGTTTGGGTTTAGCTTTTATTTACACCATTCTCAGACAAAATACACTTATGACAAATGGAATCATTTTTGCTCAAACATTAAAGGGGCTCTGTGGAGTTTGGCAGTTTTGTGCTCGCAATTGCCCCTCAGGCCAAACGCGTAACTGCAGCCTCGATGATAAGCTCGTGCATGAGGCGCTCAGGCTTTACGAGCACCAGAAATAACAGTCCCGTCCTGGTCAATTTACAGATTTGCAGGCATGACTTAAACTGAGGTAAGAAACGTTACTGTTTTGTAAGATATTTAGACCAAATCAGTTTGAGTGAATGTTTTCCAAGATAAAATACTTGAGCAAATGCAGCAAAGTGAATCGAGTGAAGAAGTAATACATATAAACGAATAATTGACGTTTGAAGGAGGAAAAAATAAATACTCGTATACTTTGTATGCATAAACGTAAGCCTAATTGAAATAATACAATAATTCCACTGGTAGAAATGCTGCTAGGAAAAGCCAAAATCGTTTCTTCAATTTCCTGGGCCCAAAGTTAGCGTAGCTAACTAAACTATATTGTAAACGGCACATGTTCACTTTTTGTAGTCGTTTCACTGCTTATAAATCCGTGAACAGTCAGGCTTATTTTGCAGCCAAGAAAAGCTAACATTAGCGACATTATTTTTGTCATTGTAAATACAGCACCATTACCACTGTTACTACTCAAATGTTTTGTAGGTACAGCACAATTACTGTTATTACTGACACTACTAGTCTGCTACTAATACTACACAACTTCTCTGTAGGTATAAAACTATTAGATCAACTATTTTGGTAACTTCCAAATATGATTATTTTATGGCTTGTTTCAGTGAAGTTTGTACAACATGCACGGACAGTCGGACACCGCTGTTTTGAAAACATCAACTACACTTTTCTCCCACGTATTTAGTAATAATTTCTTACCTTCAAGCAAAAATAAGCTGTGGGTCTTTTGAGAGATTCTCTCAACATTTTCCGATGTTGAGGCTACTCTGGTTCTTTGCCTACGCTGATCAGACTCGACTTTCGCCTTTTTTGTCACACTCGAATAAACTCTTTGTTTCTTTTTGTTATTTGAGGTCTGGGCTGGAGTTTCGATGGTGCTTGAAGCCGGTCTCCTCTTATTCTCCGCTATATCCATCCCTCCGAAGTTACCACTCGCGCTGCAGCGTCAGTATAGAGGAGATACAGCTAACGCTACAGCTAACGCTACAGCTGAGCGTGAACGCGCATCACGCTCACGCTCATGCGCGTGAACACTGTTTGCTTGTTCGACCCGAGCATAAACTATTTAAGTGACTTTACAGGCATATAGAGGCAATCGCGGTGAAAAGGCCAGGGCTCATTCTACTCACCAGGGCATTGCTGGAGCATGTATGAGGAAGAAATTTTAAATTTGTATACATTTATTTGTGGTTAAACTTATGTATAGTCCCTTTAACAAAGATTTCCTTAAACGTTTTCTTTAGTTTTACATTTTTTTTATTTCACTTCCTGATGCGAGACTGAAAGGAAGTGACATCGAGAGCTTTTTAAACTGTAAATGGAGGTGAAGCTCTAGAGCAGTTTGACTCTTTAAACGGCTCTGTAGAGTCACGGTCATGAACATTAGTTTCCTTTGCTTCACTGAAATGGCATCTCTCAGTGTTGAGCAAGTTAGAAATTGTAATATATTAGGCCACATTGCCCTGGCCAAACATCTGTAACAAAACATAAAGATTTGACAAACTTACAATGGACAAATTACTTGCGCTTGTTGGGAAGGGTTTTTTTTTTTGTGCACATTTCCAGCTCCTGTCTGTCCTACAGTCAGTGTTTCTGCTGAGCGGAACAGAACTTGTATCATTTCCACAACGATATCACAATTATATCGTGATAACGATATGCGACACAATATGGCCCACCCATAGTCTATAAATGATTACAGCTTTAAAATGTCATGTTGAACATTACTGTTTCAAAAATGTAGCAGAGTTGCAATGAGTTTTGGCAAAGTATAAAGTGGAAATGGTAAAAATTATAACCACAGAGCAAAACTACAGCCAGAGATTTCCTTTTGTTTTCCTCATTCGTGTTTTGTTCTGACATTACATCTGCAGATCTAATCACAAACTGGATTTGGTGCATTTTATTTGGGGAAGTTCAGCATTTTTTCGTACATTTAGCTGGTCTTGGGGCGACAGTGGCGCAGATGGTAGAGCAGGTCGTCTCATGATCGGAAGGTCAGGGGTTTGAATCCCGGCTCCTGCAGATGCAGACTGTCGTGTCCTTGGGCAAGACACTTCACCCAATGCCTATGTGTGAGTGGTTGGTGGTGGTCGGAGGGACCATTGGCGCAGATGTGTGCAGCTTCGCTTCTGTCAGTCTGCCCCAGGGGAAACTGTGGCTACAAATGTAGCTTACCCCCATCAGCATGGAGTGAATGAACCCCCTCCCTTTCATGTGTGAAGCGCTTTGGGTGTGACTTGTCATATAAAAAGCGCTATAGGGCTGGAAAGCGGAAGTGCGAGAATTTGCGAGATATCCGTCCACGGATACAAACAACACACGCTGGTTGTCCTGTATGATATCGCGGACTTCATTCGCTCTGATGGCTTTTTCAGTGTTATTTTGGACACATTTCGTCACTGGGACGAAAAACTTCGTATACGGCCATGCTAGTCGCTGAGTGGATCGGCAAATGCCCCACTCAGGTTTGTGGCATGGTCCCATTTAGTGATAATATTCAAGTAAGTTATACTCGTAGTGACATGGGCCTTTTTATATCTGTAGACGCCTTGGTCAAGTAGGGTCGACACGCCCGCCTGTCTTTTCCTCTGCCTTTGATTCGCTTTCTTTTTTTTTATTCCCCTGTCACTGGACATGTGGAGCTCCGTGTGTGAGGGCAACACCTCTACTGTGAAACAAACCAACTAAATATGGTCATAACCTCTTAACCCCCACTTTAACCAAGTATATTTTCATCACTTTGGCTTTTGTTGATTTTTTGTCATATTTTTATAACTTTTTTGTCGCTTTTTTATCATGTTTTTATAACTTTTTTTGTCACGTTTTGTCGCTTTTTTGTTGTGTGTTATGCTTGTTGCTGAACTGGTGAAAATGTGCTTGGTTAAGGTGGGGGTTAAGAGGTTTTAACTAAAAGAAAAAGTAAAATAAACTCAAGTCTTTGGTATAAATTGCCTCTGTAAACTATTTTATCACAACGGACCTCCGTGCCTTAATGTGCTGGTGCTGGTCGTCTCCAGCTGGCGTTGATTGGCATTTTGTGTTGAAATGCTAAGGCTAATCACTCGCCATGTCATGAAAGCATTTTGCACTATTCAATTCAGCCGCCTCCTCGAACAGCTGGTTGTTTGTTTGTATCCGAGCGAAGAACCGGAAGTGCTTCTGGTACGAAACTTTCCAGCCCTATTCAAATGAGATTCCTTCCCCTTCCCTTGTAACTCGAGTCTTGAAATGTAAAGACTATATTTCAGTATTTAAGTAATATGTTATATTCCTTAGTTCCTGAAAAAGTCATATTTGTAACTCAACTTTTGTAATACGTTTCCCCAACACTTGTAATGTATCTATCTAAAGTCATATTTTCAAAAGCATTAAAACCCTTTGTGTTTGAAACATTGAAAGGTCAAGGCAAAATTTCAGATTTTTTTTATACCAAATTTCCTAAACCATCAGTGCTGAAGCAACAGGTTTGATACATTTTACACATGGAACAAAACAGGTGAATCCCAAATTCTAAATCTCTTTAGATCATGAATCCAAAACATCTGCAAAGGCTCCCTGAGACTTTAAATGGTCTCAGTGGTTCAGTAGAATTCTCCATGGGTTCAGACTGCTGACCTGACAGTTGTGCAGAAAACCATCACTGACTAAAGAAGTTGGATGTTCTCAAAGTGCTGGATCAAAGCTCATTCAGAGAAAGTGAAGTGGAAGGAAAATGTGCAGAAGCCTCAGGATGAGCTCAGTCTGGAGAGGACTGTCAGGAAAAGACATTCAAAGTGTGGGGGACCTTCACAAGGAGTGGACTGAGGCTGGAGTCAGAGCATCAAGAGCCTCCACACACAGACCTGGACATGAGCTTCAGATGTTCCTCTGAAGCATCCTGGTCTTCCATAACACCTCAGCAGAGCCACAGGCTGAGAGCATCCATGCCACGCAACCACATTAAGGCGTCATTCATGTCATGAGTATATCATATATTAGTTTCACATTATAAGTTGAATTACAGAAATAAATGACTTAATCACAAGATTCTAATGTTCCGAGTTTCATCTGTATCTCCTCGTTTCAGCTGAGTTTTCTGAAGTTTAAATGGAACCTGCGCCATGGACCAGTTAGTGAAACGGTTTGAGAAACGGTTTGAGAAACGGTTTGAGAAACGGTTTGAGAAACGGTTTGAGACACGGTTTGTGAAACGGTTTGTGAAACGGTTTGAGAAACGGTTTGTGAAACGGTTTGAGAAACGGTTTGAGAGACGGTTTGAGAGACGGTTTGAGACACGGTTTGAGAAACGGTTTGTGAAACGGTTTGAGAAACGGTTTGAGAAACGGTTTGAGAAACGGTTTGTGAAACGGTTTGAGAAACGGTTTGAGAAACGGTTTGTGAAACGGTTTGTGAAACGGTTTGTGAAACGGTTTGTGAAACGGTTTGTGAAACGGTTTGTGAAACGGTTTGTGAAACGGTTTGTGAAACGGTTTTGTGAAACGGTTTGAGAAACGGTTTGTGAAACGGTTTGTGAAACGGTTTGAGAAACGGTTTGTGAACGGTTTGAGAAAACGGTTTGTGAAACGGTTTGAGAAACGGTTTGAGAAACGGTTTGAGAAACGGTTTGAGAAACGGTTTGTGAAACGGTTTGTGAAACGGTTTGAGAAACGGTTTGAGAAACGGTTTGTGAAACGGTTTGAGAAACGGTTTGAGAAACGGTTTGAGAAACGGTTTGGAACGGTTTGAGACACGGTTTGAGAAACGGTTTGTGGAACGGTTTGAGACACGGTTTGAGAAACGGTTTGAGAAACGGTTTGAGAAACGGTTTGTGAAACGGTTTGTGAAACGGTTTGAGAAACGTTTGAGAAACGGTTTGAGAAACGGTTTGAGAAACGGTTTGAGAAAGGTTTGAGACACGGTTTGAGACACGGTTTGAGACACGGTTTGTGAAACGGTTTGAGAAACGGTTTGTGAAACGGTTTGTGAAACGGTTTGTGAAACGGTTTGAGAAACGGTTTGTGAAACGGTTTGTGAAACGGTTTGAGAAACGGTTTGTGAAACGGTTTGTGAAACGGTTTGAGAAACGGTTTGAGAAACGGTTTGAGAAACGGTTTGTGAAACGGTTTGTGAAACGGTTTGAGAAACGGTTTGAGAAACGGTTTGAGAAACGGTTTGAGAAACGGTTTGTGAAACGGTTTGTGAAACGGTTTGAGAAACGGTTTGAGAAACGGTTTGAGAAACGGTTTGAGAAACGGTTTGTGGAACGGTTTGAGACACGGTTTGAGAAACGGTTTGAGAAACGGTTTGTGGAACGGTTTGAGACACGGTTTGAGAAACGGTTTGAGAAACGGTTTGAGAAACGGTTTGAGAGACGGTTTGAGAAACGGTTTGTGAAACGGTTTGTGAAACGGTTTGAGAAACGGTTTGAGAAACGGTTTGTGAAACGGTTTGAGAAACGGTTTGAGAAACGGTTTGTGAAACGGTTTGTGAAACGGTTTGAGAAACGGTTTGAGAAACGGTTTGTGGAACGGTTTGAGAAACGGTTTGAGAAACGGTTGAGAAACGGTTTGAGAAACGGTTTGTGGAACGGTTTGAGACACGGTTTGAGAAACGGTTTGAGAAACGGTTTGAGAAACGGTTTGAGAGACGGTTTGAGAAACGGTTTGAGACACGGTTTGAGAAACGGTTTGAGAAACGGTTTGTGAAACGGTTTGAGAAACGGTTTGAGAAACGGTTTGTGAAACGGTTTGGAACGGTTGAGAAACGGTTTGTGAAACGGTTTGGAAACGGTTTGAGAACGGTTTGAGAAACGGTTTGAGAAACGGTTTGAGAAACGGTTTGAGAACGGTTTGAGAAACGGTTTGAGAAACGGTTTGAGAAACGGTTTGAGAACGGTTTGAAGAAACGGTTTGAGAAACGGTTTGAGAAACGGTTTGTGAAACGGTTTGAGAAACGGTTTGAGAAACGGTTTGTGGAACGGTTTTGAGAAACGGTTTGAGAAACGGTTTGTGAGAAACGGTTTGTGGAACGGTTTGAGACACGGTTTGAGAAACGGTTTGAGAAACGGTTTGAGAAACGGTTTGAGAAACGGTTTGAGAAACGGTTTGAGACACGGTTTGAGAAACGGTTTGAGAAACGGTTTGTGGAAACGGTTTGAGAAACGGTTTGAGACACGGTTTGAGAAACGGTTTGAGAAACGGTTTGAGAAACGGTTTTGATGAAACGGTTTGAGAAACGGTTTGAGAAACGGTTTGTGAAACGGTTGTGAAACGGTTTGAAATTGAGAAACGGTTTGAGAAACGGTTTGAGAAACGGTTTGAGAAACGGTTTGTGAAACGGTTTGAGAACGGTTTGAGAAACGGTTTGAGAAACGGTTTGAGAAACGGTTTGAGAAACGGTTTGTGAAAACGGTTTGTGAAACGGTTTGAGAAACGGTTTGAGAAACGGTTTGAGAAACGGTTTGAGTGAGAAACGGTTTGAGAACGTTTGAGAAACGGTTTGGAGAAACGTTTGAGAAACGGTTTGAGAAACGGTTTGAGAACGGTTTGTGAAACGGTTTGTGAAACGGTTTGAGAAACGGTTTGAGAAACGGTTTGAGAAACGGTTTGAGAAACGGTTTGTGAAACGGTTTGAGAAACGGTTTGAGAAACGGTTTGAGAAACGGTTTGAGAAACGGTTGTGAAACGGTTTGAGAAACGGTTTGAGAAACGGTTTGAGAACGGTTTGGAAACGGTTTGAGAAACGGTTTGTGAAACGGTTTGAGAAACGGTTTGAGAGAACGGTTGGAAACGGTTTGAGAAACGGAAACGGTTTGAGAAAACGGTTTGAGAACGGTTGAGAAACGGTTTGAGAAACGGTTTGAGAAAACGGTTTGAGAAACGGTTTGAGAAACGGTTTGAGAAACGGTTTGTGAAACGGTTTGAGAAACGGTTTGAGAAACGGTTTGAGAACGGTTTGGCGTGAGAAACGGTTTGTGAAACGGTTTTGAGAAACGGTTTGAGAAACGGTTTGAGAAACGGTTTGAGAAACGGTTTGTGAGAAACGGTTTGAGAAACGGTTTGTGAAACGGTTTGTGAAACGGTTTGAGAAACGGTTTGAGAAACGGTTTGTGAAACGGTTTGTGAAACGGTTTGAGAAACGGTTTTGAGAAACGGTTTGAGAAACGGTTTGTGAAACGGTTTGAGAAACGGTTTGAGAAACGGTTTGAGAAACGGTTTGAGAAACGGTTTGAGAACGGTTTGAAACGGTTTGAGAAACGGTTTGTGAAACGGTTTGAGAAACGGTTGAGACACGGTTTGAGAAACGGTTTGAGAAACGGTTTGTGAAACGGTTTGAGAAACGGTTTGAGAAACGGTTTGGAGAAACGGTTTGAGAAACGGTTTGTGAAACGGTTGAGAAACGGTTTGAGAAACGGTTTGAGAAACGGTTTGTGAAACGGTTTGAGAAACGGTTTGTGAAACGGTTTGAGAAACGGTTTGTGAAACGGTTTGTGAAACGGTTTGAGAAACGGTTTGAGAAACGGTTTGAGAAACGGTTTGTGAAACGGTTTGAGAAACGGCTTGAGAAACGGTTTGGAGAAACGGTTTGTGAAACGGTTTGTGAAACGGTTTGAGAAACGGTTTGTGAAACGGTTTGTGAAACGGTTTGAGAAACGGTTTGTGAAACGGTTTGAGAAACGGTTTGTGAAACGGTTTGAGAAACGGTTTGAGAAACGGTTTGAGAAACGGTTTTGTGAAACGGTTTGAGAAACGGTTTGAGAAACGGTTTGAGAAACGGTTTGAGAAACGGTTTGTGAAACGGTTTGTGAAACGGTTGAGAACGGTTTGTGAAACGGTTTGTGAAACGGTTTGAGAAACGGTTTGAGAAACGGTTTGAGAAACGGTTTGTGAAACGGTTTGTGAAACGGTTTGAGAAACGGTTTGTGAAACGGTTGTGAAACGGTTTGAGAAACGGTTTGAGAAACGGTTGAGAACGGTTTGTGAAACGGTTTGTGAAACGGTTTGAGAAACGGTTTGGTGAAACGGTTTGTGAAACGGTTTGAGAAACGGTTTGAGAAACGGTTTGAGAACGGTTTGAGAAACGGTTTGAGACACGGTTTGAGAAACGGTTTGTGAAACGGTTTGAGAAACGGTTTGTGAAACGGTTTGAGAAACGGTTTGAGAAACGGTTTGAGAAACGGTTTGAGAAACGGTTTGAGAAACGGTTTGAGACACGGTTGAGAAACGGTTTGAGACACGGTTTGAGAAACGGTTTGAGAAACGGTTTGAAACGGTGAGAACGGTTTGAGACACGGTTGAGAAACGGTTTGAGAAACGGTTTGAGAAACGGTTTGAGACACGGTTTGAGAAACGGTTTGGAACGGAGAAACGGTTTGAGACACGGTTTGAGAAACGGTTTTGAGAACGGTTTGAGAAACGGTTTGAGAAACGGTTTGAGAAACGGTTTTGAGACACGGTTTGAGACACGGTTTGAGAAACGGTTTGAGAAACGGTTTGAGAAACGGTTTGAGACACGGTTTGAGAAACGGTTTGTGAAACGGTTTGAGAAACGGTTTGTGAAACGGTTTGAGAAACGGTTGAGAAACGGTTTGAGAAACGGTTTGAGAAACGGTTTGAGAAACGGTTTGAGAAACGGTTTGTGAAACGGTTTGTGAAACGGTTTGAGAAACGGTTTGAGAAACGGTTTGTGAAACGGTTTGTGAAACGGTTTGAGAAACGGTTTGAGAAACGGTTTTGTGAAACGGTTTGTGAAACGGTTTGTGAAACGGTTTGAGAAACGGTTTGAGAAACGGTTTGAGAAACGGTTTGTGAAACGGTTTGAGAAACGGTTTGTGAAACGGTTTGTGAAACGGTTTGAGAAACGGTTTGTGAAACGGTTTGTGAAACGGTTTGTGAAACGTTGAGAAACGGTTTGTGAAACGGTTTGTGAAACGGTTTGTGAAACGGTTTGTGAAACGGTTTGAGAAACGGTTTGTGAAACGGTTTGAGAGACGGTTTGTGAAACGGTTTGAGAGACGGTTTGTGAAACGGTTTGTGAAACGGTTTGAGAAACGGTTTGAGAAACGGTTTGCTAAAGCGTCGGAGCTTGTTTCCCGAAGGCTCCCGGGGCTCGGCCGGAGAACTGGCTGCGGCTCAAACGTTAAACACAGGATTTAGACGCCGCTAATGACGATGATCAAACCCGTCACCGCGGCAACGGGAGGAAGGATGCATCACTCACAGCAGTTCCGTTTGGGTCGAACATTAAGTCTCTTTTCCACAGCAGTGTTTTCATTGAAGTCCGTTTCAGAGATATGAAAACATAAAGTCACTCGTTATGAATCAAATTTACACAACTTCAGTTTCAGAAATATCCAAAACGATTCTGAAAAAGCGTCATTTGGCCAGAGTTTATTGAATGACTTTTAATGTGGAAACACAGTTTAACACGTGCATAAAAACACATGAGCCGTGATGGAAAGTAACAAAGTATAATCTACACATAGGTACTTTTACTTTACGTCAGTACCTTTTATGAGGACTACTTTCTACTTTTACTTCATTACGTTTCAGAGCAGAGTCTGTACTTACAGCACTACGTTTATCATACGTCTTTCTGCTTTAGACCTGGTTAGAAAACAATACTTCAAAAGAATATTGTCAAATACTTTTACTTTTTACTCCTAAAGTATCTTTGCAAGTGGATACTTTTGAACTTTTCCTCGACTCCTTAACCCCGGCCTGAACCGAGCACGTTTTCACCAGTTCAGCTTTACCCAAATCAAAACAGATTCTTGAAAAAGAGCAGTGACAACAAGAGAAAAAATGTTCAATCAGTTTTCTAGGCCTTCGCTTTCAAATGAGGCGCTATACTCTGGTCAATTATAGGCTGTAAGAAGCTTTTAGATTTGGGTAAAGCTGAACTGGAGAAAATGTGCTCGGTTCAGGTGGAGGTGAAGAGGTTTTAAATATGAAAAGGCGTTTTCTTCATAAAAACAGTCTCAGTCGTGTATATTTGTGTATATTTGTGTACAGTTGTGTACAGTTGTGTATATTTGTGTACAGTCGTGTATGTTTGTGTACAGTCGTGTATATTTGTGTACAGTCGTGTATGTTTGTGTACAGTTGTGTACAGTTGTGTATATTTGTGTATATTTCCAGTGATGTGTGCCTACAGTCCCGAGGGTAACAGACAGAGCCGGTGTTTAAGGCGTTCCTGCAGCTGTGAGTGGGACTCGTTTGTCCTCGTCTTCTGTCACTGACTGTTTCCTGATGTGAGGATCCGTCCTACGTGTTTCCACTTCGTTGACGTCCTCGGTGGCTCCTCCCACACGGAGGCGTGTCCTCTCACCGCCACATTTGAGCTCAGTTGGAACGGCGTCCGGAGCGGCTGCGTCAGGTCACATGTCAAATCATAAAATAAATGTCAATCTATGCTTAAACTACTGTTTTATGAATAAAAGCTGTTTATAAACTGGTTTGGGTTGGATGTCTGACTGTTTGAACATTTTGGCCTGAATAAAATAATAACATTTCTGCAAAGATTTGTAAGAAATTCAATTAAAATATCAAATATATTGAGCAGGTCCAGTTTATCACTAATCACCTTCAATCACAGACTTACGTGAACAACCATAGTCCTGATTTATCAATAAATAGGCTGCTCTAAATATCACACAAACTAACCGCTTGGAAAAACTCCAACGCCGAGCCATTAGGATCATACTACACTACTCCTATACACAACCAGTTACAGATGGGACTATGAAGAACTCAAACTGGCTCTCTTAAAACATAGGAGAAACTTCGCAGTGATGTGCTATGGCTACAAGCTGTTACGTGGTTTACTCCCAAAGGCTCTCCTGTCCCTGTGTCCGATTATTAAAAGAGCTCCTATTCAAACACGGAAAAAAACACTTGTCCATCCGGGCATACAGTTCCCCACAAGTCGAGCGTTGGACCGGTCTCCATTCCTATTTGCAACAAAGTTATTAAACAAAACTCCCGTGGGACTGTCCTACCGTGGACAATTTTAAAAACAAATTATGGGACATTAAGCATAGGCTGATTTTTGATACTATGTTTTAATATTCAAGAAACCAGCCGTCAATGCCTTTGGGCACGACATTTTTACATAAAAGTTGTAATTAAAAAAAAAAATAAAATAGGCCTATTTATTAACTTTATATAAACCTCTTTTTTACATCTTTACTTGCTTACAACACGTCTACCAATGATTTTTCATTACAGTTATGTTTTGCACAAATGTGGAACAAAACTTCAAACTAATAAAGTTTTGCAGAAAAGGGAAGAAAAAAACAGTGTTGCAGTGCATCATGGGTAATTTCAGCTCTCCGAGGCAGTGGAGGATCCACAGGTGCATTCTGGGTAAGTGAGCCAAACAGAGGAGTGGAGCTGTGAGGAGGCGAGTGGTCTGAGTGAACTGGGACCACTAGGCGGCGCTGTGATGACATGAATTACGTCCTCACCGGGTTAACCACTCTGCCAGGGAAGACTAACCAGGAGCTAACCAGGTTAACCAGGGCTATAGCTTTAGCTCAGCTGCTTTTTAAATGGAACATGAACCTCTGACCTCCCGCTTTACCCAAGCACATTTTCTGCAGTTCAGCTTTACCCAAATCAAAACAGCCTGGAGGTCAGTGTAACTGATTTGAAAGCTAAGACCTACACACCTCATCTAGAAAGATCTTTTTCCTCACATTGTTGCCACTTTTGTTGAAATTTGTCTGCCACATTTTTGTTGCTTTTTCAACAGTTTGTCACTTTTGTGTTGGGTTTTTGTGACTTCTTCATCCTCGTTTTCTTCTGTCGCTATTTTAACACTTTTTTCAAGAAACCTAAAGACTTGGTGAAAGTCGAGCTGGAGAATGTGCTCGGTTCAGGTGGAAGTTAAGAGGTTAATTGTGTTTTCACAGTCCTGCCGCCAGAGGGCGC
Source organism: Neogobius melanostomus (assembly GCA_007210695.1). Taxonomy (NCBI): domain Eukaryota; kingdom Metazoa; phylum Chordata; class Actinopteri; order Gobiiformes; family Gobiidae; genus Neogobius; species Neogobius melanostomus. The sequence goes on from VHKM01000402.1 coordinate 344,819, forward strand.
TGTTGCATCAGTTTGAGTTAGAGACTAAAGGACAAAAGGAGTCATTCACTTTAACCGAGCGCATTTTGTGCAGTTCAGCTTTACCCAAATCAAAACAGCCTGTAGGTCAGTGTAACTGATTTGAACGCTAAGACCTGCACACCTGATCGTTTTTATCACATTTTTGTCAATTGTGTCATTATTGTTTTTCTTTTGTTTTATTTTCATCCCCGTCTCTGTTTAGATTTGGTTAAAGCCGGGTTTAATGAAGAGGGAAATGGATCGTAAATAAACGGCACGTCCTCCTCGTGCTCTTGGGGGCGTGGTCGCTGTTGTGCGCGCTCCCGGCCCGTGCTCATTCACGTCAGCGGTGCTCGTGGTGCGCGTGCGTGCGGCAGTGCGGCGTGTTTGGTTTTTCCTCCAGGCTCCGTCCGCGCAGAGAGGCCCCCCCCCCGTGACCGCCCCCTCACCGCCTCGAGGGCCGCTACCGCCGGACACAGCCCCCGGTGCAGCCCCCGCTCCGCCCCGGGCTCCGAGCCCCGAGCCCCGGTCCTCTGACGGCGGGAGGAGCCGCAGCGCAGGCCGCGGACACAGACATGGAGCCGGGCATGGAGCGAGAGCGCAGCGGCCTCTCCGCGCTGTTCCAGGGGCTCATCTCAGACATGAAGGTCAGGGGCTGGAGGGGGCCGGGGGAGGAGAGGGGGTCCGGGGGAGGAGAGGGGGGTCTGCGGGGCTTTAGAGCCTTTAGGGGGGCGTGTAGAGCCGTGGGTTGGTGGTCAAAGGGACCTCGTTGTGTTGTGAGTCAGAGGAACATACATGTGGAGCTGCTTTGACTCTTTATTTAAACAGTTTTAGAGACAGACGGTGTTTAATAAAGCACGTGCAGTTGGATCACGTGACTTTAATGTGCGTCACGTTGAAAAAGCCTTGATTCAGATAAAGTCCCTGTCACTCGCTCCATCGCCTTCACTACCATCCACTATGGGCCGTTGGTGGGAGAGAGAGAGGGATGGAGGAGGAGACAGAGCAGTCCTCCCTCTGCTGCAGCGTTACCGTGGTAACCGGGCGCTGACGCGGGACACACCCCTCAGCATCAGCACCGACTCCAGCATCAGGAGAGGAGAGGGGGTAGCTGCTCCGATACTGATCTGAGCTCACCATGTTTTAACACACGTTTAATGTGATCCACATGTGATCCACACGTGTTCTACGTGTTTAATGTGGATCACATGTGATCCACATGTGATCCACATGTGATCCACATGTGATCCACATTATCACATGTGTAATGTGGTGAAGCCTGTTCTCCATGTGCAGAGGATCTACTGGTGTTAAAGGGTCATTGATGATTCTTCTGATGAAAACATGTGATGACTGAAGCTCTGGGCCTGAGTGATACTCATGGGGATATTACTCGAGTAGAAGTAAAAATATATTGAATGATCAAACTACTCTAATAAGTTTCTTCAAGAAGAGTAAATGTAACTGAGTTTAACTTTAGCCCAGTTTGACCCTGTTCTCCCTGTGCTCCAGGCTCTGGGTTAGTTTAGGTTAGTTTAGGTTAGATTAGGTTAGGTTAAGTTAGTTTAGCCTGGTCTGGTCCGGTTTGACCCTGTTCTCCGTGTGCTCCAGGCTCTGGGTTAGTTTAGGTTAGTTTAGGTTAGATTAGGTTAGTTTAGGTTAGTTTAGGTTAGATTAGGTTAGGTTAAGTTAGTTTAGCCTGGTCTGGTCCGGTTTGACCCTGTTCTCCGTGTGCTCCAGGGCAGCCTGCCGCTGTGGGACGACCTTGTGAGTAAAGGCGGGAAACTGCAGACGCAGCTCAGGTACGAGACTCATCCTGTACCAAAGGGCCTGAAGCTCAAACCTTTCACTCAGAGTACAGAAATGACCCACAGGGGGCGCTCACGGCCCAGAGACTTTGAATCTGATGTTTGAATGGTTTTGTTCCTCAGAGCGACTCTCGCCGCCGTCGCCTCGTTCCTCGACGCCTTCCAGAGAGTCGCCGACGCCGCCTCGGGCAGCAGAGGTCAGATGCCCTAACGCTGCTGCTCATACTAAAGTACTGCAGTACTTCAGTACTTCAGTACTTTAGTAATGAAGGATGTGTGTTTCAGGAGCGATGCAGGATCTGGGCGCGGCTCTGACTCGACTGTGTTTAAGACATCGCAGCATCGAGACCAAACTCAGGAACTTCAGCGGGTGAGGATCTGTACTCGAGTATCTGTGTACTTAAGTATCTGTGTACTCGAGTATCTGTGTACTGAAGTATCCGTGTACTGAAGTATCCGTGTACTGAAGTATCCGTGTACTGAAGTATCCGTGTACTGAAGTATCCATGTACTGAAGTATCCGTGTACTGAAGTATCCGTGTACTGAAGTATCCATGTACTGAAGTATCCGTGTACTGAAGTATCTGTGTACTTAAGTATCCGTGTACTGAAGTATCCATGTACTGAAGTATCCGTGTACTGAAGTATCTGTGTACTTAAGTATCCGTGTACTTAAGTATCCGTGTACTGAAGTATCCATGTACTGAAGTATCCATGTACTGAAGTATCCATGTACTGAAGTATCCGTGTACTGAAGTATCCATGTACTGATTCACTAACCCCTCTAACTGTTCTAATGGGGGAACCACTGGTCTGAGTAAATGCTGATCTGCCTCAGGACAAAACTCATATTTACATTGATGCTTTTTTCTGACATGTTGATTCAAATAAATAAATACTCAGGGCGTTTGCTGACCACCTGGTGGCGCCGCTGCAGGAACAGATGGACGACTGGAAGAAAAACACACAGAGTTTGGACAAAGACCATCACAAAGGTACTGCAGTAATACTGATACAAATACTATTACTAATACTACTGCAGTAATACTGATACAAATACTATTACTAATACTACTGCAGTAATACTGATACAAATACTATTACTAATACTACTGCAGTAATACTGATACAAATACTAGTACTAATACTACTGCAGTAATTCTGATACAAATACTATTACTAATACTACTGCAGTAATACTGATACAAATACTATTACTAATACTACTGCAGTAATACTGATACAAATACTATAATACTACTGCAGTAATACTGATACAATACTAATACTACTGCAGTAATACTGATACTAATACTATTACTAATACTACTGCAGTAATACTGATACAAATACCATTACTAATACTACTGCAGTAATACTGATACAAATACTATTACTGCTACTGCAGGTATAATAATGTCATCTAAAATTATTTTGTCTAATATGATTTTTTTGGTCTAATTACAATCCCAATATTTCACAGAAAATGAACAATGTTTTACTGCAGTAACATTTACTGTTTGTTTGTTTGTTTGTTTATTTGTTTGTTTGTTTGTTTGTTTGTTTGTTTGTTTGTTTGTTTGTTGTTGCAGAATGTAAAAAGCTCCGTCAGGAGCTGAAGAAACGCTCGTCCGATTCGCTCAAACTGCAGAAGAAAAACAAGAAAGGTTTGGAAACTTTATCAGTACTTCAATACTGCAGTACTTTTATACTTGTATGTCACTTTGCATAATGAGTCTATATCATTTATTAGTTTCACAGTTTACGTTGAATTACAGAAATAAATTCACTTTTTAATGATTGTCTAATTTCTGAGTAAATAGAGCCGGTACAGGATTTGTGTCTAGAACCAAAAAACAATAACATGTGGAAGATCTGCACTTTAATCAGGTTCATCTCCAATGGCAACGAACGTGGGGAAATGGGAGAAATATTAATCATACAACAAATCGGGAAAACGAGAATGAAATTGGGGCACAAATGAGAAAAAAAGATGTAAAAAAAAAGTGGGAAAGTGGGAAAAATAGAAGGTACTAAAAAAAAAGAATAATTGGGGCAGATATGATGAAAAATGGTAAAAAGAAATTAAAAAAATGATGGGTGAATTGGGGAAAAAACACTTCCTTTCGTCCCTGGAGCAACAGAATCTAAACTTGGACCTGAGGATGATAACACTGTGGTCCCTGCAGGGCCTCCAGGCGGCGCTGTGGAGCTGCTGGAGGAGCTGGAGAGAAACGCAGTGAGAAGAGCTCTGCTGGAGGAACGAGGACGATTCTGCTTCCTGGTGGCCAAGCTCCGCCCACTCATGGTCAGTCCAGGCTCCGCCCTCTCGCGGTCAGATAATGAAGTTTTAATTTCACGCTTTAATAACGGTTCGTTCAGGACGAGGAGATGCGTTTGCTCGCCGACGTGTCTCACCTGCAGAGTCTGAGTGAAGACCTGAGGATCCTCACCATGGACCCGCACAAGCTGCCCCCTGCAGGAGAACAGGTGACCATCACAGCCCCGCCCACTCACTCACAGCCCCGCCCACTCACTCACAGCCCCGCCCACACACTGCCCCGCCGCTCACTCCCCTTCACATCAAACCCCTCACCATGGACCTGCACAAGCTGCCCCCTGCAGGAGAACAGGTGACCATCACAGCCCCGCCCACTCACTCACAGCCCCGCCCACTCACAGCCCCACCCACACACTCCCCTTCACATCAAACCCCTCACCATGGACCCGCACAAGCTGCCCCCTGCAGGAGAACAGGTGACCATCACAGCCCCGCCCACTCACTCACAGCCCCGCCCACGCACAGCCCCGCCCACACACTCCCCTTCACATCAAACCCCTCACCATGGACCCGCACAAGCTGCCCCCTGCAGGAGAACAGGTGACCATCACAGCCCCGCCCACTCACTCACAGCCCCGCCCACTCACTCACAGCCCCGCCCACACACATCCCCACCCACTCACTCACAGCCCCGCCCACTCACAGCCCCGCCCACTCACTCACAGCCCCGCCCACACACAGCCCCGCCCCTCGCTCCCCTTCACATCAAACCTCTGCAGCTGCTGTTGGGGCGTGTCCAGACAGCAGAGGGTCAGCTGATGTTTTTAGTCTTTCTCCTCAGGCTTTGGAGAAATGTGGGGGACAACACTTTTAAAAAATTGGGGAAAATGCAGAAAGAGTACATCAAATATAGAAAAATATGGCGAAAATAGAAAAAATAACAGCAAAAAATGTGCGGCAAAAAATATTTTTTAAAAGTGTGTAGATGTTCCTCTTGTTCCTGACCTGGTGGTGTTCTCCTGCAGCTCCTGCTCGGCCTGACGTCGTCTGAAAGCTCCTGGTCCTTCCAGACTCCGCCCACGTCCCCCACATCTCCCGGCGCCGTCGTGTCCAGGACGTCCAGCATGTCCAGGTGAAGTCCTCCCTCTATAGCGCCGCCTACAGGAGACTATGGTCCAGGGTTTGGGGTTTGTGAAGTTCCCAGGGGCCGGTCCTCGCCTGAAAACCCTTTTGGGGTTCGGTCAGGTTTGCTCCGGAGTGTGTTTAGTCAGCAGGGCTGGGCACCGTTACGTTTTTTCTACACCGATACCTAAACGATCCACCCATCCATCTTCTTCCACTTGTCCGTTGCCGGGTCGTGGGGGCAGCTGTTGGAGCTGCACCAGCCCCTATAGCGCCCCCTGCAGGTGGTGGGTCCACAGAAGGATGGCCTCATGGTTCTAACCGGGCCTGTTGGTCTCTCATAAGGGGCTTCTGAACCGCTCTTTGTCTGACCCGTCACCTAGGACCTGTTTGCCCTGGGAGACCCTACCAGGGGCACCAAGCCCCCGACAACAGAGCTCCAGGATCATTCAGGTCAAACCCTCCACCACGTTAAGGTGGAGGCTCCAGGATCATTCAGGTCAAACCCTCCACCACGTTAAGGTGGAGGCTCCAGGATCATTCAGGTCAAACCCTCCACCACGTTAAGGTGGAGGCTCCAGCAGGGGAACCTAAACGATGCCAATACTATAATATCTGTCATATAGAACCAGAAAACAGATTCTTTTACATTTGTGTCATTTGAGGTGAAACATCCAAGAAGCTTCCTTTAACGACAAAGGGGCAGAAAAAAACTCTATTTTGTAACCATTTTTTATGAATAAATTTCTCAAACATTTCTCCAAATTTTTGTCCCAATTTTCCCAAAAATATTTGTTTTCAGTTTTGATGACCAACAGCATCAAAACTTGAATTTAAAGATTGATATTTATATTTTATATTGATCTGTGGGCTGAGCTGAACTTTAATGTCACTGACGAAACCTTTTGGATGAAGAGGCGAAACGTTCGACACTTCAACTACAGAGTAGAGTCTGCATTGGGTCCCGCTGGGTCCCGCTGGGTCCCACTGGGTCTCGCTGGGTCCCGCTGGGTCCCGCGGGACCAAACTTAAATCTCGCGGGACTGGCGGCTAAAAAAACACTGCGGGTGTGTGCGGGACAGGCTCTGAATGTCCACCCTCGTCCCTAACCCCTCATTCACTACATAGGCCCGCACTATAAAGTAGACTATAAAGGCACTGATTCTGTTTGTGTTTCGGACAGAAGTCACTACTTTCTCCTTGCTGTGTGACATCACGCGCTGCAGCTGCAGGAAGTCAGAGCCCGGTGAGCTGCAGAACGAGGGACTACGTCTCCTGAAAGTTCACTAAACTCCGGGAATAAAGTATTTCTGTGATAAAGACCAAACTCAAAAACACAACACGCGATTAAAACATCTGTTTTCATAGGGAATAGTGAGGACATTCGGACACATCGCGGTAATGGTCAGAAATTCAGCAGGAGCGGGAAGAAAAAAACCGTCCCGCGCAGTTCTCTACTACAGAGTACAGACGAGGACTCAAGAACCTTCACTGAAGATGGACAACTCCTGTACGACTGAGAGCCTAACAGACTAAAGATTCTACATTTCTTTTCAGTTCCTGTTTTCAATACTGTTATTTTTCCAAAACCAGTAGAACCTAAACCTTTTTTTCGATACCAGCCTGGGATGGTTTAACGGTGCCCAGCCCTAAAATACCCCCCTGTCCTCTGCCCTCACCCTCGCTGACCTCTGACCTCTCTGTCCTCTGCCCTCACTGACCTCTGACCTCTCTGTCCTCTGCCCTCACCCTCGCTGACCTCTGACCTCTCTGTCCTCTGCCCTCACTGACCTCTGACCTCTCTGTCCTCTGCCCTCACCCTCGCTGCCCTCTGACCTCTCTGTCCTCTGCCCTCACCCTCGCTGACCTCTGACCTCTCTGTCCTCTGCCCTCACCCTCACTGACCTCTGACCTCTCTGTCCTCTGCCCTCACCCTCGCTGACCTCTGACCCCCCTGTCCTCTGCCCTCAGCCCTCACTGACCTCTGACCTCTCTGTCCTCTGCCCTCAGCCTCGCTGACCTCTGACCCCCCTGTCCTCTGCCCTCAGCCCTCACTGACCTCTGACCTCTCTGTCCTCTGCCCTCAGCCTCGCTGACCTCTGACCTCCCTGTCCTCTGTCCTCTGCCCTCACCCTCGCTGACCTCTGACCTCTCTGTCCTCTGCCCTCAGCCTCGCTGACCTCTGACCTCTCTGTCCTCTGCCCTCACCCTCACTGACCTCTGACCTCTGACCCCCCTGTCCTCTGCCCTCAGCCCTCGCTGACCTCTGACCTCTCTGTCCTCTGCCCTCAGCCCTCGCTGACCTCTGACCTCTGACCTCTCTGTCCTCTGCCCTCAGCCCTCGCTGACCTCTGACCTCTGACCTCTCTGACCTCTGCCCTCAGCCCTCGCTGACCTCTGACCTCTGACCTCTCTGCCCTCTGCCCTCAGCTCGGTGAACTCCGTGGGCAGCGGTGGCTCCTCGGACGCTCCTCTCTTCAGGTGTGGCCAGGTTCAGCTCGGCTCCGCCTCCTCACAACAAGGCTCCGCCTCCTCACAGGACTCTGGGTTTAACTCCCAGGACCTCGGCGCCGCGCCCGTGAGTACTCGGGCGCGAACTCCAAAACTAAACCCGATCTAAAATCCCTCTGAGCAAATCTTTGTTTCTGCACAAGGTTAAGAATTATTATGCAAATTGTATTTCAGTGTCAATAAGATTTAAAAAAAACTTTTTCAATGAAACTCATGGATGGTTTTGTGTCTCAGGCTCTTTGAATCACTGACTTCAGTCTCAGACCCTGTGATGATTAGTTTCAGGTTAATCCAGTTAATTAAAAACTACTGATAAAGACGTTCCACATTATTAAACAGACCAACATTTTCAAGCAATAAGGGAAAGAAGAAGGATCTGCTGATGAAAAGTGTGGAATAGTTGAATGCCTTGGACTAGGTATGAAACCTTCGCTATTTCATGAAAGATGAAGTGTAATCATCGTCCTGTTCAGAGATTTGTGGCTGATTCAGACACACACGGGTTTGTGCAGATAAAGGCACAATGAGGACGGTTTCTGACACACAAACACATCAGATTAAGAGAACAGCTGCTACAAAGCAGCAAACATGTATCTGAAGCTGCTGGAGCCTCTGGAGTCTCCTGAACATCACGCTGTAGGACCTCCAGAGGCTTAAGCATAAACCTTCTATCCGGCCTCCCCTATTTATTTAAAGGGACATTAAGCTCATAGAGACAGAGATGTTCTGCACCAGATTAAAGTTAAATAGCTCGTTTCCATCCTGGTTACAGAGAAATAAATAACAATATAAAGTATGATAATCCATTATTCTCACAGTCAACCACACAACGCTTCACCAAACACTACATTTCATTCTGTTCATTCATTTCATCAGTCCAATTTCCTTTTTCTAGTTACAGACATATTAAAATGATTATAGTTCACAGTTTATAATCCAATAGCTACATTGTGTCATAACACACTGATACTATAAACATATTTATCACATCAATAAAGTCAAGTCTGAAACAGGTCCATACAGATGTTTATTCAAATTGTTCAGTAGAAGCGAAAAAACTGCACTTGTTGCTAACATTAGCATGTAGCATGAAGCTAACATTAGTTAGCTTCATGCTGGTTAGCATGGTCCTGGTTAGCATGGTCAGTTTTACAGTATTTTGTGCTGTTGAACCATTTGCTGCTCTCCGCGTCTCTGTGTCTTTATTTAGTAGAAAAACATTTTCATAATTCAGTAAAGTAAGTGAGTAAAGGGAAAGGGGGAAAGAGTTTCCTCTGCTCGACTGAAACATGACCATATTTGGGCGATTCCGAAGATGACGTCATGTTTCTCAGATTTACACAGAGTCATAGGTTTCCACGGCGACGTTCACATGTCAACATTCCATCCCAGCTTGGTGTTCAGAGTAAGATACAGATCAGGATTCCTCTGCTCACAGAAAGCACTTATATCACAGCCACGGACAGGAGCTGTACTAAGACTGTGTTTGGGTGATAGTTAAAGGAACATCGTGTCATATTTGAGAGGATGTAACGGATTACTTTGAAAGAACTAGCACAGAACTCAGCAGAGATTCAGCGATGGAGACAGGATCTACTCTTAAAGCAAAGAGCGCCGGTAAAAAGGGCATAAAGTGGGATCAGATCAACATCGAGAAGCAGAAGGACTCGACAAAGAAGTGCCAAACAATGGAGGAGCTACAGGAACAAAATCTCAACCTACTTGACGAAGTAGAACGGTATTCGCACAAAGTTAACGGCGCTCACGGCCAAAGAGCTCAGGTTTGAGAAAGAACAAAGCCTGTGGAGAGACAGAGAGCGGCTTCTGGAGAGTAAATTAGCAGCGTACGAGACGAACACAGCGAAGCGTCAAACTGCGGGAAGCGTTCGAGAAACAGAGTCGCAGGAAATGGAGGAGACTTCACAGACCGTCGACGAGAGGGAGCAGAGACTCGCAGACATGACCGGCTCCGTTCAGACGCTGAACACGCAACTCCAGCTTTGCAAACAGGAGCTGGTGAAGTTTGAGGTCGAACAGGGCAAGTGGAGGGAAAGGGAGAGGTTTCTCGAGGCAAAGATTAGCGAGTACGAGAAGCAGATGAACACAGAGCAAGGAGACGACGTGGAAAGGAAGTCAGATGAAGCTGTCGTTGAAGAATCCAGCGCCGAGACTGAAGAATCGATCGAGCCGCGCTGCAAACAGTCTGACCGTGTCCCAGAGGAAGTTGTCGCTCTACAAAACGTCGTCGAAGGCCTTAAACAGGAACTCAGGTTCAGGAGGAGCAAAGAGCAGGACTTCGAAAAGGAGAGGGGACGGTTTAGCGCACGTGAGAAGGAGCAGGAGACTAAGATTAAGCTTTTGGAAAGTCAGGTAATAAAGGCTCGTGAAGACCAAACCGCGGACAAACCGCGCACCAAAGAGATGGAGGTGCAGACGGATTTACGAGCGCAGGACTGAAATTCATCAAGGAAAGAGCGGAGTGGAGTGAACAGCGACAGGATCTGGAGGAGAGAGCGACCGCCTCTGAATCGAAGCTAAAAGTCGCCGAGGAGAGTTTGAAGGAGCACTTGGCGATGTACCATGCCATGGAGCAAAAGGTCATTGTCCTGGAGAAGGAACGTGACAGTCTCGAGAAAACGGTGGCTCTGTTGAAGGAAGAGTCGACACAAAAGGATGAAACTGCACAAAGACGACAGGACAACGCGTCTCCGTCTGAAACTCCAGCCGCAACAGGCGCTGTAGACTTGGTCACACAACAACAGCTCGATAAGATGCAGATACCGAGGGTGAGAGCGCTCGTGCACAGATTACGTTCACACTGTGGTCAAAGAGCAGACGCTTTGGAAGAGGATTGCGACAGATTGAAGGAAAACGCCCAAACTCTGAGCGTAAAACTTGAGGAACACGAGACGAACAAAGTCAGATTGGAGGCAGAAAGGAAAGAGTTTGAAAGAAGAGCCGTCGAGGCCGAAACACGGCTCGGAAAAGCGCAGGACGACGCGGTTCGAATGGAAAAGGCCTTTCAAGAAGAGCGGGACATGTTTCGGGAAGTGGAGAAACAGCTTCGCGATCTGAAGAAAGACAACGCAGATCTGAAGACGACTGTGGGGAAGCTGAAAGCGGCCGAGGAAGGTTTGGTCGAGAGAGAGAAGGCGTTGGAGAAAGCGAGTGAAGAGTGGTCACTGGAGAAGGAGAAATCCGTGCAGAAAGAGTGCGATGAACTCAAAGAGAAGAGGTTGAAGGAGCACTTGGCGATGTACCACGCCATGGAGCAAAAGGTCATTGTCCTGGAGAAGGAACGTGACAGTCTCAAGAAAATGCTGGCTCTGTTGAAGGAAGAGTCGACACAAAAGGATGAAGTCGCACGAAGACAACAAGACAAAGCGTCTCCGTCTGAAACTTCAGCCGCAACAGGCGATGTAGACTTGGTCACACAACAACAGCTCGATAAGATGCAGATACCGAGGGTGAGAGCGCTCGTGCACAGATTAAGTTCACACTGTGGTCAAAGAGCAGACGCTTTGGAAGAAGATCGCGACAGATTGAAGGAAAACGCCCAAACGTTGAGCGTAAAACTTGAGGAACACGAGACGAACAAAGTCAGATTGGAGGCAGAAAGGAAAGAGTTTGAAAGAAGAGCCGTCGAAGCCGAAACACGGCTCGGAAAAGCGCAGGACGACGCGGTTCAAAAGGAAAAGGCCTTTCAAGAAGAGCGGGACATGTTTCGGGAAGTGGAGAAACAGCTTCGCGATCTGCAGAAAGACAACGCAGATCTGAAGACGACTGTGGGGAAGCTGACAGGGCAACGACGCGAACTGCAGGAAAACGCCAATGTGTTCCAGACGAGTCGAGCCAATGAAGCGCTGGTTTCTGAGCTCAGGCGGCAGTTACAGAATGAAGTCACGCTAAGGGAGTCTCTGCACAGGTTTCACTGGGAGAGAGAGAAAGAGTTTCTGGCACAACAAGAACGTTTGGTGGACGCGAAGGAACAGTGGGTGAAGAGAGCGAATGAGTTATCTGAGGAGAAGACACAGATCTTTGCCATGTTTGAGGATGAGAGAGAAAAGACGAGAAAAGAGACGGCTCTGAAGAGAGGACAGAGGACGCAGGCGTTTCGAGATGAGCTGATGCGCCGAGATCAGGAGAAGGTGGAAACGGAGCGTCGCTATGAACAGCAGCTGGAGCGTTTACAGCAGCAGGAAAACGAAGACAAAGCCTTGATATCGGAGCTGACGGAAACCCTGGAACAACTGCTAACGGAGCAGACAGAGGCTCGTGAGAAAGACAAAGAGCACACGGCGAAGGAGGAACAGTGGACAGAAGCAAAGGAGAAGCTTCTGAGTCAGATCGAGTTACTGAGAGCGACCAACGACTTCAACCAGAGAAAGAAGGAGCGTAAAGGCTTCTTCCACAGGGTTTTCGGGAGAAGTAACTAAAAAACAGTCCAAAAACCCAACACTTTTATCGTCCTGTAGCTTCAGACACGACAGTCAGCGCCTGAAGCATCACCGAGAAGAGCAGAAGCCATGGAGTCTTCACGATCCAGCTGAAGTAGACTAACAGACGCAGAAAGGTCTGAGTCTTCATCCGTACTCTGCAGCTGAAGTGTCAGACTTTAACTACAGACGCAGATAAAGGTTCTTGAGTCTTCATCCGTACTCTGCAGTTGAAGTGTCAGACTTTAACTACAGACGCAGATAAAGGTTCTTGAGTCTTCATCCGTACTCTGCAGCTGAAGTGTCAGACTTTAACTACAGACGCAGATAAAGGTTCTGGATCTTCGTCTTGACTCTGCAGCTGAAGTGTCAGACTTTAACTACAGACGCAGATAAAGGTTCTGGAGTCTTCGTCTGACTCTGCAGCTGAAGTGTCAGACTTTAACTACAGACGCAGATAAAGGTTCTTGAGTCTTCGTCTTGACTCTGCAGTTGAAGTGTCAGACTTTAACTACAGACGCAGATAAAGGTTCTGGAGTCTTCGTCTTGACTCTGCAGCTGAAGTGTCAGACTTTAACTACAGACGCAGATAAAGGTTCTGGAGTCTTCGTCTGACTCTGCAGCTGAAGTGTCAGACTTTAACTACAGACGCAGATAAAGGTTCTGGAGTCTTCGTCTGACTCTGCAGCTGAAGTGTCAGACTTTAACTACAGACGCAGATAAAGGTTCTGGAGTGTTCGTCTTGACTCTGCAGCTGAAGTGTCAGACTTTAACTACAGACGCAGATAAAGGTTCTGGAGTCTTCGTCTGTACTCTGCAGTTGAAGTGTCAGACTTTAACTACAGACGCAGATAAAGGTTCTTGAGTCTTCGTCTTGACTCTGCAGTTGAAGTGTCAGACTTTAACTACAGACGCAGATAAAGGTTCTTGAGTCTTCGTCTTGACTCTGCAGTTGAAGTGTCAGACTTTAACTACAGACGCAGATAAAGGTTCTTGAGTCTTCGTCTGTACTCTGCAGCTGAAGTGTCAGACTTTAACTACAGACGCAGATAAAGGTTCTGGAGTCTTCGTCTTGACTCTGCAGCTGAAGTGTCAGACTTTAACTACAGACGCAGATAAAGGTTCTTGAGTCTTCGTCTTGACTCTGCAGCTGAAGTGTCAGACTTTAACTACAGACGCAGATAAAGGTTCTGGAGTCTTCGTCTGTACTCTGCAGTTGAAGTGTCAGACTTTAACTACAGACGCAGATAAAGGTTCTTGAGTCTTCGTCTTGACTCTGCAGCTGAAGTGTCAGACTTTAACTACAGACGCAGATAAAGGTTCTGGAGTCTTCGTCTTGACTCTGCAGCTGAAGTGTCAGACTTTAACTACAGACGCAGATAAAGGTTCTGGAGTCTTCGTCTTGACTCTGCAGCTGAAGTGTCAGACTTTAACTACAGACGCAGATAAAGGTTCTCGAGTCTTCGTTTTGACTCTGCAGCTGAAGTGTCAGACTTTAACTACAGACGCAGATAAAGGTTCTCGAGTCTTCGTCTTGACTCTGCAGTTGAAGTGTCAGACTTTAACTACAGACGCAGATAAAGGTTCTCGAGTCTTCGTCTTGACTCTGCAGTTGAAGTGTCAGACTTTAACTACAGACGTAGATAAAGGTTCTGGAGTCTTCGTCTGTACTCTGCAGCTGAAGTGTCAGACTTTAACTACAGACGCAGATAAAGGTTCTCGAGTCTTCGTCTTGACTCTGCAGCTGAAGTGTCAGACTTTAACTACAGACGCAGATAAAGGTTCTCGAGTCTTCGTCTTGACTCTGCAGTTGAAGTGTCAGACTTTAACTACAGACGTAGATAAAGGTTCTGGAGTCTTCGTCTGTACTCTGCAGTTGAAGTGTCAGACTTTAACTACAGACACACAGAGTCAAGGCAGTGGCTTCAGGTCGTCGTCTCAGTGATGCTTCAGGAGCTGACAGTCGTGTCTGAAGCTACAGGACGATAAATGTGAGTGTTGGGTTTTTTGTGAGCTGGAAATGAGGATTATCTAAAGCACCGCAGACTTTATCAGAGGCTGTCGTCTTGTTGCCGAGGAGAACTTCACTTGCAGTTTCCTTCTTGTGATTAAGGTCTTCCCACTGCCGACAGATTTGTTTTTTCTGCTTTAGATGTTTTTAAAGTTTCCTCTGTACAGTGTCCTTGGGTCTTTTGTATTCATTTGCTCGGACCCTAAGACACTCTGTTTCTGAAGTCGATCTGATTAAGTTTCCTGGGCCGGTCTAAAGCCTGTCCGTCCAAAGTTCCCCTTTTCCCTTTTCTATTTCCGTAAAACAAAACAACGCATAATTTTTCATCAATAAACTGTATTAAATAAACTTTTGTCTGAGTGTCTTCATGTTTGCTAAACATTTGCCTCTAGAGCAGCAGTGGCCACATGAGTAACCGCACCAACTATACCTAATTCTGCTAATAAGCTTCTCCCATTGCAAAATGCACTAAATAATATCTGGAACTCGCTTGTTGGTAACTGTAAATATTGTTTACAAAATAAAAGCCAAAACGTTGAGCGGAAATCTTGAGGAACACGAGACGAACAAAGTCAGATTGGAGTTCCCAGTTCGCCTCTGCTCGAGAGGAACTGTAGATCAGAGGAAACAAAGCTTTGACTTTATTAGATAAAAGGTCCTTCAGACTCATCTGTGTTAGTTGATCCTTGTTGTAACTGTTTTAAGGCTTTATTTAAACCTCCCAGTCCTGACTATGACTCAGATCAAGAGTTTATAAATGTTCATAAATGGCTTAGATCTTTTTCCCTCACTTTCTTGTCGTGGCTTTTTCATCACTTTTTTTTGTCACACTTTCTCCTCGTTTTTGTTGCTTTGTTCATGAAGGTTTTATATTAAACTAGGTAAAACTGAAGTGGAGAAAACGTGCTTGGTAACAGGTTAGTGCAGCTGCCTTTATGTTTGGCCACTGGGAAAAACATAAATCAGCAAAGCGATGAAAGGAAATGTTCTATTTTGTAAAAACCGTCCTGTGAGGTCGGACCGAAAACATTTAAAAACCGTGTCCTTAAACCAAGCACAGGATTCCAAGCGTGATAAATGTCATGATCCACTGTATCAAAGGCTGCAGTGAGATCTAGAAGCACCAAAACAGAGTCTGCCTTTAAAAGCAAATCATTTAGAGCTTTTAAAATATTTAGAACCAGGCCGGAATTTCTCTGTAATTTAGTTTGAATCCAAATAGGACTGAGAGAAACTTCCTCCAGTACCTTTGACAAATGGCGACTCTGATATCGGACGATAGTTAGTACTGCATATAGGGATCCAAGTTACACTTTTTAAATGAAATGTAAGCTTTATTTGTATTTCCATCTTGTTTCCGAGGTCTGGGACGGTGCCTCTCTGCAGCCTGTAGGGGGCGCTGTGAGGAGGAGCAGAGAGCGCGATGACCGAGACCCTAGAGACCCGAGAGACCGAGACCCCAGAGACCCCAGAGACCCCAGAGACCGAGACCCAAGAGACCGAGACCCAAGAGACCGAGACCCAAGAGACCGAGACCCCAGAGACCGAGACCCAAGAGACCGAGACCCCAGAGACCCCAGAGACCCCAGAGACCCCAGAGACCCCAGAGACCCCAGAGACCCGAGAGACCGAGACCCGAGAGACCGAGACCCGAGAGACCGAGACCCAAGAGACCCAAGAGACCGAGACCCAAGAGACCGAGACCCAAGAGACCGAGACCACAGAGACCCCAGAGACCGAGACCGAGACCCCAGAGACCCCAGAGATCGAGACCCCCGAGAGGAGCTGCTCCAAGGCCTGACTCGAGGACTGGACCGAGAGCAGAGCCACACTCCCTCCTGCCCCGACACCAGACGCCGAGACTCCGCCTACAGCAGCCAGGGCCACACCCCTTCTGCTCCAATGACCTCACGGGTACGAGACGCCGTTCGCTCTGAGCCGGTTCTGTCCGTCTCCCCAAACACATGAATGTTCTCATTCGTCCTCCAGTCCAGTGTTGTCACGATACTAACATTTCGATACCACAGCAAAAATAGAATCGCTATAATACAGTTGTGCCAGTAAGTTTACACACCCTGGTGGATATTTTGGCCATTTCTCAAAGAATATAATGAAAACAGAAAAAACATTTCTTTTCACTCATGGTCAGTGATGTTGTGAAGCCTCATTTCAAATCATCATAACAATATAAAACACCAAACTGACCCTGTTGTAAAGTGTATTTCCCCTTTAACATCAGTGAAGCTCTTTGTGGAGAAGGTTCTGTTTATAATCTAATAGTAAAGCGCTCACTCACTCACTCATCTGTTTGTCTCTGCTCAGGTTCAGACGGCGATCACTTCTCCTCGGAGGCGGAGCTCCACACACCCACAGACTCCGCCCCCCTCGTCCGGCGGCTCCTCCCCCCGCGGTGCGCCTCCCTCATGTCGACACCAGGGGTCGCCACCATCCGCCGCGCTCCGTCCTCTAAGGCATCGCTGCGTCGCTCCTCTCTCGGCCTGAGCCTCGGCCCCGCCCCCGTCCGGCCCCCTATGATCCCGGTGAAGACGCCCACGGTGCCCCGCCCCCTCGCCATGGAGCCGCCCGCCCCGCCCCCGCCGCAGCTCGTCAGAGGAAGCGCCGACCGCAGGAAGGAGACGCAGCAGACGGATTATCTCACACTGATCCGACGAGGAGTCAAACTCAAGACCAACGCACAGGTCGACGACCGCTCGGCGCCGAGGATTCAGTAACGACTATCGGCGCCGTTAAACCTTCATGGTATCGGAATAAAAGTATCGGAAGCAGGAACTGAACCGATCTTTAGATCTGATGCTGTGGGTCCAGGGACAGGGTTAAAGAGACTTATGTAAATTCTGATCAGTATAATGTGGAGAAAGACTTTAGCCTAATGTTGTTGGGTGAGGAACACTTTAATTAGGATCGTGTTAGATGTTCCTTTACTGGCTGAGGTCGATCCAGAGTCGATCCAGAGTTTGATCCAGAGTTGATCTTATGTCGATGATGGGAGAGTGTGACCACTGCGCGTTGAGGCTGCACGATTTTGACATAAAACCTCATTATGATTACTAGTGTGACTTTCAAGGTACATTTGTTCAGACTCTAGGGTTAGAGATGTTGAAATGTTGTACATAGGAAGTTTAAGCTCAAAGGAATGTTTACCACAGGTTTTTCTGAATGTGGTGGTTTTAGATCGTCGTAGACTCTCTCTGTGCCAAACTTTATATTCAAATGTTTTTATATGAAAATAAAGATGTCAGACTCTGAAATGTAACGTAGCATTTACCGTAGCAGCCTGGCCACGTCAACGTCAGCGTCAACACAAATCTAACCTGAGTAGCATCCAAGCTCTTTAATGCGTAAATGATTTTAGTTTCTTGTTTTGAGCTGGTGTAAACTTTCCTAAACTGCACTGAGATGTTAGCGCTGTAGCTCTCGGTGAAATAAAGTGTTTAGAGGCTAACGAGCTTTAGCTTAGCCCAGCCGTTAGCTTAGCCCAGCCGTTAGCTTAGCCCCGCCGTTAGCTTAGCCCGGCCGTTACCTTAGCCAGGCCATTAGTTCTGCGAAGTGTTTGTTTGAAGCTAATGAATGTATCGCTGAACTGTTTTAGCCCAACTAGCCTTAACTACACGTGCTAACCGTCTGTGACTTTACATTTAGCAGCAACACGGTCCCGGGTTCGACTCCTTAATTATCTGTGCGACGTCTGCAGCGACTGAGGACTGTGTTTGAAGATCGTAAACTCCAAATCACTGATGCTAAAGCAGCTAGCATACTGACTGCTGCTGGCTGCTTTTAGAAAGAGTGGAGTTTTTCTAACGTTTGTGAACGACATGTTTGTGTCACGGAGAAAAGTGTCTGTTTTTGAATAAAATGTCTCTCAAAGCCAAAGTTTCCGTCTGAATGAGCGGCAGAGTGGTTAGCGTTACAATGTGAAGTTACTTAAGATGCTTTTGTCCCGTAAGACCTTATTGAGACGCTTTTTAACCTCTTACCCCACGTTTTAAACGAGCACATTTTCTCCAGTTTTACCCAAATGTAAAAGCTTCTCGACTGGACAGCAACAGTGACGTCTCATTTGAAAGCTAAGGACTGCACAACGGGTCATAACGACAAAAATGTCACACGGCAACATCAACAACAGTCACTTTTCTGTCATGTTTTGCCTCGTTTTGTCGCTATTTTTTCTACTTTGTATAAGAAGCTCTTAGATTTGGTTAAAGCCAAACTGGAGAAAATGCCCTCGGTTCAGGCGGGGTAAGAGGATAAAGTGCATCTGATACATTAGACATAATTTTGCTAAAACGGTTATATTTAGGATTTTGCTAAAGATTGTTCCCAGTTTCTTTAGTTTGGCCATTTTATGTGATGTTTATAGTTTCACTTCCTTATTGGAAACTGACAGGAAGTGACATAGATGAGTTCAAACCATTTTAAACTGTTGCCGTGCCGACCATGTTAAGTCAATGAGTCAAACTGAACTTTACCTTTATCTAAGTCACTTCCTTCAGGAGCTTAAACATTCAAATAAAAATATTGTTTCTGCTTAATATTTCTTCATTAAAATTTGCTGCTTCACTGAAATAAAAATAATTAAGCAACTGATGTTCTCCTTCTAAATAAGTCATATTTTCAAAGCATTAAAACCGGTCATATGCACTTTAACAATTGATTCCATTTATTTATTCATTTAGTTTTTGGTGCATGAAGTAAGTTATAATGTTCTCTAATTTAAAAGAAGTTGCAGTCGCCAATATTTTGTAGTTTTCAGCATCTTTGCCCAAATGTTGAGCTTTATTTTGGTGGGTGAAACTCCCCGGAAGCTGAAGGTGACAGAGGACTGCAAGATGGCGGCGTACCTCAGTCACCATCAGAAAGTCCTGCGTCTTTACAAGAAATCCCTGCGGCACCTGGAGTCCTGGTGCATCTTCAGGTGAGGCGGAGACCCGGGGGTACACGGGCCGCGGAGGGCGACGCATTTGCGGGGAAAACAAACCCTAAAACGGAGCATTTACGGGGTTTGTTAGCGCCGCGGCTAAAGCTACGAGCTAATGCTAACGAGCTAACACTGACACTGACAGGTCACAGCAACAAACGCAATAATCTCTGCTTTTACCTCGGGATAAACTCAATAATCTCTGCTTTTACCGCGGGATAAACCTCATAAACTCCTCATACAGTCATGTTTCCTTCAGGGACGCGGACAGATAAAGCTCTGCTCGTGTTTGGGAGAGTTTAATCTAAAGTGTATATTTCTAACCGGGTCTTTACTCATTATGTGGAACTATAACGCTATAAAGAATAAAACGGGAATAAAATGCGACAGTGTTACATTTTATTATAATGTGATGCATAAATCAGGCAGAAACAGTGAATGTAATTATTTAAAATGTAAATAAACGGCGATGCAATTTCTTAACCTCTTAACCCCCGCCTGAACCGAGCACATTTTCTCCAGTTTCCCAAATCTAGAAGCTTGAACAAAGTGTCAAATCAGTGACGAAAACAGGGATTAAAATACTATTAAAAACAACAACTAAAGGGCAACAAAAAAGTGACAAAGAAACAAAAGAGCATAAAAAAATGGCGAAAACACGATTCAAAAAAGCGATGAGGAAAGCAACAAAAACATGACACAAAACTCCTACAATAACCAGACCAAAAAAGTACAAACAAATACAAACAAAGAGACGAAAACACAACAAAAATGTGACATAAATGTGATGACGATGCAACAAAAAGTCACACTCAGTTTTGTAGGCGCCTATAGGCTGTCACTCCAGTCCAGAAGCTTTTAGATTTGGGTGAAGCCGAACTGGAGTAAATGTGCTCGGTTCAGGCGGGGGTTAAAGGGATATTTCAGGATGTTTAACATTGGGCCTCATTTCCTAGTTATCCAGAGTGTTGTTGATGTCTGGAGATATTTGTTTCTTAAATTCATGCAGTTCTTATATTTGAAGAGTCTAGTGTGCTAGGCTAATGCTAGGCTAATGCATGGTCTATGGTATCAGTTAGCCTGCATTAAAAACAGTGTGACCCACTCCACAGTGCACCTGAGGTAAATCACTTATAACACCAGACTAACCATATAGATGTCTGTGTTCAGGGATAAGAACCGTTCTGTTATTCAGGGATAAGAACCGGTTCTGTTATTTCAGGGATAAGAACCGGTTCTGTTTATTTCAGGGATAAGAACCGGTTCTGTTTATTTCAGGGATAAGAACCGGTTCTGTTTATTTCAGGATAAGTACCGGTTCTGTTTATTTCAGGGATAAGAACCGGTTCTGTTTATTTCAGGGATAAGAACCGGTTCTGTTTGTTTCAGGGATAAGTACCGGTTCTGTTTGTTTCAGGGATAAGTACCGGTTCTGTTTATTTCAGGGATAAGAACCGGTTCTGTTTATTTCAGGGATAAGAACCGTTCTGTTTTTCAGGGATAGTACCGGTTCTGTTTGTTTCAGGATAAGACCGGTTCTGTTTGTTTCAGGGATAAGAACCGGTTCTGTTTGTTTCAGGGATAAGAACCGGTTCTGTTTATTTCAGGGATAAGAACCGGTTCTGTTTGTTTCAGGGATAAGAACCGGTTCTGTTTTTCGGATAAAACGGTTCTGTTTTCAGGGATAAAGAAAAAAAACCGGTTCTGTTTGTTTCAGGGATAAGAACCGTTCTGTTTGTTTCATGGTTTTTTTTTCAGGATAAGTACCGTTCTGTTTGTTTCAGGGATAAGAACCGGTTCTGTTTGTTTCAGGGATAAGAACCGGTTTTGTTTGTTTCAGGGATAAGTACCGGTTCTACGCCTGCCTGCTTCGCGCTCGCTTCGATGAGAACAAGGCGGAGAAGGACATGGTTAAAGCCACGATGCTGCTGAAGGCGGGAGAGGAGGAGTTCTGGTCCAATCAGCATCCACAGCCGTACATCTTCCCCGACTCGCCCGGAGGCACGTCCTACGAGAGATACGAGTGCTACAAGGTGAGAGATACGAGTGCTACAAGGTGAGGGATACGAGTGCTACAAGGTGAGAGATACGAGCGCTACAGGGTGAGAGATACGAGTGCTACAAGGTGAGAGATACGAGCGCTACAGGGTGAGAGATACGAGTGCTACAAGGTGAGAGATACGAGCGCTACAGGGTGAGAGAGAGTACAGGGAGGTGGGGGGGGGCGAGTGCTACAAGGTGAGAGATACGAGGCTACAGGGTGAGAGATACGAGCGCTACAGGTGAGAGATCGAGTGCTACAGGGGTCGACCGAGATACGAGTGCTACAAGGTGAGAGATACGAGTGCTACAGGTGAGAGATACGAGTCGCATACAGGTGAGAGATACGAGGCTACAGGTGAGAGATACGAGTGCTACAATGAGAGATACGAGGCACAGGTGAGAGATACGAGTGCTACAGGGGAGTACGGTGACGGGTGAGAGATACGAGTGCTACAAGGTGAGAGATACGAGTGCTACAAGGTGAGAGATACGAGCGCTACAAGGTGAGAGATACGAGTGCTACAAGGTGAGAGATACGAGCGCTACAGGGTGAGAGATACGAGTGCTACAAGGTGAGAGATACGAGTGCTACAGGGTGAGAGATACGAGCGCTACAGGGTGAGAGATACGAGCCGCTACAGGGGTGAGAGATACGAGCGCTACCAAGGTGAGAGATACAGCGCTACAAGGTGAGAGATACGAGTGCTACAAGGTGAAGATACGAGTGCTACAAGGTGAGAATACGAGCGCTACAAGGTGAGAGATACGAGTGCTACAAGGTGAGAGATACGAGTCTACAGGTGAGAGATACGAGCGTACAAGGTGAGAGATACAGTGTACAAGGTGAGGGATACGAGTGCTACAGGGTGAGAGATACGAGCGCTACAAGGTGAGAGATACGAGCGCTTTACAGGCCGTGAGAGATACGAAAAGGTGGCTACCCAAGGTGAGAGATACGAGTGCTACAGGTGAGAGATACGAGTTGAAAACGGTTACAGGGTGAGAGATACGAGCGCTACAAGGTGAGAGATACGAGTGCTACAGGGTGAGAGATACGAGTGTACAGGGTGAGAGATACGAGCGCTACAAGGTGAGAGATACGAGCGCTACAGGGTGAGAGATACGAGTGCTACAAGGTGAGAGATACGAGCGCTACAAGGTGAGAGATACGAGCGCTACAAGGTGAGAGATACGAGCGCTACAAGGTGAGAGATACGAGCGCTACAGATGAGAGATACGAGTGCTACAGAGGTGAGAGATACGAGCGCTACAAGTGAGAGATACGAGCGCTACAAGAGTGAGAGATACGAGCGCTACAGGGTGATAGATACGAGTGCTACAGGTGAGAGATACGAGTGCTACAGGGTGAGAGATACGAGTGCTACAGGTGAGAGATACGAGTGCTACAGGTGAGAGATACGAGTGCTACAGGTGAGAGATACGAGCGCTACAAGGTGAGAGATACGAGTGCTACAGGGTGAGAGATACGAGCGCTACAAGGTGAGAGATACGAGCGCTACAGGGTGAGAGATACGAGAGCTACAGGGTGAAGATACGAGGCTACAGGGAAGATACGAGGCTACAGGGGAGGATACGAGCGCTACAGGTGAGAGATACGAAGTGCTACAGGGTGAGAGATACGAAGCGGCTACCAAGGCGTGAGAGCATACGAGCGCTACAGATGGACATACGAGCGCTACAGGTGAAGATACGAGCGCCTTTACAGGGTGCAGAGATTACTGAGTGCTAAAGTGAGAGATACCGAGTGCTACAGGGGAGAGATACGAGCGCCTACAGGGTGAGAGATACGAGTGCTCAAGGTGAGCAGATACGAGTGCCTAACAAGGTTGAGCAGATACGAGTGGCTACAAGGGTGAGAGATACTTGAGCGCTACCAGGTGAGAGATACCGAGTGCTACAGGGTGAGAGATACGAGCCGCTACAAGGTGCAGAGATACGAGTGCTACAGGGTGAGAGATACGAGTGCCTACAGCGGTGAGAGATACGAGTGTACGGGTAGAGATA
This sequence comes from Neogobius melanostomus, assembly GCA_007210695.1. Lineage (NCBI taxonomy): Eukaryota > Metazoa > Chordata > Actinopteri > Gobiiformes > Gobiidae > Neogobius > Neogobius melanostomus. The sequence continues at coordinate 367,992 of VHKM01000402.1, forward strand.
CGATGCTACAGGGTGAGAGATACGGGCTACAAGGTGAGAATACGAGTGCACAGCGGTGAGAGATACGAGCGCTACAAAGCGTTGCAGAGATTTACGAGCGCTACAAGGTGAGAGATACGAGCGCCCTACAAACTCGGTGAGAGATACCGAGCGCTACAAGGTGAGAAGATACGAGTGCTACAAGGTGAGAGTACAGGAGAGCTTACAGGGTGAGAATACGAGTGCTACAAGGTGAGAGATACTGATGCCGCACAAGATGAGAGCATACGAGCGCTACAAGATGAGAGATACGATGCTACAAGGTGAGAGATACCGAGCGCTACAGGGTGAGAGATACGAGTGCTACAAGGGTGAGGAGATACGAGCGCTACAAGGTGAGAGATACGAGCGCTACAACGGTGAGCAGAGTATACGAGCCGCTACCAAGATGAGGAGATAGAGTGCTACAAGTGAGAGAGATACGAGTGCTACAAGGTGAGCAGCCCGTGTAGAGATACGAGTGTACAGACGTGAGAGATACGAGTGCTACCAAGGCTGAGCAGATACGAGCGCTACAAGATGAGAGATACGAGTGCTACAAGGTGAGAGATACCGAGCGCTACAAGGTGGAGATACGAGTGCTACAACGGTGCAGAGATACGGTGCTACAGCGGTGCTGAGAGATACGAGTGCTACAAGGTGAGAGATACGGGAGCGCTACAAGATGAGAGATACCGAGTGCTACCAAGGTGAGAGTACGAGCGCTACAAGCGTGAGAGATACGAGTGCCCGTACCAAGCGTGAGAGATACGAGTGCTACAGGTGAGAGATAGAGTTGCTTACCAGTGAGAGATACGAGCGCTACAAGATGGAGATACGATGTGCCTAACAAGGTGAGAGATACGAGCGCCTACAAGGTGAGAGATACAGACATTACAGATAGAGATACGGATCTGCTACAAGGTGGTGGAGATCGAGAGCTACAGGTGAGAGATACGAGTGTACAGGGTGAGAGATACGAGTGCTACAAGGTGAGAGATACGAATGTTACTACAAGGTGAGAGATACGAGCGCTACAAGCTGAGAGATACGAGCGCTATCCTCTGAGAGATACGCAGGGCTTACAATGGTGAGAGATACGAGTGCTAAACAGGGTGAGAGATACGAGTTGCTACAAGTGAAGATTACGAGCGCTACAAGTATGAAGATACGAGTCTACAAGGTGAGAGACTACGAGCGCTACAGAGGTGAAGGAATCTACGAGTGCACCAAGGTAGAATACGAGCCGTACAAGGTGAGAATAGCGGAGCGCTACAAGGTGAGAGATTAACGAGCGCACAAGTGAGAGATACGAGTGCTACAAGGTGAAGATACGAGAGCTACAGGCGTGAGAGATACGAGTGCTACAGGGTGAGAGATTACGAAGTGCTACAAGGTGAGAGATACGAGTGCTACAGGGTGAAGATGACGACCGCTACAAGGTGAGAATACGATTGCTACAGGGTGAGAATACGAGCGCGTACGAGGGTGAGAGATACGAGTGCTACAGGTGAGAGATACGAGCCTACAAGCGTGAGAAATACGACGCGCTAACAGGTTAGAGATACGAGAGCTAAGGTGAAGATACGAGTTGCTTACAGGGTGAGAATACGGAGTGCTACAGGTGAGAATACGAGTCGTACAGGAGAGATACTGAGCGCTACAAGTGAGGAATACGAGTGCCTACAGGGGAGAGATACGTACGCTATCAGGTGAGAGATACGGAGTGCTACAGGGTGAGAAGACTGACGCTACAAGGTGGAGATGCGAGCGCACAAGGTGAAGATACGAGTGCTTACAGGGTGAGAGATACGAGCGCTACAGGTGAGAGATACGAGTGCTACAGTGAAGTACGATGACAGGGTGAGATATACGAGCCTAACAATGTAGAGCATACGACGCGCTACAGGTTGAGATAACAGTTGGCTACAGGGTGAGAGAGATACGAGAAGGTGATGAGAACGAGCGACACAGGGGTGAGAGATACGAGCGCTACAAGTGAGAGATACGAAGTGCTACAGGTGAGAGATACGAGCGCTACAAGGTGAGAGATACGAGCGAACAGGTTGAGAGACTAGAGCGCTACAGGTGAGAGATACGAGCCGCTACAGGTGAAATTACGAGCGCTACAGGGTGAAGATACTGAGACGCTACAGGGTGAGAGTACGAGTGCTATCAGGTAGAGATACGAATGCTACAGGTGAAGAATTACCGAGCGCTACAGGTGAGAGATACGAGCGCTTACAAGGTGAGAGATGACGAGCGCGACAAGATGAGAGAACGAGCGCTACAAGTGAGAGATACGAGCGCTACAGGGTGAGAGAACAGCGCACAGGTGTGAGAGGATACGAGTGCTACAAGGGGAAGATACGAGTGCTACAGGGTGAGAGATGACGAGCGCTACAGGTGAAGATACGAGTCTTACAGGGTGAGAGATACAGTGCTACAGGGTCAGAGATACGAGTGCTACAGGTGAGAGGATACGATGTGCTAACTAAGGTGAGAATACGAGTGCTTACAGGGTGAGAATACGAGCGCTACAAGGGTGAGAGATACTGAGTGCTACTAGGTGAGAGATACCGGAGCGCTACAATGTGAGAATTACGGAGCCTACAATGTGAGAGGATACGAGTGCTACAAGGGAGAGATACGAGTGCTACAAGTGAGGAGTAACGAGTGTTACAGTGGTGAGAGATACGATGCGCTACAGGTGAGAGAACGAGTGCTACAAGGTGAGAGATACGAGTGCTACAGGGTGAAGAGATACGAGCGCAAAGTGAGAGATACGAGCCTACAAGGTGAGAGATCGAGCCGCTACAAGGTGAGAGAACGAGTGCTACAGGGTGAGAGATACTAGTGCTACAGGGAGAGATACGAGTGCTAACAAGGTGAGAGATACGAGCGCCTACAAGGGAGAAATACGAGCCTACAATGGTGAGAACACGAGCGCTACAAGGTGAAGAGATTACGAGTCTACAGGTGAGAGATACGAGTGCTACATTGGAGGAATACGAGCGCTACAAGTGAGAGATTACGAATGGCTAATCAGGATGTGAGAAACGGTGCTACAAGTGAGAGATACGAGCGCTACAAGGTGAGAGATACGAGCGCTACAGTGGTGAGAGATACGAGTGCTACAGGGTGAGAGATACGAGTGCTACCAAGTGAAGATTACGAGGTCCTACAAGGTGAGAGATACGAGTGCTACAAGGTGAGAGATACGAGGCTACAAGTTGAGAGAACGAGCGCTACAGGGTGAGAGATACGAGTGCTACAAGTGAGAATACGAGTTGCTACAAGTGAGAGATACGAGCGCTACAGGGTGAGAGATACGAGCCGCTACATGGTGAGAGATACGAGTCTACAGGTGAGAGATACGAGTCTACAGGTTAGAGATACGATGCTACAAGTGAGAAATACGAGTGCTAAGGTGAGAGTACGAGGCACAATGAAGATCGAGCCACAAGGTGAGAGATTACGAGTGCTACAGGTGAGAGATACGGCGCTACAGGAGTGAGAATACGAGCCTACAGGGTGAGAGTACGACGTGCTACAAGTGAGAGATACGAGTCTACAGGGTGAAGATACGAGCGCTACCAAGGTGAGAGATACGAGTGCTACAGCTGAATAGATACGAGTGCTACAAGTGAGAATTACGAGTCGCTTACAGGGTTGAGAGATACGAGTGTACAGGTGAGAGATACCGAGTGCACAAGTGAGAGATACTAGTCGCTACAGGCGTGGAGATGACAGCTAACAAGTGAGGATACGAGTCTTTACAGGGTGGAGATACGAGCTTACCAAGGTAGAGTACGAGTGCTACAAGGTGAGAGATACGAAGCGCTACAGGTGAAGATACGAGTGCTAATCAAGGGAGAAGTACGAGCGCTACAAGTGAGAATACGAGGCACAGGTAGAGAAGAGTGCTACATGTAGATGAGAACGAGTGCTACAAGTGAGAGATCACAGCGCTACAACTGAGAGATCGAAGTGCACAAGGTGAGAGATGACGAGCGCTACAAGGTAAGATACGATATGCCTACAAGGTGAAGATACGAGCGCTACAAGGAGAAGATTACGACGTGACAAGTGCGAGAGATACTCGACGCGACAGGTGAAGATACGAGTTGCACAAGGTGAAGAACGAGCTGCTACAAGGTAGAATACGAGTGCTACAACGTGAGAGAACGAAGTGCACACAAGAGTGATGAGATAACAGAGTCTACAAGTGAGAGACGTGAGCGCTACAAGGTGAAGAGATTACGAGTCCTACAAGGGTGAGAGATACGAGCGCGTACCAAGGTGAGAGATACGAGCGCTACAAGTGAGAGATACGAGTGCTACGAATGTGAGAGATACGAGCGCTACAAAATGTGAAGAGAACGAGGGCTACAGGCGTGAGAAGAATACGAGGGCTTAACGGGTGAGAATACGAGGTGCTACAGGTGAGAGATACGAAGGCCTACAGGTGAGAGTACGAGCGCTACAAGTGAGAGATACGAGCTACAAGTGAGAGATTACGAGCGCTATCAAGGTAAGGAACGATGCTACAAGCGTGAGAGATACGAGTGCACAAGGGTGAGAGCATACGAGCTGCTACAAGGTGAGAAACGAGTGTCCGACAAGTGAGAGAACGAGTGCAACAAGTGAGAGATACGAGTGCACAGGGTGAGAGATACGAGCCACGAAGGTGAAGATACGAGCGCTACAAGTGAGGGAACTGAGTGTACAAGGGAGAGAGATACGAGTGCACAGGGGAGAGAACGAGCGCTACAAGGTGAGATGTGATTACGAGCGCTACAGTGAAGATACGAGTCTACAGTGAGAGATACGAGTGCTACCAGGGTAGAGATACGAGTGCACAAGGGAGAGATACGAGTGCTCGTACAGGGGAGAGATTACGAGCGGCTTACAAGTTGAGAAGAGAGATACGAGTGCTTACAGTGAGAGATACGAGTCTACAGGTGAGGGATACGATGCTACAAGTGAGAGATACGAGTGCTACAAGGTAGAATACGAGTGCACAGGGTGAGAGATACGAGTGCTAACAGGGTGAAGATACGAGGCTACAAGGTGAGAGATACGAGGCTACAGTAGAGATACGATGCACGCAGGTGAGAGATACGAGTGCTTACAAGGTGAAGAGATACGAGTGCTACAGGGAGATTACGAGCGCTACAGGGTGAGAGATACTGAGTGCTACAAGGCTGAGAATACAGCGCTAACAGGTGAGAGATACGAGTGGCTACAAGTGAAGAGATACGAGTCTTACAGGTAGAGAACACACAAAGAGACGCTCCGGGTTAGAGATACGAGCGCTACAGGGTGAGAGAACGGATCGCTAGCAGGTGAGAGATACAGTGTACAGGTGAGAGATACGACGTCTTACAGGGTGAGAATACGAGTGCTACAAGGTGATAATACGGAGCGCTACAGGGTGAGAGAGACGAGCGCTCAGGGTGAGAGATACGAGCGCACAGGTGAGAGATACGAGCGCTACAGGTGAGAGATACGAGCGCTACAGGTGAAGATACGAAGCGCACAAGGTGAGAGATACGAGTGCTACAAGGTGAGAGATACGAGTGCTACAGCGGGGAGATACGAAGGCTAAAACAGGTGAGAAAGATACGACGCTACAGGTGAGAGATCAGACACAGTGAGAGAGACGACGCTACAGGGTGAGAGAGATACGAGCGCTACAGGGAGAATACGACGCGTACAGCGGTGAGAGATACGAGTCTACAGGGTGAGAATACGAGCGCTACAGTGAGAGATACGAGCGGCTACAAGGGTGAGAGATACGACGCGCTACAGTGAGAGTACAGCGGCTACAAGGTGAGAGATACGAGTGCTACAAGGTGAATCGAGTGCTATCAGGGTGAGAGATACCGACGCTAAAGGTGAGAATACGAGAGTGCTACAAGGGAGAGTACGAGCGCACAGGTTGAGAATACGAGCGCTACAGGTGAGAGAACGAGTGCTACAGGGTGAGAGATACCGAGCGCGACGAGGGTGAGAGATACGAGCGCTACAGGTAGAGATACGAGCGCTACAAGGTGAAGATACGAGCGCTATAAGGTAAGATACGACGCAGCAGGGTGAGAGATACCGAGTTGCTACAAGGTGAGAGATACGGTGCTTACAGGGTTGAGAGATACGAGCGCTACATGTGAGAGAACGGAGTGCTACAAGGGAGAGATACGAGTGCTACCAATGGTTGAGAGATACGATCGCGTTACAGGTGAAGATAACGAGTGCTACAAGGGGAGAGATACGAGTCTACAAGGTGAGAGATACGATGCTACACAGTGAAGATACGAGCGCACAAGGGTGAGAGATACGAGTGCTACAGGTGAAGATACGAGCGCTACAAGTGAGAGATACGGTGCTACAGGGCGGAGAGATACGAGCGCTAACAGGTTGAGAATACGATGCTACAGGTAGAGATACGGGCTACAGCGGTTGAGAGATACGGAGTGCTACAGGGTTGAGAGATACGAGTCTGCTACAAGGTGAGAAACGAGTGCTACAGGTGAGAGATACGATGCTACAAGGTGGAGAGATACAGAGCCACAAGGTAGAGATACGAGTGCTATCAGGTGAGAGATACGACGCTACAATGAGATACGGATAGCTACAATGTGAGATATACGACGCTACAAGGTAAGAGATACAGCGCTACAAGTGAGAGATACGATGCTACAAGGTGTAGAATACGAGGCTAGCAAGGAGAGATACGAGCGCACAAGCCCTGAGTGAGCTTTGAGAGATACGAGTGCTACAGGTGAGAGATACGATGCTACAAGTGAGAATACGAAGTGCTCAGGTGTGAGAGATACGAGTGCACAAGGTGAGAGAACGAGTGCTACAGGGTGAGAGATTACGATGCTACAAGGTGAAGTTAAACGGAGCGCTACAAGGGGAGAATACGAGTTGCTACAGGTGAGGAGATACGAGCGCTACAAGGTGAGAGATACGAGCGCTACAAGGTGAGAGATACGAAGCCTACAAGTGAGAGATACCCGAGCGCTACAGTGAGGAGATACAGTCTACAAGGTGGAGATACGAGCGCTACAAGGTAGAGATACGACGCTACAAGGTTGAGAGATACGAAGTGCTACAAGTGAGAATACGAGCGCTACAAGGTGAGAGATACGAGTCTTACATGGTGAGAGATGACGAGCGCGACAAGTGAGAATACGAGTGCACAGGGTGAGAGAAACGAGCGCTACAAGTTGAGAAGATACGAGTGCCTACAAGTGAGAGATACCGAGCGCTACAGGTGAGAGAACGAGAAGATACAAGGTGAGAGATACGAGTGCAACAAGGTGAGAATACGAGTGCTACAGAGTGAGAAGATACGAGTGCACAAGTGAAGAGATACGAGCGTAAGGGTGAGAATACGAGCGCTTACAAGGTGAAGATACGAGTGAGTGTACCAGGGTGAGAGATACGAGCGCTACAAGGTGAGAGATACGAGTGCGATTACAAGGTGAGAATACGAGTGCCTACAAGGTGAGCAGATCGAGCCACAGGGTGAGAGATACAGCGCTTACAGGTGGAGAAACGAGTGCTACAGGGTGAGAGATACGACGCCTACAAGGTGAGAGATACGAGCGCTAACAGGTGAGAGATACGAGTGCTACAGGGTGAGAATACGAGCGCTACAGGTGAGAGATACGAGTTGCTACAGGTGGAGAATGACGAGCGCTACAAGGTAGAATACGGGTGCTACAGGGTGAGAGAACGAGCCTACAAGGTGAGAGTACGAGGGCACAGGTAGCAGATCCGAGTGGCTACAATTAGAGATACGAGCGCTACAAAGGTGAGAGATACGAAGTGCTACAGGTGTGAGAATACTGATGCTACCAGGGTGAGAGAACGAGTGCTAAAACAAGGTAGAGATACGACGCTACAAGGTGAGAAATACAGTGCTACAAGGTGAGAGAACGAGTGCTACAGGGTGAAGTACGAGTGCTACAAGTGAGAGATACGAGCGCTACAAGGTGAAGAGTACGAGCGCACCAAGGCTGAGAGGATACGAGCGCTACAAAGGTGAGAATCACGAAGCGCTACAATGAGAGAACGAGTGCTACAGGGTGAGAGGATGACGAGTGCTACAAGGTGAGAAACGAGTGCCACAGGGTGAGAGATACGAGCGCTACAAGGTGAGAGATGACGAGTGCCTACAAGGTGAGAACGAGTGCTAAGGGTGAGAGATACGAGCCGACAAGGTGAGAGATACGAGCGCTACAAAAAGGTGAGGGATACGAGTGCTACAGGGTGAGAGATACTGATCTACAAGGTGAGAGAACGAGCGCTACAAAGGTGAGAATACGAGCGCTACCAGGTGAGGGATCACGAGTGCTACAAGTGAGAATACGAGCGCTATACAAGGTGAGAAGATACCGAGCGCTTACAGGGTGAGAGATACGAGAGTGCTACAATGAGGGATACGAGTGCTACAAAGGTGAAGATACGAGCGCTACAGTGAGAAGATTACGAGCGCTAGCAAGGAGGATACGAGGCTACAAGTGAGAATTTACGACGCTACCAAGTGAGAGATACGAGCGCTACAGGGTGAGAGATACGATGCTACAGGTAGAGTACGAGGTACAAGGGAGAATACGAGTGCTACAGGGTTGAGAGATACGGCGTACAAGTGAGAGATTACGAGCGCTACGAAGGTGATTAATCACGACGCGCTACAGGTGAGAGATACGAGTGCTTACAGGGTGAAGATACGAGTGCGACAAGGTGATAGATACCAGTGCTTACAAGGTGAGAATACGACTTGCTACAAGGTCGAGAGATATCGGCAGCGCTACAGGTGAGAGATACGAGTGCACAAGTAAGGATACGAGAGATACAAGTGAGAGATACGAGTGCTAACAAGGTGAGAGATACGAGCGCCTACAAGTGAGGAGATACGAGCGCTACAAGTGAGAGATACGGCTGCTACAAGGTGAGAGATACGAGTGCTACAAGTGAGAGGATACGCGAGGCTACAAGGTGAGAATAGCGAGTGCTTACAAGGATGAGAGATACGAGTGCTACAAGTGAGAGATACGAGAGATACAATGGGAGAGATACGAGCGCTACAAGGTGAGAGATACGAGCGTACAAGGTGAGAGATACGAGCGCACAGGGTGAGAGATACGAGTGCTACAGGGTGAGAGATACGAGTGCTACAAGGTGAGAAGATACGAGTGCTTACAAGTGAGAGATACGAGAGATACAAGGTGAGAATACGGTGCACAATAGAGATACGAGCGCTACAAGGTGAGAGCAACGAGTGCTACAAGGGAGAGATACGAGTGCTACAAGGTGAGAGATACTGAGCGCTTACAAGGTGAAGATACGAGTCTACAGGAAGATGACGAGGCTACAAGGTGAGAGATACGAGGCTACAAGGTGAGAGATACGAGATATACAAGGTAGAATCACGAGAGAGTGATCAAGGTGAGAAATACGAGCGCTACAAGGCTGAGAGATACGAGAGATACAAGGTGAGAGATACGAGTGCTACAGGTTGAAGATACGAGTGCTACAAGGTGAGAGATACGAGTCTACAGGTGGAGAGATACGGAGGCTACAAGTGAGAGATGACGAGCCTACAAGGTGAGAGATACGAGTGCTACAAGGGAAGATACATCTACAATGGAGAGAACGATTGCTCAAGGAGATACGAGTGCTACAGGGTGAGAGATACGAGCGCTACAGGGTGAGAGATACGAGCGCTACAGGTGAGAGATACGAGCGCTACAGGGTGAGAGATACGAGCGCTACAGGGTGAGAGATACGAGTGCTACAGGGTGAGAGATACGAGCGCTACAAGGTGAGAGATACGAGTGCTACAAGGTGAGAGATACGAGTGCTACAAGGTGAGAGATACGAGTGCTACAGGGTGAGAGATACGAGTGCTACAGGGTGAGAGATACGAGTGCTACAAGGTGAGAGATACGAGCGCTACAGGGTGAGAGATACGAGTGCTACAGGGTGAGAGATACGAGCGCTACAGGGTGAGAGATACGAGCGCTACAGGGTGAGAGATACGAGTGCTACAGGGTGAGAGATACGAGCGCTACAAGGTGAGAGATACGAGTGCTACAAGGTGAGAGATACGAGTGCTACAAGTGAGAGTCGGTGACAGGTGAGAGAAACACGGTCTGGGCTCCCTGAAATGATATCAGTCTGGTATTGGAAAAATAAAAGTATCGAAAGCAGAAACCGAAAATAATGTTCTGTTTATGCAGGTTTTGATGCTGTTGGTCCCGGACACGATTAAAGGAACTTTGTCTCAGCTCAAATAATTGTTTCCCCATTTTGCCCAAATTTTATTCATTTATTTTACACATTTTCCACCATTTCCCTCCCCCTAATTTATTTAACATTTTTGGCCAATTGTTTCCCCACATTTTTGGACTATTCCATATTTTTTGCCACAATTTGTCCCATTTTCGCACATGTCTGGACATTGGAGCTGCATCAGTGACGTGCACCAGTCATCATGGAACAAATACAATAAACTTTATAAAAACAAGTCCCTTCTCTTTAGATGATTGGGATTTCCTAACATCTTAGTGTCATCGATCGTCTCGTGGTTAAAAAAAGCCCAAATGTTTATCAGTTGTGGATATGGTGTAAAGAGGCGGAGCCTCCAGCGTCCCGCACACACTTGCCCTCGGCTCATTCGCTCAGCGCTCTGTCCCATTCGGGGCTTTGTTCGCCCCTAAAAGTAAAATACATTTGTAAATGTTTTTTTTTTACCCGTGTTGCTTTTCTATCACCTGGATAAAGAATCAGGCATAAGAACCACGTGTTTAACCTGTTCATTTGACTTTAAACACGTTTTGATAGTCCTGAAGTGAGGCTCGCCTCCAATGCACTGCCCCTGACGACCCGAGGGGGCGCTGTGTCAGCGTTACACATTTCTACAAATCAAGTGAAAAACAGTCTGTTTATTATTCTGCATCAGAGGCAATGTAAACGTAAAGGAGTCAGTAAAAGGGAAAACTGATTAAACTGACATTTTCTGGATGAAATGCTGTAGACGAGTCTTTATGCTGAACATGTGGACACTGTCACGCCCCGCCCACGTGGAGCATCAGGGCACGAGTCACGTTCATAATGTCTTTTAATTTGTATTTGCAATATTGTGAGAATGTATTTTATGTTTAAATGTGTTGAATGCTATTTCAAAGTAAGAGAATATCAGAGACAGCATTTTTCCTGCCGTTTGTTTAATTATATTGGAGTCAAAGCCTGTGCCTCACCAGCAACAAACCTCAGCGCACGTCACTGAGTTGTGTGTTTGTGTGTGTGTTTGTGCAGGTTCCTGACACCTCTGTGTGTGTGTGTATTTATATATATTTGTGTGTGTCTGTGCAGGTTCCTGAGTGGATGCTGGATCACTGGCACCCGTCGGAAAAGGCCATGTATCCTGATTACTTTTCCAAACGCGAGCAGTGGAAGAAGCTCCGCCTCCAGAGCTGGGACGTGAGGTCAGAGTCTCCTCTACTTACAACACACACTTTAGTTTAAGAAAGAGCAGCTCCTTCTTGTCTCTGATGTACAGCTTCATGTTTGTTCTACCGTATTCCACCGACTTTAACTTATTTTATTTATTTATTGGTTTATTTGGTCGGGACAGTGCATGTTAATGAACATACATGGGTCTCATGCATGTAAACACGCCACACCGGATTGTAGCCACACTCTCAAACACACTGTCATTCATCCTGGCCTATTGTACATGTTTTTAGTGTTTTTAACTCACGCTGGAATAAAGAGTTCAGAGGCCGAACCTCCCAAACTCAGGCCCAAAGTCAGGCCTCACTCGCTCCAAATCCCAGGGTCGTTTACAAACCATCAGAAATAATGTGCTGCAAACTTCACATTACTTTGGGGTCAGGGTTAAAAGTAGAGCCCGGGCGATCAGCGCTGACAGACTCGATCTTAGACCCGATAGGACCACTACCTTAGCATTAGTGGACCTTGTAGAAAAATATCAAATGCTACAGCCGATAAACAATATGCTGTTGGTGTGTTCCTGGACCTAACCAAAGCTTTTGATACAGTGAATCATGAACTGATACTTCAAAAACTGTACAGATATGGGATTAGAGGCTTTTTCTTGGCTCCAGACGTATCTGAAGAACAGATCCCAGTATGTCCACACCAATGGCACTGATTCCCAGCTGCTGACAGTTACCTGCGGGCTGCCACAGGGTCAGTGTTGGGTCCATTTTTGTTTCTTATGTATATTAACGATCTTTGTTTAGTTTCAAAAACATTGAACCTTATTTATTCGGTGATGACACAAACATGCTTAGTTGTGGTAAGAATCTAGAAGCATTGATAGATATAGTAGAAAATTATTGTTAAAGAAGTGGTTTGATTCTAATAAGTTAAACCTTAATTTAAATAAAACCAAATGTATAGTCTTTTATTGTGCCATTAATGTGTGTAGAAATTTAAGAATAAATGATACTGAGATACGAGTGAATGAAATACATTTCTTAGAGTACTTTTAGAAATAAGCTTAGCTGGAAGCCCCATATAAACTACATCAAGGCAAAGCTATGTAACTCTCTTGCAATAAAATCTAAAGTTAAAGAACTTATATATTTATACTGTTCTCTGCTTCTCCCGTACATGACCCATGGCCTAGACGTTTGGGGAAACACTTACAAAACCAATCTTAATCCAATAAGTATCATCCAAAAAGAGCGATCCGCATTGTGAATAAAGTGTCTTACAGGGCGCATACAAATGAGCTTTTCATCAAACTAAAAGCACTCAAATGTAAGGATTTGGTTGAGTTTAAAACAGCACAATTTATGTATAACATAAGCCTTAACAAGTTACCTGTGCATATCCAGGGATTGTTCCAAAAACAAGACTGTGTTTGTAATTTCCGAAAGGAAGAAATGTTTCAAAAAACATCTGTGAGAACGAGAGCAAAGTTGGGATTAATGTGTGGAGTGAGTTGGACCAAGAGCTAAAAGACTGTAAAACCTTCATTCAATTTAAAATTCTTTTGAAGAAATCAATTATAAAAAAAATACATTGAGACTGGAGGCTAAGGATGCAAACTTAAGATGATAGATTTTTTCTTCTTTGTGACGAGCTAAAAACAAAAAAGTGTATAACTGCAGCATAAGACATTGGCCGGTTTTACTGTTTATGTTTTGTAAATACACTGGGAGAAGCGCAATAAGCTTTAGCTTCTGCCTATTCCATTTCAGACTTTGTTTATGTCGTCATCTGTTAAATGTTTAAATATTTGGGTATTATCATATCTCCGGATTCAAAAGTGATGAGACTTCCTGTTTTTTGGACCGGAAAGAGCTCAGTCAGAGCTTTATAAACCGAGCCTCACACACTATTTTCAACACGTCTTTGACCCTGATTTATGTAATATTATTTCTCCACATCATCTTTGGGGCCAGAGGTTCCTGCTTTAAACGACCTGAGGCTTTTTCAAACATGTTTTTAGATCAGTCTTTTACTGTGGGTTTAGTTTATCTTTACATTAGTTTGGTCTCGTTTCAGTCACAGAAACATGACTCGGATTCAGATTCAGTATTTTAGTCTCTGACTGTCCAGCTGCTTTAACCTCTGACTGTTGTGTCCAGGTGGCCCAGTTGGAGGCGGAGACTCCGGCCGACGGCCCGAGGACCGAGGCCCTTCCTCCGGCTCGACAAGAGGGCGACCTCCCTCCACTGTGGTGGCAGTTTGTGACGCGGCCACGAGAGAGGCCCATGTAGATCCTGCTCTTTACTAACGAGAGGCCCATGTAGATCCTGCTCTTTACTAACGAGAGGCCCATGTAGATCCTGCTCTTCACTAATGAGCCGCTCCTCGTCAAACTCTTCTGTACAAATGTAAAACCTTCGTGTCTAAACTCTGGTCTGACGTTGTGTTTGAGTCGACCTGATTCTAATAAAGAGAATAATAAACCTGTGTCTCCTGGTGATGGTCTGGGTTTGTTGGAGAAAAGACCTTTAACTGTTTTAACGTCTTAACGCCTGAACCAAATGCATCTCCTCCACTGTGGCTTTACCCAAATCAAAGCTCCTTGATACAAAGCGTCAAAAAGCGACGAAATCGAGGATAAAAACACAATAAAAGAGCAACAAAAACATGATAAAGCGTTGGAGAAACACAGTGAAAATGTGACTAAAATGAAAACAATGAAAAAAAGAAAAGTGATGGAAAAAGTGAAGGAAAATGACAACACGAAAAAGATTAATTTAGATTAATTTAGTAGGTCTTAGCTTTCAAATGAGCCGTTAAACTGGCCTATAGGCTGTAAGAAGCTTTTAGATTTGGGTAAAGCTGCACTGGAGAAAATGTGTTTGGTTCAGGTGGGGGTTAAGAGGTTAAACAGTGACATGTGTGGCCTGACAGTTTCAGTCATTCCAATAAAAACTCTGACATTGATTAAACTGAGCTCCTGAAACACATTTGGAAGGTTTGATGTTACTTTGTTCTTATAGCCAGACCTTATGGACCAGGACAAGGCCCATGTCATCGAGAGCAACAAATACCAGCGCTGGATCAGAGAAGCCATCGAGATCCGGAAACACGCCCCCCAGACTGTGAACCGGGTCGACTTTCCCACACCTGGGACACAGTTCTGAAGAAGTCGGCCTGCAGGTGGCGCTGTCAGCCTGATACTACAGGCAGGAAGACAGAGCCAAAAACTGTTTAAATCAGCTGAGCAGACACAGCAACAACAACCTCTGAGGAGCCCAAACCGTCAGGAACCAAAACTAACACTCAGGTCTGGCTATAAGAACTAAAGTAGCATCATTCTTAGACCTCATGAACCTCATTGGACTATTTTGAAGGTTTGTATTGGACTCCATCTTTCTTTATTTAGATTTGATTGATTTGAGCTATTATTTACAGTGCGTTATTTATAATATTTACATCATTACATTTACATTTTCACAAAAAAAAACAAGAATAAAAATAAATAACTCAAAAGGAGAAGGCCGAAGCAAGAAAGCTTATAAGTGCCTACTTGTTATGGTCTGCTCTATGAAATATTAAACACTAATCCTGTCACCTTTGCTTGTTGACCTTAAGTCTATAAAGCCAAAGCAAATGCATAAACTAATGATCAGAGACAAACCTATGATAAAAACTGAGACAAAAAAAACTTTAAACTTTGAGTGGTCTACAGACATTTAAAAAAAAAAGCTTATGGAGAAGATATATGTGAACATTCATGCTTGTTTCACCGACTGAAATACTGTGGAGACACAACTTACATAAACATCATTAACTCTTTTTTACCTTTAGTTTATGATGAATGTTGTATTAGTGGATGATTAACCTGTAGCTTTGCCTCGTCATAAAGAGTTACAGGAAAGAGCAGTTTGAATCAGAGTCAAAGTCCGTCTAAAGGAGCGTCAGACGCAGCCGAGCAGAGACACTGAGACACTGAGTCTCTGAGTCTCTGCAGTTCGTCCAGTCACAGGTAAAAACACAGCGTTCACATGAATGAGGTTTATCTCTGTGTTTAACGGCTCTGACTCTCCCCCAGGACGAGACTCGGAGGAAATGGCCGAAGGAAAAGCAAAGCCTCCAGAGGGCAGCACTGAGCCACAGCTCTATGGGACAAAGTGAGTTTGTTTCTTATTTAACCTCCTTCAAAGACGAATGTGACTAAACTCACTTTATGTTTCATGTTGAACAATTGCACTGACAATAAATCCATCCTGCTTCTAATAAACAGAGTGGATTATTCACAGATCTGTAATAAAACTCATGATAAGGCGTTGCCGTGGTAACAGATTGAGTAAAGGTTTTTAAAATGGTTCACTCAAAAGTGATGAATCTGACTGCACGGTTCTGTTGGACTTTGACTCGAAGCCTGAACGAAGGAGCTGTGACCAGACTGAAATCCCACAGAGGGTTTTCATCAGGGACGTCACAGAGAGCTCAGGTGGTGCTGAACCTTGCCCTTTGCCCTTTAAGTGCCCTGCTCACGAGCGCTTTTTACTTTACAAAACAAGTATTATTATTTGATTTGACTTTAATATTTGCCCTTTAAGCCGATATCTGCTGGAAATAAAACTTCACTGAACGAGGTCGGACACTCTACTTCATTATTATTAAGTCTATACCAACACTGCCTTAACACGCCCCCTGCTGGCCTGAGGCTGACTTCACATTTCAGATTCAAACATGAATCATCTTCTCTCCACAGAAGCAGATCTACAGCCTCAGTGTCCGCTCTGTCCATGAAGTTTGACAGGTCTAAAGATCCTCCTCTAGACTTCAGACGTGAACCTGCTCCAGACTCACGGTGAGAAACTAACCTGATGTGGAGTCTGTCCACAGCTAAAGCCGAGCCTGAACTAGACTGAGCTGGACAGAACAGTGAGTGGATCATTCACAGATCTGTGATTAAACTCATGATAAGGCGTTGCCACGGTAACCCATTGGAACAAATTGCTCTGGCGGCCATGTTGTGATGGTCGGTCCAGCTCCAGAACTCCTGAAACTAACAAGACTCTTCTGATTGTAGGATTTCTTAGTTTAGTTTATTAGTTTATTTGAGCAGTTGAGCAGTTGTGGTCATACCGCCTTTGCTCTGCCCAATCCCGTCAGATCTTGGAAGCTAAGCAGGGAAGGGCCTGGTTAGTACTTGGATGGGAGACCGTTTGGTAACACCAGGAAGCCTAGCGAATGTAGTGAGTGAGTGAGTGGTTGGTGGTGGTCGGAGGGGCCGATGGCGCAAACTGGTAGCCTCGCTTCTGTCAGTCTACCCCAGGGCAGCTTAAAGCGTCTTTGAGTGTCCAGAAAAGCGCTATATAAAACCGATGCATTATTATTATTATTATTAAAATTCTGCTCAAAAGGAGTGGGCTGAAGCAAAAGCTTATAAGCCCCACCCCCGACATCATTGAAATAAAAACAATTGATAAAATCACAATAGTACAGGGAGCATGTTACAAAGTACAAGACACAAGAGCAGGAACACAGCACACACACACACACACACACACACACACACACACACACACACACAACGTACCCTTTTGTGATTTAATAATAATAATGCCTTACACTTGTATTGCGCTTTACAAGCCCATATTACCAAGTTTCTCAAAGCGCTACACTGTCGTCATTATTCATTCACTCCATACTTGGTGGTGGTAAGCTACTGTTGTAGCCACAGCTGCCCTAGGGTAGACTGACAGAAGCGAGGCAACCAGTCTGCGCCATCGGCCCCTCCGACCACCACCAACCACTCACTCACTCACTCACTCACTACATTCGCTAGGCTTCCTGGTGTTACCAAACGGTCTCCCATCCAAGTATCGACCAGGCCCTTCCCTGCTTAGCTTCCAAGATCTGACGGGATTGGGCAGAGCAAAGGCGGTATGGCCACATTACCTGTTATAATTACATTATCAATCCTATATTAAGCAACATCATACTTTAATTTTTGATCTGCCCCACCGGCAAAGAGAACCTACAACCCACCAGAGCGGCCGTTTCAACACGGACCACACCCACAAAGCACCTCAAGAAATGTTCGTATACATTAACAGAATTTAATGGAATGGAAACACAACTGAAAGGAAACAGTACATGGTTTCCTCTTCATTTTTTTGATTTTTTTTATCTTGGAAGGTGGTCACTGATATCATTTATCATTAGTCCGTTGATTAATTCAGTTTCATTTCATTTGAAAAAATGTTGTCAGTTAGAGTAGCACTATGGGTTGTAATTCTACTCGGTTTACTTATTAGAGGATACAAACCTATAAGGTATTATAAATGTGTCCGTCTTTTTGTGTTTATTTGGATTTAACAGATCGATATTAAGATCTCCCCCCACAAACATGACTTTCTGATTTGAGCTTGAAAAGTGCTCCTCCATCCAATTAGACAAAAACTCTATGTCGGAGTCAGGAGTCCTATAAATACAACTTACAATAATATTTTTCTTTTTTCCCTTTCAACAGTAAGGCATTCAAGTACATCATCCACTGCCATAGTCTTATTTTCACTTTATAAAGTTTGAGTCTACAAACATAGCTACGCCCCCACCATTCTTGTTTCGTCTGTTCATACTTGTAAACTCATAACCTTCGATACTAATGGTGCGTTCCACTTGATCTCGGAAGCCGGAATTTCCGAGCTCCGACTTGGAAATTTCAACTGGAACGCGCACCAACTCCGTAATTCCGACTCGGAAACTCGGGACAGAATCAGCTCACCCGAGAAGGAGCAGTTAAAGATGGCTGTGCCCGACGTGACATGTAACGCATGCAAAGCTTCATTAAACCACGTTATTTGGCAGATGTTTCCCAAATAAACTTGTTAAATGTCAACACGAAACGGATAAGCTTTACTGCTCTCTTGCTAGCGTCTTATTAACGGTAAAAAAAAAAGAAAGAAAAGAAACTACTAGTGCTAAATGATCACTGTATTTACAACAATTATAATAAATATTACAATGAAGTTTCTCTGTAAACTGATTATGATGCTCGAACATGAACAACAAAGTTGTAACTTTTACGGACGTGTCTACCTCCGATGTTTCCGACCTGGACAACTGGAACGCTACAACTCGGAGATAACGTTTTATCCTGGTCGGATTTTCCGACTTCCGACATAAGTGGAACGCACCATAAAGTCCATGTTTAGTATCCATGTTTTCACGTCATGGCGACCTGATAACAGGAGGCGACCTCCCTCTCTCCTTGTGCAGCTGTGTTTTTTGCCTTTTTCTGCATTTGTGGTTTCTGTTCCACATTGTTTTTCTGGATACTTTTGTACGTCTTTGTCGTGTTTTTGTGGAGGTTTGGTGGATTTGTTTACTTTGAGAGTCTAAAATGGTCCTGAAGAAGCAGCTTTTTAAAGGTAAACAAAATGCTAGCTTATCAGCTAAACCCATTTGAGACCTACACATTTCTTCTTCTGAGACTCTGAAGAGGCACCAAGAGCTCCCCCTGCAGCTCAGAGGAGGCGTCACAAGAGGAGCTTTTCTCCCACTGGGTTTTGAGTTTTCCTCGCCGTGCTGGAGAGTCTAAAGGTGCGTACAGACCAAACGCTGACACGCCCCCAACTTCCATGTTAACCCTATGTAGACGCTTCGACGCTTCGAAGTGTAAGCAAAGCCGTCCACACGTATGAAGCGTAGCAAATGTGAGCAGATGCGGATAAACGTGCGTCAAAGCCAGTTAGAACAGCGCGGTACACGAGCAGGGAAGCCCGCCCACTGCTTCATGCACTCAAGTAATCACAATCTACACGTGCGTTCATTTACGCCTTGTTAACCAATCAGGGACTGGGCTCAAATAGTGAGGTCACCTGTTACCTGCAGCAGTGGAGCAAAAAGGGCAACGCAATATATGCCTTTCATAGGGGCGCCAATAGTGATGTGTCGGTCACGAACGATCCGGCTCTTTTGAACGAGTCTTTACAGTGAACGATATGAATGGGTTCATATTGTTTTTTATTCCTCTTTGGGGAGGGGCGTCACTTTAGTTGTGCTTATTTTGCGAAACAAAAGTCACTGCTGGAGTGGGGCAGAGAGGAGTGCAGAGGGACTGTCATCTCCACCCCCACGACTGAGCTCAAAGTGAGCATAAGGCAACAAGTTTGAGAAATAAAAGTCCTAATGAAATAATAAACACGGTTACAGAGGAGATCGCGTTGAAGCAAAACTCTTTCACTTGTGTTCTTTTCTCCCCTCTTGTGCGAGGGAGAGAGAGGGAGAGAGAGGGAGAAAAGTTACGTGAATGAAGCAACAGAAGCTTAATCGGGCGTGTGATTGTTTTTGGTGATAACAAACTCCAAATATCGATGTTATATTGTGTGAAATAGTGACATTTTCGTTAAAATAAATTCAGTTCAGAGGGTATTTATTTTCTTTAAAAATAAAGAAACAACCATCAAAGAGCTGTGTGTGTGTGTGTGTGTGTGTGTGTGTGTGTGTGTGTGTGTGTGTGTGTGTGTGTGTGTGTGTGGTGTGTGTGTGTGTGTGTGTGTGTGTGTGTGTGTGTGTGTGTGTGTGTGTGTGTGTGTGTGTGTGTGTGTGTGTGTGTGTGTGTGTGTGTGTGTGTGTGTGTGTGTGTGTGTGTGTGTGTGTGTGTGTGTGCGTGCACTTGCAAAACTTCACGCGCCGCAAACAGGCGTTTCTCGCGACTGTGAAGCGGCCATGTTTGGCGTCCAACTAGAGGCTGACAGAGCGTGGACGCACGTTCGGTCTGAACGCACCTTCAGGGATGAGCTCAGTCTGGACTGTCAGGAAAAGGCCATTCAAAAGTGTGGGGGACCTTCACAAGGAGTGGACTGAGGCTGGAGTCAGAGCATCAGGAGCCTCCACACACAGACCTGGACATGGGCTTCAGATGTTCCTCTGAAGCATCCTGGTCTTCCATAACACCTCAGCAGAGCCACAGGCTGAGAGCATCCATGCCACGCAACCACATTAAGGCGTCATTCAAGTAATAGGACTAAGGACAGATGCAGAGTTAGAGTTTTCTCTGTTTAAAATTACTTTTTTATTGATTTCATGTAATATTCTAATCTTCTGAGGTTTTGAATTTTGTTTTTTTTACAAACTGTTTAACAAAATGTTCAAAATTAAAACAAAGGCTTGACATTTGTCACTTTGCAGGTCATGAGTCTGTATCATATATTAGTTTCACATTTTAAACTGATTTAGAAATAAATTAACTTTTTCACGATATTCTAATTATCTGAGTTTCACCTGTATAACATAAGAAATATAGGTCTATATGTTTGTATGAGGGGCTTTATTTCAATTTACTTTTACATATTAAACTCACTTTCAGAAAATGTCCTCACTCTATTGGTTAAAAACTCGAACTGGTCCTCACAATGTCATAAGAACACAAACACACACACACACACACACACACACACAGAGAGAGAGCGCTGGGTGAACTGCTCTGTGATTGGCTGAAGCAGGTCACATGCTTTACTGGAATCTCCTGTTCTCTTTTGCAGCTCAGACTCCAGGCAAACTCTCCTCACAACGGTCTGATCCAGGTGAGTCTTTAGGATTGATTTATTCACAGTGTTTTCCATCAGTGCGTCTGTTTCAAAGGTTATGAACATAGATTCAGTGGAAACATGATCAGACTTATCTTTGTCTTTTACACTCATGACACTTTTCCTCATAGATTTCAGACAGAGTAACTGTGCAGCTTCTGTCCCACACGTTTCCTCCAGATTCCACTTTGTTTCAGAGTGAAGCCTCCAGACTTTGGGTTGTGTCAGTGTTGTTTCTGTCCACAGAGACGTTAAAGCCACTTCCTGCACTTGTATGTTGTTAATGATTAAAGGAGACGGAGGAATAGATAGTCCTCACTGATCAAGCCCACACTTGTTTTTCTCAACGTTGCAAGATAAATCTACCTACGGGTTCAAATAAAGCAACCTAAGCTAAGCTAAACTCTCCACAGTGAAATGTGCTCCATAAAAGAGAAGAGTCTGAATAAACAGCGACACAAACATGCAGAGTCAGGAGGAAACACTGCACTTCCTGTTTGTTAGATCAGGGTGAAGCTGCAGACCGGAGCCGCCTCAGATTCAGCACATCCATCACAGCAGAGCCGCCACAACAATATCAGATTTACAAGTTTGACTGAAACAGCTGCTAAGTTTTGTAAAATGATCTACACCCACAGTATAGAATAGAAATGATATATTAATAAGGTCACATTTAAACATATTAAAATACAAATGGTTTATTATTTCACAAGTGCATCATTTATATTCTGCAGTAACACGTCGCCTGTAATATGTAACAAAGTGGATCTAATCTAAATAAGTCACTCTTACTGTATATAAGGGTAAACTTGAAATAAAGAGATGTTTTTGGTTCAGTTGTTACATGAGCTTCCAAACAGCAGATGGCGCTGTCTTAGATCTGCTGTGCTGAATCTGAGGCGGCTCCGGTCTGTCCTTTACATAATGAGGTTTATCTCTGTGTTTAACGGCTCTGACTCTCCCCCAGGACGAGACGAGGAGGAAATGGCAGAACGAAAAGCAAAGCCTCCAGAGGGCAGCACTGAGCCTCCAGAGGGCAGCACTGAGCCTCCAGAGGGCAGCACTGAGCCTCCAGAGGGCAGCACTGAGCCCCAGAGGGCAGCACTGAGCCTCCAGAGGGCAGCACTGAGCCTCCAGAGGGCAGCACTGAGCCTCCAGAGGGCAGCACTGAGCCTCCAGAGGGCAGCACTGAGCCCCCAGAGGGCAGCACTGAGCCTCCAGAGGGCAGCACTGAGCCTCCAGAGGGCAGCACTGAGCCTCCAGAGGGCAGCACTGAGCCACAGCTCTATGGGACAAAGTGAGTTCAGTCCTTTCTTATTTAACCTCCTTCAAAGACAAAATGTGTTTAGAGACAAAGCAAAAACAGACTCTTCTCTCCACAGACGCAGATCTACAGCCTCAGTGTCCGCTCTGTCCATGAAGAGTGACTGGTCTAAAGGAAACGTTCCAGACTTCAGTCCTGAACCTGCTCCAGACTCACGGTGAGAAAGTCTTTACACCGTGGACAAAGGAGAAACAGAAACACCAGGGGTCTCATTTATAAAGCTCACGTACGACAAAATGAGGCCAAAACCTTCCGTACGAACTGTTCTGCGCCAAAGGTGGTATTTATAGAAATCAAACTGAACGTGAAACATTACGCCACACTAGGTTTGTACCTGGCGTACGCAGTCCACACTTTCAGAAACGCTGCAAACACACGAGGAGAGGCGAGGGAAAGCAGCAAGGGGAGGTCGGATTGAGGAAATGAAGTCTGGTGCACATTTTAAACTGCTCATTTCTTTATTTTCTACAGAAATGATTGAGATCATTAAAAATAAAATCTAGGAAATCAACCGTTGGCTTTGTGTAGTGTTTCAATCTTTCGTTTAAATACTTAATAAAAATATTGTAGTAATGTGTGACACTCAAAGACGTGCACGCTCATGTACGCTCATGCACGGACACCGGAGCGCACTGCCGCCGGCTGGAGAAGCAGGAAGGATCCGAGCCGCTCTGTGCTTTAACCAAAGTCTGACCAACTCCTGCAGAGACTGAGGGCTGGTCCAAGGCACAAGTCCATTCAGAGACGCTGCGTAATTACACAACCTCCCTTTCTCACCACCCGGACTCTGCTCCTCATTCACGCCCAAAGCGAACCCTCAGCCCCACTGCACGTACAGCTCAAACAACAATAGACTATCTGAGTGATTCAAAGCTCGCCGAGCTTATTCTGTAGTTTCAGGAAATGTGAGCTCCGTGAACAGCACTGGGAAATATCACAATCAGCGTCTAAAAGGCTCTTCTTTATGTTCTAGGGTTAGGGTTATTTCCAAGTGTTATTGATGAGACTCTGCCAGTAGGGTTACTGTGATCAGAGAAACAGCGGTAACATGTCAGTAACGATCCACCCGGCCTCCCTCTCTGCTGTGGTGTAGGCCCTCCCTCTCTGCTGTGGTGTGAGGCCCCTCCCTCTCTGCTGTGGCGTGAGGCCCCTCCCTCTCTGCTGAGGCGTGTGGCCCCTCCCTCTCTGCTTTGGCGTGAGGCCCCTCCCTCTCTGCTGCGGCGTGTGGCCCCTCCCTCTCTGCTGCGGCGTGTGGCCCCTCCCTCTCTGCTGTGGCGTGTGGCCCCTCCCTCTCTGCTGTGGCGTGAGGCCCCTCCCTCTCTGCTGTGGCGTGAGGCCCCTCCCTCTCTGCTGCGGCGTGTGGCCCCTCCCTCTCTGCTGCGGCGTGTGGCCCCTCCCTCTCTGCTGCGGCGTGTGGCCCCTCCCTCTCTGCTGTGGCGTGTGGCCCCTCCCTCTCTGCTGTGGCGTGTGGCCCTCCCTCTCTGCTGCGGCGTGTGGCCCTCCCTCTCTGCTGTGGTGTGTGGCCCTCCCTCTCTGCTGTGGCGTGTGGCCCTCCCTCTCTGCTGCGGCGTGTGCCCCTCCCTCTCTGCTGCGGCGTGTGGCCCTCCCTCTCTGCTGTGGCGTGAGGCCCTCCCTCTCTGCTGAGGCGTGTGGCCCCTCCCTCTCTGATGTGGTGTGAGGCCCTCCCTCTCTGATGTGGTGTGAGGCCCTCCCTCTCTGATGTGGTGTGTGGCCCCTCCTCTCTGATGTGGAGTGTGGCCCCTCCCTCTCTGCTGCGGCGTGTGGCCCCTCCCTCTCTGATGTGGTGTGAGGCCCCTCCCTCTCTGATGTGGCGTGTGGCCCCTCCCTCTCTGCTGTGGTGTGTGGCCCCTCCCTCTCTGCTGTGGCGTGTGGCCCCTCCCTCTCTGCTGCGGCGTGAGCCCCTCCCTCTCTGCTGCGGCGTGAGCCCTCCTCTCTGCTGCGGCGTGAGGCCCCTCCCTCTCTGCTGCGGCGTGAGGCCCTCCCTCTCTGTGTGGCGTGTGGCCCCTCCCTCTCTGATGTGGCGTGTGGCCCCTCCCTCTCTGCTGCGGCGTGAGGCCCCTCCCTCTCTGCTGCGGCGTGTGGCCCCTCCCTCTCTGCTGCGGCGTGTGGCCCCTCCCTCTCTGCTGCGGCGTGAGGCCCCTCCCTCTCTGCTGCGGCGTGAGGCCCCTCCCTCTCTGCTGTGGCGTGTGGCCCCTCCCTCTCTGCTGCGGCGTGTGGCCCCTCCCTCTCTGCTGCGGCGTGTGGCCCCTCCCTCTCTGCTGCGGCGTGTGGCCCCTCCCTCTCTGATGTGGCGTGTGGCCCCTCCCTCTCTGCTGTGGTGTGAGGCCCCTCCCTCTCTGCTGTGGCGTGTGGCCCCTCCCTCTCTGCTGCGGCGTGTGGCCCCTCCCTCTCTGCTGTGGTGTGAGGCCCCTCCCTCTCTGCTGCGGCGTGTGGCCCCTCCCTCTCTGCTGCGGCGTGGCCCCCCCTCTGCTGCGGGTGTGGCCCCTCCCTCTCTGCTGCGGCGTGTGGCCCCTCCCTCTCTGCTGTGGTGTGTGGCCCCTCCCTCTCTGCTGGGCGTGTGGCCCCTCCCTCTCTGCTGGGGTGTGGCCCCTCCCTCTCTGCTGTGGCGTGTGGCCCCTCCCTCTCTGCTGCGGGTGTGGCCCCTCCCTCTCTGCTGTGGCGTGTGGCCCCTCCCTCTCTGCTGTGGTGTGTGGCCCCTCCCTCTCTGCTGTGGCGTGTGGCCCCTCCCTCTCTGCTGCGGTGTGTGGCCCTCCCTCTCTGCTGTGGCGTGTGGCCCTCCCTCTCTGCTGTGGTGTGTGGCCCCTCCCTCTCTGCTGTGGCGTGTGGCCCCTCCCTCTCTGCTGTGGGTGTGGCCCCTCCCTCTCTGCTGTGGTGTGTGGCCCCTCCCTCTCTGCTGTGGCGTGTGGCCCCTCCCTCTCTGCTGTGGTGTGTGGCCCCTCCCTCTCTGCTGTGGCGTGTGGCCCCTCCCTCTCTGATGTGGTGTGTGGCCCCTCCCTCTCTGCTGCGGCGTGGGCCCTCCCTCTCTGCTGTGGGTGTGGCCCCTCCCTCTCTGCTGCGGCGTGTGGCCCCTCCCTCTCTGCTGCGGCGTGTGGCCCCTCCCTCTCTGATGCGGCGTGAGGCCCCTCCCTCTCTGCTGTGGCGTGTGGCCCCTCCCTCTCTGCTGCGGCGTGAGGCCCCTCCCTCTCTGCTGTGGCCCCTCCCTCTCTGCTGTGGTGTGTGGCCCCTCCCTCTCTGCTGCGGCGTGTGGCCCCTCCCTCTCTGCTGCGGCGTGTGGCCCCTCCCTCTCTGCTGCGGCGTGAGGCCCCTCCCTCTCTGCTGTGGTGTGTGGCCCCTCCCTCTCTGCTGTGGTGTGTGGCCCTCCCTCTCTGCTGTGGGTGTGGCCCTCCTCTCTGCTGTGGCGTGTGGCCCCTCCCTCTCTGCTGTGGTGTGTGGCCCCTCCCTCTCTGCTGTGGGTGTGGCCCTCCCTCTCTGCTGTGGTGTGTGGCCCTCCTCTCTGCTGTGGGTGGCCTCTCTGCTGTGGTGTGTGGCCCCTCCCTCTCTGCTGTGGGTGTGGCCCCTCCCTCTCTGCTGTGGCGTGTGGCCCCTCCCTCTCTGATGTGGTGTGTGGCCCCTCCCTCTCTGCTGCGGCGTGGGCCCCTCCCTCTCTGCTGTGGTGTGTGGCCCCTCCCTCTCTGCTGCGGCGTGAGGCCCCTCCCTCTCTGCTGTGGCCCCTCCCTCTCTGCTGTGGTGTGTGGCCCCTCCCTCTCTGCTGCGGCGTGTGGCCCCTCCCTCTCTGCTGCGGCGTGTGGCCCCTCCCTCTCTGCTGCGGCGTGTGGCCCCTCCCTCTCTGCTGCGGCGTGTGGCCCCTCCCTCTCTGATGTGGTGTGTGGCCCCTCCCTCTCTGCTGCGGCGTGAGGCCCCTCCCTCTCTGCTGTGGCGTGTGGCCCCTCCCTCTCTGCTGCGGCGTGAGGCCCCTCCCTCTCTGCTGTGGCCCCTCCCTCTCTGCTGTGGTGTGTGGCCCCTCCCTCTCTGCTGCGGCGTGTGGCCCTCCCTCTCTGCTGCGGCGTGTGGCCCCTCCCTCTCTGCTGCGGCGTGTGGCCCCTCCCTCTCTGCTGTGGCGTGTGGCCCTCCCTCTCTGCTGTGGCGTGTGGCCCCTCCCTCTCTGCTGTGGCGTGTGGCCCCTCCCTCTCTGCTGTGGCGTGTGGCCCCTCCCTCTCTGCTGTGGCGTGTGGCCCTCCCTCTCTGCTGTGGCGTGTGGCCCCTCCCTCTCTGCTGTGGTGTGTGGCCCCTCCCTCTCTGCTGCGGCGTGAGGCCCCTCCCTCTCTGCTGTGGTGTGTGGCCCCTCCCTCTCTGCTGTGGCGTGTGGCCCCTCCCTCTCTGCTGAGGCGTGTGGCCCCTCCCTCTCTGCTGTGGCGTGTGGCCCCTCCCTCTCTGCTGTGGTGTGAGGCCCCTCCCTCTCTGCTGAGGCGTGTGGCCCCTCCCTCTCTGATGCGGCGTGAGGCCCCTCCCTCTCTGCTGTGGCGTGTGGCCCCTCCCTCTCTGATGCGGCGTGAGGCCCCTCCCTCTCTGCTGTGGCGTGTGGCCCCTCCCTCTCTGCTGTGGCGTGAGGCCCCTCCCTCTCTGCTGTGGTGTGTGGCCCCTCCCTCTCTGCTGTGGTGTGTGGCCCCTCCCTCTCTGCTGTGGTGTGTGGCCCCTCCCTCTCTGCTGTGGCGTGTGGCCCCTCCCTCTCTGCTGTGGTGTGTGGCCCCTCCCTCTCTGCTGTGGCGTGAGGCCCCTCCCTCTCTGCTGCGGCGTGAGGCCCCTCCCTCTCTGCTGTGGTGTGTGGCCCCTCCCTCTCTGCTGTGGTGTGTGGCCCCTCCCTCTCTGCTGTGGTGTGTGGCCCCTCCCTCTCTGCTGTGGCGTGTGGCCCCTCCCTCTCTGCTGTGGCGTGAGGCCCCTCCCTCTCTGCTGTGGCGTGTGGCCCCTCCCTCTCTGCTGTGGCGTGTGGCCCCTCCCTCTCTGCTGCGGCGTGTGGCCCCTCCCTCTCTGCTGTGGCGTGAGGCCCCTCCCTCTCTGCTGTGGTGTGTGGCCCCTCCCTCTCTGCTGTGGCGTGTAGCCCCTCCCTCTCTGCTGTGGTGTGTGGCCCCTCCCTCTCTGCTGCGGCGT
This sequence comes from Neogobius melanostomus, assembly GCA_007210695.1. Lineage (NCBI taxonomy): Eukaryota > Metazoa > Chordata > Actinopteri > Gobiiformes > Gobiidae > Neogobius > Neogobius melanostomus. Next base: position 395,532 of record VHKM01000402.1, read on the forward strand.
GTGGCCCCTCCCTCTCGGTAAAACCCTCTCATTATCGCCTCATGTTTAGGTAAATCTCATTCATAAGTTACTTTGCATGTCCTTATATGGTGACATGGAGGCGTGCAGGGGGCGTGGCCTGAGGAGGGGTCATGTGACCACATTTCTGCTCCAGGTGAATCAGTGAAGGGGAGTTTACGTGGTGCTGCGCGTACATTTTTTTCTCCGTACGTGAAGTTTGGGTTTTGCTCGTACGGACTCTTATAGGCAGATTTTGTAAATGAGACCCAGGACAGATCTAGTTATCGACTTTAACCTCCTTCAAAGACAAATGTGTTTTTAGACAAAGCATAAACAGACTCTTCTTCTCTCCACTCACAGATCTACAGTGTCCGCTCTGTCCATGAAGAGTGACAGGTCTAAAGATCTTTCTATAAACTTCAGTCCTGAACCTGCTCCAGACTCACGGTGAGAAATAAACCTAATGTGAAATGATCTCCTTAAATAACGAGGCAGTGACTGAGACTTTGTTCTTTGGTTTGTTTATAAGTTCTCCACAGTCACATAAAGGATAAGGGCTTAAAGTGCAGACTCAGCTTTAATTTGAGGATATTCATCCAAATCAGAGAGTTCAGGATCCACAGCTCCTCCAAATCAACCCGTCTGTTCTGATCTTTGTTTAGTGTAACACCTACGCTGTGAGGCAAAGGACTGTAGGGTATGGACCAGGTCTAGATCTGAAAGGAGTGGTGTGTAATTCAAAATGAGAGCCAAAGTCAATAACTTTAAATGGAAAAAACGGCAATTTACTTAACATATAATAGACGATTAAAGGACAGACAAACAACAAACATTAATACTGGCACTTCTGTTAGTGTTAAGGTTTGTAAGAAAGGAAGGTAGACTCCAGGAGTGGCACCAGGAGATCTGCGCAAAGGAAAAATATTAGGATCCAAAAACAAGGCGTTTTCAATGCTACTACAAACTGAACACTACCGAGTAGACGTAATAATCTGGCAGGGATGTGGAGGGAGAACCAGGGTTTGAAGACTGCAAATGAGTGAGTAACTTCAGGTGTGTCTCATTCCCCTGGAGGAGCCAGCCACGCCCCCTGTCACACACGCCCTGCACAGAAACAGAAAAGGAGGGGAGCAGAAAGACAAAAACAAATCACTAACAGTTAGTTACCTGTTACACCTTTATATTGTTTACACCTTTGAGTTGAGTTCAATAAAATAAGTTTCACTTATTTCCTTATTTCAGTAAGTTTTGTTTTATGATGTCATTTATTTACTTTTGAATGTAAACCTATTTTTAAATTACTTTAATTTAAGTTTAATCTTTCAGGTTTATATGATTCACTCTTTTTAAATCAAACACGTTTTGTCACTTTAAAAATGACACCATAGGTACCCTTTAAACAAATAAAAAAAACAATTATCAAAAGGATCCAGTGAACATTTGGCTTGCAAAGCAATAACAAAAAGAAAATGGCTTCTAACTGTCCAAAAACTTAACAAAACTTAAATAGTCAGTATGTTCTGAGTTCAAGTCTGTGCCCTTTAACGTTCGCTCAAATCTGTTGGAAAAACTCCTCAAACCTTCGCCTGGGAGTCAGTGAGGTTCAGTTTTATTGACAAGGGTTTACGATGTATCTTTTTTTAGAATAACATTGTAAATCCCACTAATTATTTATGCAGTCACTATTTATATATTTATTGTCACATAGTTTTAAACTGTTTTAGCAAATATTTCATTAGGTAATTTATGAATATTTATAAGGTTATTTATTGTCATGTTTTGTCCAGTTACACCAGTGTTTATTTGTAATGAGGGTTTCATTAGCATTTTGCAGTTTTCTTAAATGTGCCGTAGAAGTATATATATATCCAGTTCAATGAGGAGCGCATAGTACCAACGCGCACCAGGGTTTGTTATGAGAATGATAAGCCCTGGTTCACCCCCAAACTCCGGCAGCTACGTAAGGAGAAAGAGGCGGCTTTCAGAAATCGAGACCAAGACCGATACAGACAGGCAAAATACCACTTTAGGAGGGAAGTGGGAAATGCCAAATCTGTATATTCAGCCCGTCTCCAACAGCAATTCTCCTCAAACGACCCGGGAGCAGTGTGGAGGGGCTCAAGGCCATCACGAACTATAAGCCCAAGGCCCCCCGGGCTCTGAACGACCTGTCCCTCGCCCAGGGTCTGAATACACACTACTGCCGCCATGAGCGCCCATCAGCTCCTCACTCTCCAGAGAACCCAGCCACCTCTGCCCCCCCCACCTCCACCACCACCATCAATGACCCCAGCACTTCATCAAAGGCCTCCACAGACCCTCCCTCCCCCCCTGCTCTCTCCATCCAAGAGGAGGAAGTGCGCCGGCAGTTCCTGAGACTGAAACTGCGGAAGGCCCCCGGGCCGGATGGCGTCTCCCCCTCCACCCTGAGACACTGCGCGGATCAGCTGGCTCCCGTCTTCACAGACATTTTCAACACCTCCCTGGAGTCATGCCACGTGCCGCCCTGCTTCAAATCATCCACCATCGTTCCTGCAGTTTGCCTACAGAGCCAACAGGTCTGTGGACGACGCAGTCAATCTGGCTCTCCACTTCATCCTGAAGCATCTGGACTCACCAGGAACCTACGCCAGGATCCTGTTTGTGGACTTCAGCTCTGCCTTCAACACCATCCTCCCTGGACTGCTACGAGACAAGCTCTACCAGCTCAGCCCGACTCCCTCTGCAGGTGGATCACTGACTTCCTGACGGACCGGAGTCAGCACGTGCGGCTGGAGAAGATCGTCTCAGACACTCGGACTACAAACACTGGAACTCCTCAGGGCTGTGTACTTTCCCCCTGGCTCTTCTCCCTGTACACAAACTGCTGCACCTCCAGTCACCAGTCCGTTAAACTGATCAAGTTTGCGGACGACACCACCCTCATCGGGCTCATCTCGGACGGTGATGAGTCCGCCTACAGGAGAGAGGTGGACCGGCTGGCGTCCTGGTGCAGCCACAACAACCTGGAGCTGAACGCCCAGAAGACAGTGGAGATGATCGTGGACTTCAGGAAAGACACAGCCCCACCGTCCCCCCTCGCCCTGACAGACTCTCCCACCCCCATCTCCATCGTGGACTCCTTCCGTTTCCTGGGCACCACCATCACCCAGGACCTCAGATGGGAGCCGACCATCTGCTCCCTCATCAAGAAGGCCCAGCAGAGGATGTTCTTCCTGCGGCAGCTGAGGAAACTTAAGCTGCCAACCAAGATGCTGGTGCAGTTCTACACGGCCATCATCGAGTCCATCCCTCACCCTCCCTCCACCTCCTCCATCACCGTGTGGTCCATCCTCACCTCCTCCATCACCGTGTGGTCCATCCTCACCTCCTCCATCACCGTGTGGTCCATCCTCACCTCCTCCATCACCGTGTGGTTCCCCGGCGCTACAGAACGGGACAAGCATCGACTGCAGCGCATTGTGCTGCAGCTGAGAAGGTGATTGGCTGTGAGCTCCCATCTCTCCAGGACCTGTTCACCTCCAGGACCCGGAGGTGTGTGGGTCGGATCACAGCTGACCCTTCTCACCCTGGACATGGACTATTCACCCCTCTCCCCTCAGGCAGGAGGCTACGGTCTATCCAGACCCAGACCTCCCGCCAGTTGAACAGTTTTTTCCCCTCCGCCATCAGACACATGAACAATAATAAGACCCAATAACCCAGTTACAGACTCATGGATGTATCTGCACTTGCACTGTGTGGTGTGTCCACACTTGGACCCACTGCTATCACTTATCACTTATCACTTAATCACTTTATCACTTTATCACTTTATATGCCTACGTCTGTTAATACAATCCCGCTGTTATTCAATGTCAATTTGTTGTTGTCTATATGTCATATGTCACTTTATTTTATCTTATTTATTTAATATTTTTCACGCATGCCCTTAATAGCCTTATAGTTTTAAAGTTTTTTAGCTTATTATTTATCTTAACTGTGTTATATGTTCTATGTCGCACGTTTGCACCGAGAAAAATTCCTAGTTTGTGAACCTGTTCTCAAACCATGGCAATAAAACCCATTCTGATTCTGATTCTGATTCTGATTCTGATTCTGATTCTGATTCTGAAGTTGAAATGACTTGATTAGACAGAACGGCAGTAAAGACCTGGCCCAGCAGCTCTGAGGAGCAGACCACGGGCTGCAGACGTCATGAACAAAACAAGGGCTGTAAAGCGTAATATGAGGACAGTGACAGGGTGAGGCTCCGACGGCTCTGGATCTGAAATGGAAAACACTGAGATACAAAGAACAGACTTTAAGGTTAATTCAAGAGTTTGGACGAATAAATCCTATGAAACATAAACTACATCCTCCTCATGTCAGAGTGCGAGACCAGGCTGTAACTCTTTATAAAATGTTTGTTGAGTGACTCTTGTCTGCAGCCCGTGGTCTGCTCCTCAGAGCTGCTGGGCCAGGTCTTTACTGCTGTTCTGTCAAATCAAGTCATTTCAAACCTGATCTCTGTGGCACATTTAAAACTACAGCTGAATAAAGCTCAGCTCACACTACACCACTAGGACACGCCACCTCTCTCTGGGACACGCCCACTGCTCTCTGAGACACGCCCACCGCTCTCTGGGACACGCCCACCGCTCTCTGAGACACGCCCACCGCTCTCTGAGACACGCCCACCGCTCTCTGAGACACGCCCACCGCTCTCTGGGACACGCCCACCGCTCTCTGGGACACACCCATCGCTCTCTGAGACACGCCCGTCTCTCTGAGACACGCCCCCCGCTCTCTGGGACACGCCCCCCGCTCTCTGAGACACGCCCCCCGCTCTCTGGGACACACCCATCGCTCTCTGAGACACGCCCGTCTCTCTGAGACACGCCCCCCGCCCTCTAGGACACGCCCCCCGCTCTCTGGGACACGCCCACCGCTCTCTGAGACACGCCCACCGCTCTCTGGGACACGCCCACCGCTCTCTGAGACACGCCCACCGCTCTCTGGGACACGCCCGCCGCTCTCTGGGACACGCCCGTCTCTCTGAGACACGCCCCCCGCTCTCTGGGACACGCCCCCGCTCTCTGAGACACGCCCCCCGCTCTCTGAGACACGCCCGCCGCCCTCTAGGACACGCCCCCGCTCTCTGGGACACGCCCCCCGCTCTCTGGGACACACCCACCGCTCTCTGGGACACACCCACCGTTCTCTGGGACACGCCCACCGCTCTCTGGGACACGCCCACCGCTCTCTGGGACACGCCCACCGCTCTCTGGGACTCGCCCACCACTCTCTGGGACACGCCCACCGCTCTCTGGGACACGCCCACTGCTCTCTGGGACACGCCCACCGCTCTGGGACACGCCCATGACTCTAGCACAGATGAATGTGTAGCTTATTTCAGATGTCAGTAAAAGAATGTTGGTTTCTTGCTCTGCTCTTTGATCAGCCTCAGACGTCTCCATCACCTGCATCACACACGAGCTGCTGATACTTTGTTCTGACTCAGTAAACGTACAACGGGCTCCTGTTGTTTGGCTCCTGAAGCTCAGTGTAGATCCAGCTTCACTTCTCAGGCTGAACAACCTAATGTTCTCTCCACAGAAGCAGATCTACAACCTCAGTGTCCGCTCTGTCCATGAAGAGTGACTGGTCTAAAGGAAACCCTCTAAACTTCAGTGGTGAACCTGCTCCAGACTCACAGTAAGAACTGACCTGAACACAGAGTCTCAGCAGCTAAACTGTGCTTTATGGAGGATTTAGTAAATGTGACCAGAGGGGATCTAACACGCTAAAGTTAAAGTTAACTTAAAGACAAACACAGGTTGGTCTAGCTCGATGATGACAGAGACATGATTATAGAAACGCTTTGGTTTATTTATAAATAAGTTTTCTTTCATAGTTCACATGTTCCACTGTAACAGATGTGACAGTCCATAAAATGTGCTGGTGATCAGAGTAACCACGGCCTTAACCCCAGAACTCCCGTGCTCGGAGCGCTGGATGTTTCCGCCGTAGGGAGGCCTGTAGATGAACAGTGTTAGAATCGTACTATACTACAGCCTAACTTTATAACACACTGGATCACATACCGGGGTATCACAGCTTCTGTCACACATGCACATACCTCAGGTCACCAACCACGTCGAGGTTAACAGAAAACACCCGTTAGCCGCAGCATGGTAAAGTGGATTTGGAGATTTCCGACCACTCATCCTTTACGATGCCTGTTATGGCTGATTTTCACTTTAGCTGTAAAACATTAACACAGCCGTCTTTAGGGCGTCCGCCGTTTGACTCACACAAAAAAAACTTTCAATAACAAAACCTCACATTGCCAGATTCAGTTTCCAATCTTTTATTTTCTTTTATATCAAAGTCCAAAGATCGTGTCGGTCGCCCTCCAAAACTAGTCTGTCCTCCCACACACCTGTCTCCCCTACTTGACCTGATGACCTGTGGCCTAGTTTCCTTTGACCCGCCCACTACCGCTATGAAACCTGCTAACATTTAGAAATACTTTTAGTAATTGGTAAACATCAAATATGGCTTTAATTAGGCAATTGTCTCATTTTAGTCCAAAAACGTTTAAACTATAATTCAGCTCTAACATCGCCTGTAACACGACTGTCGGGCCGTCGGGCTTGACGCTTTTACACGACGGCTGGATTAACGGCTTCCCACAGTGAGCCTCGCTTCTCGTGGCCACACCAGGCTGGCACCTGAACGGCGTCTGACGTCGGGGATGGGCCGACGGTGAGGGAGGAGAGAGAAATGTTTTATAGGCCAATTGGTAAAGGTGAACCTGCACTGCTACATAAAAATCAGCTTGTGATTGTAACAAATGTGATGTTAAAGACGTGCTCAGTGCTGTGTGTTTGTGTCACAGAGAAACAGAGTCAGAGCAGGACGCCTGGCCTCAGTGTGGAGACACAGGCAACAGTCCTGATCAGTGGGTTCAAGGCCCTGCACCAGGTGAGTCTGCTCAGTCTGAGACTCATGAACTACAGCAGGGAATAAGAGACCTGTTCATCAACATTAACAGGTGTCTGCCTCCTCTGTGTCCAGGTGAAGGTCTCCAGAAGGTTCTGAAGGACCATAAGCAGAGCCTGAGCAGCAGATGTGAGAGAGTGACAGAGGAAGTGAAGAATCAGGAGATAGAACTCTTCTGAACAGCATCTTCACTGAGCTGTACATCACAGAGGGCCTCAGTGAAGAGGCCAGAGCCCAACCTGAGGAGAGGAGTCTGGAGACACAGTCCAAGAAGAAGGAGGTCCAGGAGATCACCATCAGGTGCCAGGACATCTTTAAAGCTCTGCCCTCTGAGCAGCAGCAGGGGGCGCTGCAGCAGGGCTCCATCAGAGCCGTGCTGACTGTGGGCGTGGCTGGAGTGGGGAAGACCTTCTCAGTCCTGAAGTTCTGTCTGGACTGGGCCCAGGGCTCAGAGAACCAGGAGCTGCAGCTGGTGGTGCCACTGTCCTTCAGAGAGATGAACCTGGTCAGAAGGGGGCGCTACAGTCTGATGGAGCTGATCCAAGTGTTCCATCCAGCGCTGGATCCACAGGTCACTCTCATTTATATAAAGCTTTACTTTCTGAGGAGTTAGTCACAGTTTGATGAATATGAATCAAATCATAGTAAATGACTCTCAGCTGTTTATGTGGGATCATGGAGGGCAGAGTTTGCTGCAAACCACGCGCTCAAACATTTAGAAATGTGACCAAAATGACAAAAGGAACGTTAAGGAAATACAGTGTTAAGGTGTTTTCTGCAACATTTGGTTTGGTTGAAACAAACTGGAGGACAGTTCCCTCACAGCTACAGGTCATTTGGGCTGATGTGACTCCATCTGTCCAATAAGAGCTCTTTTAAAAGTCCATACGGTTCACTGGGGCAGTTGGAGCCATGTGAAGGTGAACTGACTCTGATTTAACCAAACATAAACTTATTTAACTGAAGCTTCTGTCTCAAACTGAACACAACCAACACAGACGTCTGTCTGGTGATAAAGAGGATCCACAAACAGAAAAGTGAGAAGAGGAAACGACTAAACTCTGATGGATCTTTGGTCACATTTTACAGCCATGTTTTAAAGTTAATCTGTGAAAACGTTCACACATGTGCAGACTGTAATTAGGGAGGGACGATAAACAATAATATGGTTAATCGTGATAAAAAAAAGCGTTTCATTGATCACTGCATGTTTTAATAATGGTGATCATGGTGCTAGAAGATAACGGCTAAATCCCCCCGACTCCCCTAATCAGAGCCGCTGTCAGGGCGAGTGGACAGGTGAACCAGGTGGATCTCAATCACTTTATCCTCAGGAGAAAGTCAAGTCTGAGTGTGGGATCTTTGTGGATCCACAGCAAAAGAAAACTAAGAGTAAACTCCCAGATGAGGAACATGTGGAAGAAAAGAGTCTGAGAGCGAACGCAGCTCCATCTGAGAGACAAACACCAAAGATACAGACAGACTTCAGGAACAGGCTTCAGTCAGAAGCTTTCTCACAGTCTGTCATCTTTACCAGGCAGCAAAGTCCATTGATTAATGTGATGCTCGTAGCACCACATGGCTCTGCTGGTGTTTCTTCTGTAATAATGATAACGAGCTGCTGACACCACCTGATTCTTGGATTATTTCCCATGTGGTTCCTTTGCGTTCATAAAGGGCCTTATTAAACCAGGAATGAAATGCTCTCGGTTGTAGCCGTGAAAAGATCAGCTGCTTTTTATTCTATACTTAAACTTTACTGCAACAATAGCAGACGATGAAGAGGAATATTTCATGATCCAGTTCATTTCTCTCATTTCTGCAGTTTCAGTGACTTTTTAAACCAGAGGCAAATATCGTGATAATATCATTAATCACAATTATTTTGGCCGAGATAATCGTGACTCAGAATTTGATGATCGTCCCTAACTACACTGTAAACCCAAATTAGTAATCACTAAAGCTGCGCATGGTAACTGATTGCACTGGGATGTCTAGTTTTTACAAAATCCAAAACCTAACAAATCAAGCTCTGTTAACATAAAGTCTTGTGTCCAAGATAATCCATTACTAAAGAACTCAAGGTTTTAAAACAAATGTTTACGAGTAACCAACTTAACCATTACTCGTGTATATCAGTAATCATTATTCATGTTTATCATTATTTATATCTCATGTTTATTAGTATTTATGTCTCATATTTATGAGAATTTATTACCATTGTTTGTTAGAATTAATAAATGTAAATAATATAATCATGTTTTTTAACATTACACAATAATAGACTGTATATCCATTGTTTCTTACATAAAATGACAATTACATTTTATTTCACAAATTTATTGCAAAAATAGTGCAATAGTAACATTTTTAACATTTAACTGTAAGTATTCCAGTCTTCTGTTACCAATAAGCACAGCGTTAAACATTGTTAACATTAATATAAAACAAAATCTGAGTACATCATTAATGTGGTCAAAGGACTATGGAACCCATGGATTAGACATACATTGTAACTCTTGTTCACATTTTAATGAATTATGTTTGTACTGCTAAATTTGTTTGTAGCCAGTTAACTTCTAGCTGCTAAATACTGTACATTTCAAAACACCAAACCTTTTGCGTCTAGCCCAAAATAGAGGATCTGCACCATTTAACATAAGTAGTTGATTTTTCAGTGTTTAAAGTCACGGTTTAAAAAAAAAAACCTGTTGAATGAACTGTAGGGTATTTCAGATTTTCTTGGGGTAGTTTACGTGGAGTCCATATGTGAGTTCAAAAAGGAGGCAGACAGCTTCTGGCAGGGTCATCAGCTTTTCCACAACTTCTGATGTTGAGGGAGAGGCACCTTCAGGATTCACCAACAAGATCCCAACGTCCATTTGGCCAAAGGACTCATCACCATCCTAAAGATAAACAAAAATATTGCCAGAAATATAACCATTAGTGAAAAATATTACTGAACTGCAACAGACCACCATTAAGAATGACAGAACAGGATCTACTTGAAGATTACCTGTGAGGTGTCTGAGGGTGCGGTTTCATATAACAAACACGTGGCAGATTCAGAACGTGTACTTAAAATTGTTTACAATCATAATTCATTTTGGCTATGCCAAAAGGTAATCTAGCTTTTTGTTTTGTGTTAAATTAAGAATATTTATGGACTGGCTGGAGCTCCTAACGTAAGCTAATTATGGCTTGTTCAAATTAAACAATGAATGTCAAATTATTAAAGATGCAGATTACAAACTAAATGTACAGTACACTTACAAAGCTAGATTTGAAGAACTCAGTGATTGTCTCAGAGTAGGTGACGAAGCCCTCTCAGTGCAACCGTTCTTTTTCCCCAGAGGGATCCAGAGACTGTAAGACAGAAAATGGATGATACATTAAAAGAAAAAAGTATTGCATACACTCAGACAGACAAGACAATTTGTGCTTTGTTGTTTTGTCCCTATTATAAAGTGTTACCTGCATTTGCTGCAAAAGCTTTGCCAAATGTTGACAATTTCCCACAATCCTTTGGAATTCCAGATAAATCTAAAAAAGCAGAAGAAATAAATTAGTTTGCTGTACAACTAGAAAGCAATGACTATACAGAATAGTTACGTATACCTGCTCATTAGTAAGTGCAGGCCAGGTCCCCACTCACAGAACCACTCTCTATTGAGGAAGATTCTGTGGGCCTGGTTTCCAGTGTCAGTTTTCGTGCATCAGCTTCAGTAAAGATGGCCCTCATGGTCCTTTTCTCAGGTGACGTCATCTAGAGGAAAGAAGTCACATCAGAGTTTGTATTATGTATGTAAGGAGAACTCTTATGTTTACTTGTATGTTTCAAGACAATGTAACGCCTGAGTGCTGCGATTTGACTGTCTCCATGATGTTGCCGCAAAGCTCAGAGATTTTTACATCAATCTCTTTTATCTGTTCAAATTCAGACAGTGCGTATTGGGCCTTATTGCAGTTGTTACCAAAGTGGGGGTTGGGGACCCCCTAAGTATAGCAAGATGATTTTAGAGACATTTTCTGTATTTAAAAAAAAAAATTTTAAACAGCATATTTTAGGGATATATCAAATATCTAAATACAGTATCCAAACTAACATTAATAAACCAGATTTTAAAATGTCATGCACCTGAAATTATTACAAATACTAATTACGTTTTACAGAAGGGGTCCTGGTTGATTATCAAGGGGGTTGCAGCCTGAAAGGTTTGGGAACCCCTGCCAAATATATATATTTGATACAGTAGCAGCCTAATCAAATGTGTTTTACAAAAGAAAAAGGACACAAAATTGAACGAACAAACAGCTAAAGCAAAATTCATGGCAACAGTGCCAGGAATCACTGTAATGCTACAAAACCAACAGCCCTGGGTTTGCACTGTTCCCTGTCAAAGTTACGAAAAATATAAAGCATGTGATAAATTATTCTGTACGCAGCAGAAAGCTAACATTACCGATGGCTACCACTAATATTAGCCGTAGTCTGTTGGTGGCAGTCAGCCTTACGTTCACTACAAGCACTTTTCAGTCCCAAAAGAATAACCACAAAGCACTCTCAGATATCATCGACTAGCAGCTTGGGGCTAAATTGTGAGGTTGACTTCGCGGTGAAATATTATCACTAACGTTAACGTGCGCACGTTTAAAATGTTCCTTTACTTAGCAAGCTGAAATATTATGATAACGGAACAAAATGTGTGCACTTACCATGTGTTGATAAACTATGAACCAGACTGGCGCTGATTCCTCCACTTCATCTCATGAGCTCTGGTACATGCGATCTGCAGCCAACAGTCTGAAGAGGCTCCTGTTTGAATTTACCGGTCATCAAGCCCCGCCCCAAACCCGGTAAAACATGTAAATGTGAGGTGTCTCCGCTCAGAGCCATTAGTATAGCAAATACTCGTTTTAAGTAGTTTACAATTCACATTTGGTTTAGTAATGGTCCCGCCTTTTGCAAAATAATGAAAAGATTAGTATTGATAGCTTGACTTATTATGTGAAAGAAAATTTGGGTTTACAGTGTACTAATATTTGAGAAGATAAGAGTTAGCTCTGTCCTACTTTTGACCCGCGGTGATGACGGTAATGGCCTCCGTCTAGTTCCAGAAGTAATAAAACATCTTCCGCTGCCTCGTCTGTCGCTGAGCCCAGTTTGGTCAGACATAATAGTAAAGTCCAGACATGGCTCCATTTCTGTTTATGAGTTACATGTTACAGATCAGGGAGAAACTTGTCCTTTGTACTTACACTTATTCATGTCACAGCGCCTCCTCCTGGTGAGACGGACGTTCTGTTTTCAGGAGGTTTTGTTTGACCTTAAGTGTTTTGTGAAACTGAGCCTTATCAGCCCAAAACAAGGTTTACACTTTAGTCCTAAATCAAACATGTGTGAATGAGCCTTAAATGTTTCTCTGACCCACAGACTCTGTCCGTCTGTAAACTCCTGTTCATCTTTGACGGCCTCGACGAGAGCAGACTGTCTCTGGACTTCAGCTGTGAGCTCATCTCTGAGGTCACACAGAGGACAGAGGTGGGCGTACTGTTGGTGAACCTCATCAGAGGCGCTCTGCTTCCTCACGCCCTTATATGGATCACCTCCCGCCCAGCGGCGGCCCATCAGATCCCAGCGCGGTGCGTGCACAGAGTCACGGAGGTCAGGGGCTTCATCACTGACCCACAGAAGGAGCAGTACTTCAGGAAGAGGTTCTCAGATGAAGAGCAGCTTCAAACAGTCCTGTCCCACCTCAGAACCTCCCGCAGCCTCCACAACATGAGCCAGATCCCAGTCTTCTGCTTGATCACCTCCACAGTCCTGGACCACGTGTTGAGAACCCATCAGAGCGGACCACTGCCCCAGACCCTCACAGACATGTACGCACACTTCCTGTTGGTGCAGATGCACAGGAAGAGGAAGTACAAACCACTGCACAGGAAGAGGAAGTACAAACAGACACAAACAGAGGTCAGGTCTGAGACATGGGGGCTGACAGAGGCCGACACAGAGCTGCTCCTGAAGCTGGGGAGACTGGCCTTTGAGCATCTGCAGACAGGAAACATCATGTTCTACAGAGAAGACCTGGAGCAGGTGGGTCTGGACCTGAGCGAGGCCTCGGTCTACTCCGGACTCTGCACTGAGATCTTCAAACGAGAGAGTGTCTTCAACCAGTCAGTCTACTGCTTCATCCACCTGAGCGTGCAGGAGTTTCTGGCAGCCGTTTACCTGCACCACTGCTTAGAGAACAACCAGGAGGTGGTCAGAGAGTTTCTTGGCTTCAGTGAGGATGAAGAGGGAGATGAGGATGAAGAGAGAGATGAGGATGAAGAGAGAGATGAGGATGAAGAGGGAGATGAGGATGAAGAGGGAGATGAGGATGAAGAGGGAGATGAGGATGAAGGAGGCGAAGGAACAAGCTCAAGTCCAAATAAGTTCCTCAGAGCATCTCTTGAAAAGTCCCTGCAGAGTCCAAACGGCCACCTGGACCTGTTTGTGCGGTTCCTTCATGGCCTCAGTCTGGAGTCCAACCACAGACTTTTAGGAGCTCTGCTGAGTCCAATCGACCAATCAGAAATCACAGAAGTCATTACAACCTTAAAGAGATGAACTCATGGGACGTCTCTCCCGACAGAAGCATCAACATCTTCCACTGTCTGATGGAGCTGAAGGACCAGTCTGTGCAGCAGCAGATCCAGGACTTCCTGAAGTCTGGAGGTGGATCTAAGGAGGAACTGTCTGATATCCAGTGCTCGGCCTCTGGCCTACATGCTGCAGATGTCAGAGCAGGTCCTGGAGGAGCTGGACCTAAAGAAGTACAACACGTCTCGTCAGGGTAAACTGAGACTGATCCCAGCGGTGAGGAACTGCAGGAAGGCTGTGTGAGTCCTCAGTCACAGACAGCAGCTTCACAGACCTGTTATAATCACTCACATGTCGCTCTAACATCTGTTACAGGTTTTATCGCTGTGGACTCTCAGATCTTCACTGTGAAGTGGTGGCATCAGCGCTGAGCTCCAGCCCCTCCCACCTCAGAGAGTTGGATCTGAGTGAAAATAAACTGAGTGACTCCTCAGTGTCTGCGCTGTGTGCTGGTCTGAAGAGTCCTCACTGTCAGCTCTCCACTCTCAGGTCAGTGCTGTGTCTGAGGACATCAGTGTCAGGTCTGTGACGTCCCTCCTCCACTCTCCTCATCCTTTAATCACTGAAACTGAGTCCTGCTCCAAAACAGAGTCTCAGATGTTCAGCTGTAGCTACAGAAACTCCTCTGACTTTACTCTGGACTTTAATCACTTCATTTATTCTTTATTCAGATTGTGGAGGTGTGGTTTGTCAGAGATCAGCTGTTCCTCTCTGGCCTCAGCTCTGAAGTCCAACCCCTCACATCTCACTGAGCTGGAGCTGGATAGTAACAATCTGTCTGACTCAGGAGTGTCTCATCTGTGTGATTTCCTGCAGAGGTCAGACTGTCGCCTGCAGACTCTCAGGTCAGTTCACTGTCTCTGTGTCAGGGCTCAAGTTTCACACAAACTATGAACAAAACAATATTAGTGATTTGTTTTTGTTTTGTTTATGACAAAAATACATTTCCACAAGAATGAAAACCTACAAGTTTATCCTACAGACTTTTACAACATTTACAGTGAGAACCAGATGTTTACATACACTTTGCATTTTTTCTCACTGTCTGACATGAAACCAGAATTAACTTTTATATTTTTAGGTCAATTAGAATTTAACCCTTATGTCATCATATGTACATTTTTGTACATTTAGCAAGATTTTTTTTTTCATTTATGACCAGTTTGTCAGTGTTGCAGCTTGAGACGTGGATTTCTGCAGAAAATGTTATTTTGAGGCAAATTTTCAGAATCCAGTGTTTGTTTTTCTCTCATGTCTTTATATTGGAGATCTGCATTTTCTATACGTGCGCCCCCTAGTGTACAAACATGTACACGCTTTTCAAACTGCTATAAAAAACACACTTTCATCTTTTTTTCTTTTTTTGTCATAAATCTGAAGAATCACTTCTCACCTTCTCAAAACCAAACATGTGATTTATTTGGTGTTTAACCCTTTATATGCCAGTTTGAAAACAAACACTTTGAAGTTTGTGAACAACATAAAAACCTCATTATGTTTATAATAATGAACAGTAGAGAGCTGGGGCTTTGGTGGATTTTAGGGCCTTGTGTCAAAGATGAGCCAAAAATAGATTTGAAGCATTTGTAGTTTTTCTGTAGTGAGAGATTTACAACTTTCCATACGTTCGCCCCTAGTGTACAAACATGTACACGCTTAAAAACAGCCATAACATCTGCATTTTTCAATATTTTTTCCACTTCTTTTTGCATAAATCACATGAACTACTGGAAACTTTCCCAAAACTACCAAACATGTCATAATGTTCTGGATTTTAACCCTAAAAATCCCAGTTTCAAAACTTAAAACTGAAAAAAACACAAAAGTGTGATTATATTTGTAATAATAAAATGTAAAGAGCTGAGGCTTTGTTTCCAGAGCCGTGTTTGTGTCACAGATGAAGTGAAATGGATTTGATGCATTTATAGTTTTTCTGTAGTGGACGATTCTTTATTTGAAAATGGCAGCGGCTGAAACAGCCCCATTGACTTCCATTATAAACACATGTTTTTCTTTGTTTAAAACTTCACTTTTTACAATGTCAGCATTTCATTTGGAAGAAAAGGAATGAATTTGAACATTTTTACTGAATTTCATCAGATTGGACCTCATTCCCATTGTTGGCACATGAATAAAATCACTGTATTTGTTCCTATTGAATATAATGGAAATAAGGCATTTCCAATGGACTTTACCCTGAAAACTTCCATTTTTAAATCTCACTGAAATACGGCATAAAATCACTCAATCTGTGACATCAGGGTTTCATTTGGAAGAAAATTAGTGACATTTGACATTTTTACTGTATTTCATAAATTTCAACTTTTTTGACAGTTGGCCAGTGTTGTTTCATATTCTACAGTTTGTAAACTCTGTGTTTATGTGATAACAGGAGCGCGGTGGGCGGAGCCTAAACTCATGTTTGAGTTTTTTTGTGCAAAAATATGAATTAGCTGAAAGTGACCTCAACACACAAAATAACCTGGACAAAGAGCTGCAGTCTGGATTTATTCTCGTGTTTCCCTCAGGTTTACAAACATGGCCTCGTTTTCAACAGAGACTTTTCTGCTTCAAAACTAACCACTGATTGTGACACTGAGCTTTTTTAGTGTCTAAGATTTCTAAACTGTAAGAATCTTTACACTAAACATTATTGTCGATAAATCACTTGTTAATTTTAAAATGATTCATATATTTTATAGGAAACACAAAGGCAAACAAATCCTATAGTTTCCCCTCGGCCACAGCTTCAGTATAAGCTGACTGAAGATACAGCATCTGTGTACAATGTTAGAAAAGTGGAACATTCTGAAATGCAGTGGAAATGTCAAATTCAACTCCTTTTCTTCCAAATGAAACACTGACATCACAGATATGTTACTTTGTCCTGTATTGCAGTGAGATTTAAAATCTGAAGTTTTATGTCAGAAAAGTCCCAGGTTCTGCCAAGGCCCCATTATATTCTAATGGGAAAATACCACAATTTCATTCATCTGCCGACAATAGGAACAAAGTCCAAACTGAAAACATACAGTCAAAATGTCAAATCTGACTCTTGTTCTTCAAAATGAAACGCTGACATTATAAAATATATGACTTTTATAAGGTGACAGGAGAGCAAAGAAGATTGTAAGTCATGAATGTGTTTATAATGGAAGTCAATGGAGACAAGAACATTTTGACATAAAGAATCGTCCACTACAGAAAAACTACAAATGCTTCAAATCCATTTTGGTCCAAACTTTGACACATCCAAGGCTCTAAACACCAAAGCCCAGCTCTCTAATGTTTATTATTCAGAACATATTCAAGTGTTTATGTTTTTAGTTTGACATTTTACAAAGTTTACATAATAAAACTGGCATTTAAAGGGTTAAAATCCATAAAATTATTGAATGTTTGGTAGTTTTGGAAAGACAAGTAGTTCAAGAGATTTATGCAAAAAAAAGTAGAAACAAAAAGACTGTGGTGATTTTATGGCTGTTTTAAGGCGTGTACATGTTTGTCCACTAGGGGCGAACGTAAGAACATTAAAGGATGACATAAGGGTTAAAAAATATTTCTATTTGTCAAATTCCAGAAGAATGAGAGATAGAATTTTCTGTGTTACTTTTTACAAAACCAAAAGTTTACATACACTAACACACACTCACCTGGAGTCCAGGTGAGAGAGGTCTGCTCTGGGTAGCCATCATTTTTGTTGACCACACCTATTCCATTTATCATTTTTGTCCCTTTATCCTTTTGGTTTTCCTTCATTCTGTCAGATTCATCCTAATGTGCTGTTATAGCTTTGTCCTTTTTTACGTAATAAATGCACGAAAACATTACTCTGGATCTCACAGTATTTGTCACAATAGCCTCATTACACGTCACAAAACTATAGACCCAGCCTCAGATCCTCTCCACGGCTAAAAGGTTTGTACGGAAGCCACAATACATTTGTCACAGTGTTTAATATATATATATATATATATATATATATATATATATATATATATACATACACACACACACACACACACACACACACACACACACACACACACACACACACACACACACACACACACACACACACACACACACACACACACACACACACAGTTTTAGACAAGAAATAATATAGTTTTTCTTATTAACTCTTCAGTTTGGATTCTTCTCATGACTTTTATTTTCTGTTTTATCTCTGGACTTTAATCTCTTCATTTATTCTTTATTCAGATTGAGGTACTGTGGTTTGTCAGAGATCAGCTGTTCCTCTCTGGCCTCAGCTCTGAAGTCCAACCCCTCACATCTCACTGAGCTGGTGCTGGGTGGTAACAAAGTCCTGTCTGAGTCAGGAGTGTCTCATCTGTGTGATTTCCTGCAGAGGTCAGACTGTCGCCTGCAGACTCTCAGGTCAGTTCACTGTCTCAGGTTTCACACAAACTATGAACAAAACAGTTTTAATGATTTGTTTTTGTTTTGTTTATGACAAAAATACATTTCCTGAAGAATGAAAACCTACAAGTTTATCCTACAGACTTTTACAACATTTACAGTGAGAACCAGATGTTTACATACACTTCATAAAAAGACACATTTGGATTTTTTTCTCACTGTCTGACATGAAACCAGAATTAACATTTATATTTTTAGGTCAATTAGAATTTAACCCTTATGTCATCCTATGTACATGTTTGTACATTTTGCAAGATTTTTTTTTTTTCATTTATGACCAGTTTGTCAGTGTTGCAGCTTGAGACGTGGATTTCTGCAGAAAATGTTCTTTTGAGGCAAATTTTCAGAATCCAGTGTTTGTTTTTCTCTCATGTCTTTTATATTGGAGATCTGCATTTTCTATACGTTCGCCCCCTAGTGTACAAACATGTACACGCTTTTCAAACTGCTATAAAAAACACACTTTCATCTTTTTCATTTGTTTTCTTTTTTCTCATAAATCTGAAGAATCACTTCTCACCTTCTCAAAACCAAACATGTGATTTATTTGGGGGTTTAACCCTTTATATGCCAGTTTGAAAACAAACACTTTGAAGTTTGTGAACAACATAAAAACCTCATTATGTTTATAATAATGAACAGTAGAGAGCTGGGGCTTTGGTGGATTTTAGGGCCTTGTGTCAAAGATGAGCCAAAAATAGATTTGAAGCATTTGTAGTTTTTCTGTAGTGAGAGATTTACAACTTTCCATACGTTCGCCCCCTAGTGTACAAACATGTACACGCTTAAAAACAGCCATAAAATCTGCATTTTTCAATATTTGTTTCCACTTCTTTTTGCATAAATCACATGAACTACTGGAAACTTTCCCAAAACTACCAAACATGTCATAATGTTCTGGATTTTAACCCTAAAAATCCCAGGTTCAAAACTTAAACCTGAAAAAACACAAAAGTGTGATTATATTTGTAATAATAAAATGTAAAGAGCTGAGGCTTTGTCTGTTTCCAGAGCCGTGTTTGTGTCACAGATGAAGTGAAATGGATTTGATGCATTTATAGTTTTTCTGTAGTGGACGATTCTTTATTTGAAAATGGCAGCGGCTGAAACAGCCCCATTGACTTCCATTATAAACACATGTTTTTCTTTGTTTAAAACTTCACTTTTTACAATGTCAGCATTTCATTTGGAAGAAAAGGAATGAATTTGATTTTTTTTACTGAATTTCATCAGATTGGACCTCATTCCCATTGTTGGCACATGAATAAAATCACTGTATTTGTTCCTATTGAATATAATGGAAATAAGGCATTTCTAATGGACTTTACCCTGAAAACTTCCATTTTTAAATCTCACTGAAATACGGCATAAAATCACTCAATCTGTGACATCAGGGTTTCATTTGGAAGAAAATTAGTGAAATTTGACATTTTTACTGTATTTCATAAATTTAAACTTTGTTTGACAGTTGGCCAGTGTTGTTTCATATTCTACAGTTTGTAAACTCTGTGTTTATGTGATAACCAGAGCGCGGTGGGCGGAGCCTAAACTCTTTTTGAGTTTTTTTGTGCAAAAATATGAATTAGCAAAGTGACCTCAACACACAAAATAACCTGGACAAAGAGCTGCAGTCTGGATTTATTCTCGTGTTCCCTCAGGTTTACAAACATGGCCTCGTTTTCAACAGAGACTTTTCTGCTTCAAAACTAACCACTGATTGTGACACTGAGCTTTTTTAGTGTCTAAGATTTCTAAACTGTAAGAATCTTTACACTAAACATTATTGTCGATAAATCACTTGTTAATTTTAAAATGATTCATATATTTTATAGGAAACACAAAGGCAAACAAATCCTATAGTTTCCCCTCGGCCACAGCTTCAGTATAAGCTGACTGAAGATACAGCATCTGTGTACAATGTTAGAAAAGTGGAACATTCTGAAATGCAGTGAAATGTCAAATTCAACTCCTTTTCTTCAAAATGAAACGCTGACATCACAGATATGTGACTTTGTCCTGTATTGCAGTGAGATTTAAAATCTGAAGTTTTATGGCAGAAAAGTCCCAGGTTCTGCCAAGGCCCCATTATATTCTAATGGGAAAATACCACAATTTCATTCACCTGCCGACAATAGGAACAAAGTCCAAACTGAAAACATACAGTCAAAATGTCAAATCTGACTCTTGTTCTTCAAAATGAAATGCTGACATTATAAAATATATGACTTTTATAAGGTGACAGGAGAGCAAAGAAGATTGTAAGTCATGAATGTCTTTATAATGGAAGTCAATGGAGACAAGAACATTTTGACATAAAGAATCGTCCACTACAGAAAAACTACAAATGCTTCAAATCCATTTTGGTCCAAACTTTGACACATCCAAGGCTCTAAACACCAAAGCCCAGCTCTCTAATGTTTATTATTCAGAACATATTCAAGTGTTTCTGTTTTTAGTTTGACATTTTACAAAGTTTACATAATAAAACTGGCATTTAAGGGTTAAAATCCATAAAATTATTGAATGTTTGGTAGTTTTGGAAAAACATCAAGTAGTTCAAGAGATTTATGCAAAAAAAAGTAGAAACAATAAGACTGTGGTGATTTTATGGCTGTTTTAAGGCGTGTACATGTTTGTCCACTAGGGGGCGAACGTAAGAACATTAAAGGATGACATAAGGGTTAAAAAATATTTCTATTTGTCAAATTCCAGAAGAATGAGAGATAGAATTTTCTGTGTTACTTTTTACAAAACCAAAAGTTTACATACACTAACACACACTCACCTGGAGTCCGGATGAGAGAGGTCTGCTCTGGGTAGCCATCATTTTTGTTGACCACACCTATTCCATTTATCATTTTTGTCCCTTTATCCTTCTGGTTTCCTTCATTCTGTCAGATTCATCCTAATGTGCTGTTATAGCTTTGTCCTTTTTTACGTAATAAATGCACGAAAACATTACTCTGGATCTCACAGTATTTGTCACAATAGCCTCATTACACGTCACAAAACTATAAGACCCAGCCTCAGATCCTCTCCACGGCTAAAAGGTTTGTACGGAAACCACAATACATTTGTCATAGTGTTTAATATATATATATATATATATATATATATATATATATATATATATATATAGTTTGGATTCTTCTCATGACTTTTATTTTCTGTTTTATCTCTGGACTTTAATCACTTCATTTATTCTTTATTCAGATTGGAGGACTGTGGTTTGTCAGAGATCAGCTGTTCCTCTCTGGCCTCAGCTCTGAAGTCCAACCCCTCACATCTCACTGAGCTGGAGCTGGGATGGAACAAACACCTGTCTGAGTCAGGAGTGTCTCATCTGTGTGATTTCCTGCAGAGGTCAGACTGTCGCCTGCAGACTCTCAGGTCAGTTCACTGTCTCTGTGTCAGGGCTCAAGTTTCACACAAACTATGAACAAAACAATATTAGTGATTTGTTTTTGTTTGTTTATGACAAAAATACATTTCCAGAAGAATGAAAACCTACAAGTTTATCCTACAGACTTTTACAACATTTACAGTGAGAACCAGATGTTTACATACACTTCATAAAAAGACACATTTGTATTTTTTCTCACTTTCTGACATGAAACCAGAATTAACTTTTATATTTTTAGGTCAATTAGAATTTAACCCTTATGTGATCCTATCTACATGTTTGTACATTTAGCAAGATTATTTTTTTCATTTATGACCAGTTTGTCAGTGTTGCAGCTTGAGACGTGGATTTCTGCAGAAAATCTTCTTTTGAGGCAAATCTTCAGAATCCAGTGTTTGTTTTTCTCTCATGTCTTTTATATTGGAGATCTGCATTTTCTATACGTGCGCCCCCTAGTGTACAAACATGTACACGCTTTTCAAACTGCTATAAAAAACACACTTTCATCTTTTTCATTTGTTTTCTTTTTTTCTCATAAATCTGAAGAATCACTTCTCACCTTCTCAAAACCAAACATTTGATTTATTTGGGGGTTTAACCCTTTATATGCCAGTTTGAAAACAAACACTTTGAAGTTTGTGAACAACATAAAAACCTCATTATGTTTATAATAATGAACAGTAGAGAGCTGGGCTTTGGTGGATTTTAGGGCCTTGTGTCAAAGATGAGCCAAAAATAGATTTGAAGCATTTGTAGTTTTTCTGTAGTGAGAGATTTACAACTTTCCATACGTTCGCCCCCTAGTGTACAAACATGTACACGCTTAAAAACAGCCATAAAATCTGCATTTTTCAATATTTGTTTCCACTTCTTTTTGCATAAATCACATGAACTACTGGAAACTTTTCCAAAACTACCAAACATGTCATAATGTTCTGGATTTTAACCCTAAAAATCCCAGTTTCAAAACTTAAAACTTGTTACAAAAAACACAAAAGTGTGATTATATTTGTAATAATAAAATGTAAAGAGCTGAGGCTTTGTTTCCAGAGCCGTGTTTGTGTCACAGATGAAGTGAAATGGATTTGATGCATTTATAGTTTTTCTGTAGTGGACGATTCTTTATTTGAAAATGGCAGCGGCTGAAACAGCCCCATTGACTTCCATTATAAACACATGTTTTTCTTTGTTTAAAACTTCACTTTTTACAATGTCAGCATTTCATTTGGAAGAAAAGGAATGAATTTGAACATTTTTACTGAATTTCATCAGATTGGACCTCATTCCCATTGTTGGCACATGAATAAAATCACTGTATTTTTTCCTATTGAATATAATGGAAATAAGGCATTTCTAATGGACTTTACCCTGAAAACTTCCATTTTTAAATCTCACTGAAATATGGCATAAAATCACTCAATCTGTGACATCAGGGTTTCATTTGGAACAAAATTAGTGACATTTGACATTTTTACAGAATTTCATAAATTTCAACTTTGTTTGACAGTTGGCCAGTGTTGTTTCATATTCTACAGTTTGTAAACTCTGTGTTTATGTGATAACAGGAGCGCGGTGGGCGGAGCCTAAACTCATGTTTGAGTTTTTTTGTGCAAAAATATTAATTAGCTCAAAGTGACCTCGACACACAAACTAACCTGGACAAAGAGCTGCAGTCTGGATTTATTCTCGTGTTTCCCTCAGGTTTACAAACATGGCCTCGTTTTCAACAGAGACTTTTCTGCTTCAAAACTAACCACTGATTGTGACACTGAGCTTTTTTAGTGTCTAAGATTTCTAAACTGTAAGAATCTTTACACTAAACATTATTGTCGATAAATCACTTGGTAATTTTAAAATGATTCATATATTTTATAGGAAACACAAAGACAAACAAATCCTATAGTTTCCTCCTCGGCCACAGCTTCAGTATAAGCTGACTGAAGATACAGCATCTGTGTACAATGTTAGAAAAGTGGAACATTCTGAAATGCAGTGGAAATGTCAAATTCAACTCCTTTTCTTCAAAATGAAACACTGACATCACAGATATGTTACTTTGTCCTGTATTGCAGTGAGATTTAAAATCTGAAGTTTTATGTCAGAAAAGTCCCAGGTTCTGCCAAGGCCCCATTATATTCTAATGGGAAAATACCACAATTTCATTCACCTGCCGACAATAGGAACAAAGTCCAAACTGAAAACATACAGTCAAAATGTCAAATCTGACTCTTGTTCTTCAAAATGAAATGCTGACATTATAAAATATATGACTTTTATAAGGTGACAGGAGAGCAAAGAAGATTGGAAGTCATGAATGTCTTTATAATGCAAGTCAATGGAGACAAGAACATTTTGACATAAAGAATCGTCCACTACAGAAAAACTACAAATGCTTCAAATCCATTTTGGTCCAAACTTTGACACATCCAAGGCTCTAAACACCAAAGCCCAGCTCTCTAATGTTTATTATTCAGAACATATTCAAGTGTTTATGTTTTTAGTTAGACATTTTTCAAAGTTTACATAATAAAACTGGCATTTAAAGGGTTAAAATCCATAAAATTATTGAATGTTTGGTAGTTTGGAAAGACAAGTAGTTCAAGAGATTTATGCAAAAAAAGTAGAAACAAAAAGACTGTGGTGATTTTATGGCTGTTTTAAGGCGTGTACATGTTTGTCCACTAGGGGGCGAACGTAAGAACATTAAAGGATGACATAAGGGTTAAAAAATATTTCTATTTGTCAAATTCCAGAAGAATGAGAGATAGAATTTTCTGTGTTACTTTTTACAAAACCAAAAGTTTACATACACTAACACACACTCACCTGGAGTCCGGATGAGAGAGGTCTGCTCTGGGTAGCCATCATTTTTGTTGACCGCACCTATTCCATTTATCATTTTTGTCCCTTTATCCTTTTGGTTTTCCTTCATTCTGTCAGATTCATCCTAATGTGCTGTTATAGCTTTGTCCTTTTTTACGTAATAAATGCACGAAAACATTACTCTGGATCTCAGCGTATTTGTCACAATAGCCTCATTACACGTCACAAAACTATAGGACCCAGCCTCAGATCCTCTCCACGGCTAAAAGGTTTGTACGGAAGCCACAATACATTTGTCACAGTGTTTAATATATATATATATATATATATATATATATATATATATATGTATAAACTCTTCCTCACCCTCCGCGGGCGGTCTCTCTCTTTTCCTCCAAGCTCGGGTCCTCTACCAGAGGCCTGGGAGCTTGAGGGTTCTCAGTATCTTTGCTGTTCTTTTCTGGACCGAGATGTCTGATGTATTTCCTGGGATCTGCTGGAGCCACTCCTCCAGTTTGGGGGTCACTGCCCCGAGTGCCCCAACGACCACGGGCACCACTGATGCCTTCACTCTCCAGGCCTTCTCTAGCTCTTCTCTGAGCCCCTGGTATTTCTCTAGTTTCTCCTGTTCCTTTTTCCTGATGTTGAAGTCGCTTGGTATTGCTATGTCGACCACCACGGCTTTCCTCTGCTCTTTGTCCACCACCACAATGTCCGGTTGGTTCATTACCATTCTGTCCGTCTGTATCTGGAAGTCCCACAGGATCTTGGCTCGGTCATTCTCTACCACCTTTGGAGGTGTTTCCCACTTTGACCTTGGGGTTTCCAGCCCATACTCAAACCCCCCCCCCCCCAAGGTCAAAGTGGGAAACATATATATACAGTGTATGTATATATATATATATATATATATATATATACAGACACACACTCATGACTTGTATTTCTGTTTATCTCTGGACTTTAATCACTTCATTTATTCTTTATTCAGATTGAGTTACTGTGATTTGTCAGAGATCAGCTGTTCCTCTCTGGCCTCAGCTCTGAAGTCCAACCCCTCACATCTCACTGAGCTGGAGCTGGATAATAACACAGACCTGTCTGACTCAGGAGTGTCTCATCTGTGTGATTTCCTGCAGAGGTCAGACTGTCGCCTGCAGACTCTCAGGTCAGTTCACTGTCTCTGTGTCAGGGCTCAAGTTTCACACAAACTATGAACAAAACAATATTAGTGATTTGTTTTTGTTTTGTTTATGACAAAAATACATTTCCAGAAGAATGAAAACCTACAAGTTTATCCTACAGACTTTACACCATGTAAATGTTGTACAAAGAGACGTAACAAAATTAAATGTATTTACTTATTTATGCTTTTACACATTATTATTTGCATTTTGTTCAAACTATATTTTAGAAAGTCTTACACAAGAAATAATATAGTTTTTTCTTATTAACTCTTCAGTTTGGATTCTTCTCATGACTTTTATTTTCTGTTTATCTCTGGACTTTAATCACTTCATTTATTCTTTATTCAGATTGGAGGACTGTGGTTTGTCAGAGATCAGCTGTTCCTCTCTGGCCTCAGCTCTGAAGTCCAACCCCTCACATCTCACTGAGCTGGTGCTGAATAATAACAAAGACCTGTCTGACTCAGGAGTGTCTCATCTGTGTGATTTCCTGCAGAGGTCAGACTGTCGCCTGCAGACTCTCAGGTCAGTTCACTGTCTCTGTGTCAGGGCTCAAGTTTCACACAAACTATGAACAAAACAATATTAGTGATTTGTTTTTGTTTTGTTTATGACAAAAATACATTTCCAGAAGAATGAAAACCTACAAGTTTATCCTACAGACTTTTACAACATTTACAGTGAGAACCAGATGTTTAAATACACTTCATAAAAAGACACATTTGGATTTTTTTCTCACTTTCTGACATGAAACCAGAATTAACTTTTATATTTTTAGGTCAATTAGAATTTTCTGTGTTACTTTTTCCAAAACCAAAAGTTTACATACACTAAGATTACTATACCTTTAAACAGTTTGGGAAAGCCCAGTTATAGAATAGAATAGAATGCTTTATTTGTCATAATGAAACTGGTTTGTCTCTCAAAGTGTCAATAATAAACTAGAAATGCAGCAATGGCTGCGCCATTGCGATTGACTGCGGAACTGCGGGAATCGAATGCAGAAATTGCATAAATTTGCATAAATTGGTTAATTTGCATAATCTAATGTTCATAAAC
The DNA here is from genome assembly GCA_007210695.1 of Neogobius melanostomus. NCBI lineage: Eukaryota > Metazoa > Chordata > Actinopteri > Gobiiformes > Gobiidae > Neogobius > Neogobius melanostomus. The sequence continues at coordinate 422,080 of VHKM01000402.1, forward strand.
TGGTGAAATTGCATAAACTGGTAAAATTGCAGAAAAACTGTAAAATGCATAAATTGGTTAATTTGCATAATCTAATTTGCATAAACCGGTAAAATGCATGAACAGTTTAAATTGCACAAACTGTTATGTTGCATAAACTGGTTAAATTGCAAAAAAAAACGGTCAAATGCATTAATTGGTTAATTTGCATAAATTATATAAACTGCATTAACTGTTTAAATTTCATAAATCCTAAATGGCATAAATTGTTATGTTGCATAAACTGGTTAAAATGCGTAAACTGGTTAAAATGCGTAAACTGGTTAAATTCCATAAAGTGGTTAATTTGCATAAATTGTTTATATTGCATAAACTTTTTAAATTCCATAAACTGGTCAAACTGTTGAAATCGCCTAAATGCTGAAGATGCAGAAGCTGCACAAATGGCTGAAACACATGGAGAGCCAGAAATCCTATTAAAATACATTGGCTGGATTCGCCATACACACTAATGGAGCAGAGACCACATACACACCAATGCAAAAAGTTCAAATTCCTGTAGAAAAAAACTGGAAAACTGCAGAAGGCCAATTTTTTCTCAAATCCCACAAGTTGCGGAAGCTGAACATGCACAAGTTGCAGAAATTGCAGAAATTGCGGAAAAAAATGCGGAAAAGCATGAATTTGCGGGAGCCCCATTATGCGTCAATGGGAAAAATGTGCGGTATTTCGTCCGATTGCGGAAAAACCGTAAATCGCAGAAGTCCCAAAAGTAATAGCAGGATTCTCCTCAACATGCGGAACGTTTTGATGCATAACTTGCAGAAATTGCACAAAGCATGAAAGTGCTGAAAGGTGCAGAAAATCAGGAAAAATGTGCCGGAATAATAACTAGAAATGCAGCAATGGCTGCGCCATTGCGATTGACTGCGGAACTGCGGGAATCGAATGCAGAAATTGCATAAATTGCAGAAATTGGTTAATTTGCATAATCTAATGTTCATAAACTGGATGAATTGCATAAACTGGTTAAATTGCAGAAAAACTGTAAAGTGCATAAATTTGTTAATTTGCATAATCTAATTTGCATAAACCGGTAAAATGCATGAACAGTTCAAATTGCACAAACTGTTATGTTGCATAAACTGGTTAAATTGCAAAAAAAACGGTAAATGCATTAATTGGTTAATTTGCATAAATTATATAAACTGCATTAACTGTTTAAATTTCATAAATCCTAAGTGGCATAAATTGTTATGTTGCATAAACTGGTTAAAATGCGTAAACTGGTTAAAATGCGTAAACTGTTTAAATTCCATAAAGTGGTTAATTTGCATAAATTGTTTATATTCCATAAACTTCTTAAATTCCATAAACTGGTCAAACTGTTGAAATCGTCTAAATGCTGAAATTGCAGAAGCTGCACAAATGGCTGAAACACTTGGAGAGCCAGAAATCCCATTGGCTGGATTCGCCATACACACTAATGGAGCAGAGACCACATACACACCAATGCAAAAATTTCAAATTCCCGTAGAAAAAAACTGGAAAACTGCAGAAGGCCAATTTTTTCTCAAAACCCACAAGTTGCGGAAGCTGAACATGCACAAAGTTCAGAAATTGCAGAAATTGCGGAAAAAAATGCGGAAAAGCATGAATTTGCGGGAGCCCCATTATGCGTCAATGGGAAAAATGTGCGGTATTTCGTCCGATTGCGGAAAAACCGTAAATTGCAGAAGTCCGAAAAGTAATAGCAGGATTCTCCTCAACATGCGAAACGTTTTGATGCATAACTTGCAGAAATTGCACAAAGCATGAAAGTGCTGAAAGGTGCAGAAAATCAGGAAAAATGTGCGGGAATAATAATAATAATAATAAAGAAACGGAAACCAATAATTGACTGCGGAAAATTCCGCAGTCAATCAATAATAACTAGAAATGCAGCAATGGCTGCGCCATTGCGATTGACTGCGGAACTGCGGGAATCGAATGCAGAAATTGCATAAATTTGCATAAATTGGTTAATTTGCATAATCTAATGTTCATAAACTGGTGAAATTGCATAAACTGGTAAAATTGCAAAAAAACTGTAAAATGCATAAATTGGTTAATTTGCATAATCTAATTTGCATAAACCGGTAAAATGCATGAACAGTTTAAATTGCACAAACTGTTATGTTGCATAAACTGGTTAAATTGCAAAAAAAACAGTAAAATGCATTAATTGGTTAATTTGCATAAATTATATAAACTGCATTAACTGTTTAAATTTCATAATTCCTAAATGGCATAAATTGCTATGTTGCATAAACTGGTTAAAATGCGTAAACTGGTTAAATTCCATAAAGTGGTTAATTTGCATAAATTGTTTATATTGCATAAACTTTTTAAATTCCATAAACTGGTCAAACTGTTGAAATCGCCTAAATGCTGAAATTGCAGAAGCTGCACAAATGGCTGAAACACATGGAGAGCCAGAAATCCTATTGGCTGGATTCGCCATACACACTAATGGAGCAGAGACCACATACACACCAATGCAAAAATTTCAAATTCCCGTAGAAAAAAACTGGAAAACTGCAGAAGGCCAATTTTTTCTCAAAACCCGCAAGTTGCGGAAGCTGAACATGCACAAATTGCAGAAATTGCAGAAATTGCGGAAAAAAATGCGGAAAAGCATGAATTTGCGGGAGCCCCATTATGCGTCAATGGGAAAAATGTTCGGTATTTCGTCCGATTGCGGAAAAACCGTAAATCGCAGAAGTCCGAAAAGTAATAGCAGGATTCTCCTCAACATGCGGAACGTTTTGATGCATAACTTGCAGAAATTGCACAAAGCATGAAAGTGCTGAAAGGTGCAGAAAATCAGGAAAAATGTGCGGGAATAATAATAATAACTAGAAATGCAGCAATGGCTGCGCCATTGCGATTGACTGCGGAACTGCGGGAATCGAATGCAGAAATTGCATAAATCTGCATAAATTGGTTAATTTGCATAATCTAATGTTCATAAACTGGTGAAATTGCATAAACTGGTAAAATTGCAGAAAAACTGTAAAATGCATAAATTGGTTAATTTGCATAATCTAATTTGCATAAACCGGTAAAATGCATGAACAGTTTAAATTGCACAAACTGTTATGTTGCATAAACTGGTTAAATTGCAAAAAAACGGTCAAATGCATTAATTGGTTAATTTGCATAAATTATATAAACTGCATTAACTGTTTAAATTTCATAAATCCTAAATGGCATAAATTGTTATGTTGCATAAACTGGTTAAAATGCGTAAACTGGTTAAAATGCGTAAACTGGTTAAATTCCATAAAGTGGTTAATTTGCATAAATTGTTTATATTGCATAAACTTTTTAAATTCCATAAACTGGTCAAACTGTTGAAATCGCCTAAATGCTGAAGATGCAGAAGCTGCACAAATGGCTGAAACACATGGAGAGCCAGAAATCCTATTAAAATACATTGGCTGGATTCGCCATACACACTAATGGAGCAGAGACCACATACACACCAATGCAAAAAGTTCAAATTCCTGTAGAAAAAAACTGGAAAACTGCAGAAGGCCATTTTTTTCTCAAATCCCACAAGTTGCGGAAGCTGAACATGCACAAGTTGCAGAAATTGCAGAAATTGCGGAAAAAAATGCGGAAAAGCATGAATTTGCGGGAGCCCCATTATGCGTCAATGGGAAAAATGTGCGGTATTTCGTCCGATTGCGGAAAAACCGTAAATCGCAGAAGTCCCAAAAGTAATAGCAGGATTCTCCTCAACATGCGGAACGTTTTGATGCATAACTTGCAGAAATTGCACAAAGCATGAAAGTGCTGAAAGGTGCAGAAAATCAGGAAAAATGTGCCGGAATAATAATAATAATAAAGAAACGCAAACCAATAATTGACTGCGGAAAATTCCGCAGTCAATCAATAATAATAATAAAGAAACGAAAACCAATAATTGACTGCGGAAAATTCCGCAGTCAATCAATAACTAGAAATGCAGCAATGGCTTCGCCATTGCGATTGACTGCGGAACTGCGGGAATCGAATGCAGAAATTGAATAAATTGCATAAATTGGTTAATTTGCATAATCTAATGTTCATAAACTGGTGAAATTGCATAAACTGGTAAAATGCACGAACTGGATAAATTGCAGAAAAACTGTAAAATGCATAAATTGGTTAATTTGCAAAAAAATCTAATTTGCATAAACCGGTAAAATGCATAAACTTTCATGTTGCATGAACTTAAGATTGCATAAACGGGTTAAATTGCAAAAAACTGCAAAATGCATAAATTGGTTAATTTGCATAATCTAATTTGCATAAACGGGTAAAATTCATGAACAGTTTAAATTGCACAAACTGTTATGTTGCATAAACTGGTTAAATTGCAAAAAAAACGGTAAAATGCATTAATTGGTTAATTTGCATAAATTATATAAACTGCATTAACTGTTTAAATTTCATAAATCCTAAATGGCATAAATTGTTATGTTGCATAAACTGGTTAAAATGCGTAAACTGGTTAAAATACGTAAACTGGTTAAATTCCATAAAGTGGTTAATTTGCATAAATTGTTTATATTGCATAAACTTTTTAAATTCCATAAACTGGTCAAACTGTTGAAATCACCTAAATGCTGAAATTGCAGAAGCTGCACAAATGGCTGAAACACATGGAGTGCCAGAAATCCTATTAAAATGCATTGGCTGGATTCGCCATACACACTAATGGGGCAGAGACCACATACACACCAATGCAAAAATTTCAAATTCCCATAGAAAAAAACTGGAAAACTGCAGAAGGTCAATTTTTTCTCAAAACCCACAAGTTGCGGAAGCTGAACATGCACAAATTGCAGAAATTGCAGAAATTGCGGAAAAAAATGCGGAAAAGCATGAATTTGCGGGAGCCCCATTATGCGTCAATGGGAAAAATGTGCGGTATTTCGTCCGATTGCGGAAAAACCGTAAATCGCAGAAGTCTGAAAAGTAATAGCACGATTCTCCTCAACATGCGGAACATTTTGATGCATAACTTGCAGAAATTGCACAAAGCATGAAAGTGCAGAAAGCTGCAGAAAATCAGGAAAAAATGTGCGGGAATAATAATAATAATAATAATAATAACTAGAAATGCAGCAATGGCTTCGCCATTGCGATTGACTGCGGAACTGCGGGAATCGAATGCAGAAATTGAATAAATTGCATAAATTGGTTAATTTGCATAATCTAATGTTCATAAACTGGTGAAATTGAATAAACTGGTAAAATGCATAAACTGGATGAATTGCATAAACTGGTTAAATTGCAGAAAAACTGTAAAATGCATAAATTGGTTAATTTGCATAATCTAATTTGCATAAACCGGTAAAATGCATAAACTTTCATGTTGCATGAACTTAAGATTGCATAAACGGGTTAAATTGCAAAAAACTGCAAAATGCATAAATTGGTTAATTTGCATAATCTAATTTGCATAAACCGGTAAAATGCATGAACAGTTTAAATTGCACAAACTGTTATGTTGCATAAACTGGTTAAATTGCAAAAAAAACGGTAAAATGCATTAATTGGTTAATTTGCATAAATTATATAAACTGCATTAACTGTTTAAATTTCATGAATCCTAAATGGCATAAATTGTTATGTTGCATAAACTGGTTAAAATGCGTTAACTGGTTAAAATACGTAAACTGGTTAAATTCCATAAAGTGGTTAATTTGCATAAATTGTTTATATTGCATAAACTTTTTTAAATTCCATAAACTGGTCAAACTGTTGAAATCACCTAAATGCTGAAATTGCAGAAGCTGCACAAATGGCTGAAACACATGGAGTGCCAGAAATCCTATTAAAATGCATTGGCTGGATTCGCCATACACACTAATGGGGCAGAGACCACATACACACCAATGCAAAAATTTCAAATTCCCATAGAAAAAACTGGAAAACTGCAGAAGGTCAATTTTTTCTCAAAACCCACAAGTTGCGGAAGCTGAACATGCACAAATTGCAGAAATTGCAGAAATTGCGGAAAAAAAATGCGGAAAAGCATGAATTTGCGGGAGCCCCATTATGCGTCAATGGGAAAAATGTGCGGTATTTCGTCCGATTGCGGAAAAACCGTAAATCGCAGAAGTCCCAAAAGTAATAGCACGATTCTCCCAAACATGCGGAACATTTTGATGCATAACTTGCAGAAATTGCACAAAGCATGAAAGTGCTGAAAGGTGCTGAAAATCAGGAAAAATGTGCGGGAATAATAATAATAATAATAATAATAATAATAAAGAAACGGAAACCAATAATTGACTGCGGAAAGTTCCGCAGTCAATCAATAATAAAGAAACGGAAACCAATAATTGACTGCGGAAGATTCCGCAGTCAATCAACTAGAAATGCAGCAATGGCTGCGCCATTGCGATTGACTGCGGAACTGCGGGAATCGAATGCAGAAATTGCATACATTTGCATAAATTGGTTAATTTGCATAAACTTATGTTCATAAACTGGTGAAATTGCAATTATCTGGTAAAATTGCAGAAAAACTGTAAAATGCATAAATTGGTTAATTTGCATAATCTAATTTGCATAAACCGGTAAAATGCATGAACAGATTAAATTGCACAAACTGTTATGTTGCATAAACTGGTTAAATTGCAAAAAAAACGGTAAAATGCATTAATTGGTTAATTTGCATAAATTATATAAACTGCATTAACTGTTTAAATTTCATAAATCCTAAATGGCATAAATTGTTATGTTGCATAAACTGGTTAAAATGCGTAAACTGGTTAAATTCCATAAAGTGGTTAATTTGCATAAATTGTTTATATTGCATAAACTTTTAAATTCCATAAACTGGTCAAACTGTTGAAATCGCCTAAATGCTGAAATTGCAGAAGCTGCACAAATGGCTGAAACACTTGGAGAGCCAGAAATCCTATTGGCTGGATTCGCCATACACACTAATGGAGCAGAGACCACATACACACCAATGCAAAAATTTCAAATTCCCGTAGAAAAAAACTGGAAAACTGCAGAAGGCCAATTTTTTCTCAAAACCCACAAGTTGCGGAAGCTGAACATGCACAAGTTGCAGAAATTGCAGAAATTGCGGAAAAAAATGCGGAAAAGCATGAATTTGCGGGAGCCCCATTATAAGTCAATGGAAAAATGTGCGGTATTTCGTCCGATTGCGGAAAAACCGTAAATCGCAGAAGTCCGAAAAGTAATAGCAGGATTCTCCTCAACATGCGGAACGTTTTGATGCATAACTTGCAGAAATTGCACAAAGCATGAAAGTGCTGAAAGGTGCAGAAAATCAGGAAAAAGATGGAAGAATAATAATACTAGAAATGCAGCAATGGCTTCGCCATTGCGATTGACTGCGGAACTGCGGGAATCGAATGCAGAAATTGAATAAATTGCATAAATTGGTTAATTTGCATAATCTAATGTTCATAAACTGGTGAAATTGAATAAACTGGTAAAATGCATAAACTGGATGAATGCATAAACTGGTTAAATTGCAGAAAAACTGTAAAATGCATAAATTGGTTAATTTGCATAATCTAATTTGCATAAACCGGTAAAATGCATAAACTTTCATGTTGCATGAACTTAAGATTGCATAAACGGGTTAAATTGCAAAAAACTGCAAAATGCATAAATTGGTTAATTTGCATAATCTAATTTGCATAAACCGGTAAAATGCATGAACAGTTTAAATTGCACAAACTGTTATGTTGCATAAACTGGTTAAATTGCAAAAAAACGGTAAAATGCATTAATTGGTTAATTTGCATAAATTATATAAACTGCATTAACTGTTTAAATTTCATGAATCCTAAATGGCATAAATTGTTATGTTGCATAAACTGGTTAAAATGCTTAACTGGTTAAAATACGTAAACTGGTTAATTCCATAAAGTGGTTAATTTGCATAAATGTTTATATTGCATAAACTTTTTAAATTCCATAAACTGGTCAAACTGTTGAAATCACCTAAATGCTGAAATTGCAGAAGCTGCACAAATGGCTGAAACACATGGAGTGCCAGAAATCCTATTAAAATGCATTGGCTGGATTCGCCATACACACTAATGGGGCAGAGACCACATACACACCAATGCAAAAATTTCAAATTCCCATAGAAAAAAACTGGAAAACTGCAGAAGGTCAATTTTTTCTCAAAACCCACAAGTTGCGGAAGCTGAACATGCACAAATTGCAGAAATTGCAGAAATTGCGGAAAAAAATGCGGAAAAGCATGAATTTGCGGGAGCCCCATTATGCGTCAATGGGAAAAATGTGCGGTATTTCGTCCGATTGCGGAAAAAACCGTAAATCGCAGAAGTCCCAAAAGTAATAGCACGATTCTCCCAAACATGCGGAACATTTTGATGCATAACTTGCAGAAATTGCACAAAGCATGAAAGTGCTGAAAGGTGCTGAAAATCAGGAAAAATGTGCGGGAATAATAATAATAATAATAATAATAATAATAAAGAAACGGAAACCAATAATTGACTGCGGAAAGTTCCGCAGTCAATCAATTAAAGAACATGAAAACCAATTATTGACTGCGGAAGATTCCGCAGTCAATCAACTAGAAATGCAGCAATGGCTGCGCCATTGCGATTGACTGCGGAACTGCGGGAATCGAATGCATAAATTGCATAAATTGCATAAATTGGTTAATTTGCATAATCTAATGTTCATAAACTGGTGAAATTGCATAAAATGGTAAAATGCATAAACTGGATGAATTGCATAAACTGGTTAAATTGCAGAAAAACTGTAAAATGCATAAATTGGTTAATTTGCATAATCTAATTTGCATAAACCGGTAAAAATGCATAAACTTTCATGTTGCATGAACTTAAGATTGCATAAACTGGTTAAATTGCAAAAAACTGTAAAATGCATAAATTGGTTAATTTGCATAATCTAATTTGCATAAACCGGTAAAATGCATGAACAGTTTAAATTGCACAAACTGTTATGTTGCATAAACTGGTTAAATTGCAAAAAAAAATGGTAAAATGCATTAATTGGTTAATTGCATAAATTATATAAACTGCATTAACTGTTAAATTCATAAATCCTAAATGGCATAAATTGTTATGTTGCATAAACTGGTTAAAATGCGTAAACTGGTTAAATTCCATAAAGTGGTTAATTTGCATAAATTGTTTATATTGCATAAACTTTTTAAATTCCATAAACTGGTCAAACTGTTGAAATCGCCTAAATGCTGAAATTGCAGAAGCTGCACAAATGGCTGAAACACATGGAGAGCCAGAAATCCTATTGGCTGGATTCGCCATACACACTAATGGAGCAGAGACCACATACACACCAATGCAAAAAGTTCAAATTCCTGTAGAAAAAAACTGGAAAACTGCAGAAGGCCAATTTTCTCAAATCCCACAAGTTGCGGAAGCTGAACATGCACAAGTGCAGAAATTGCAGAAATTGCGGAAAAAAAATGCGGAAAAGCATGAATTTGCGGGAGCCCCATTATGCGTCAATGGAAAAATGTGCGGTATTTCGTCCGATTGCGGAAAAACCGTAAATCGCAGAAGTCCCAAAAGTAATAGCAGGATTCTCCTCAACATGCGGAACGTTTTGATGCATAACTTGCAGAAATTGCACAAAGCATGAAAGTGCTGAAAGGTGCAGAAAATCAGGAAAAATGTGCCGGAATAATAACTAGAAATGCAGCAATGGCTGCGCCATTGCGATTGACTGCGGAACTGCGGTAATCGAATGCAAAAATTGCATAAATTGCATAAATTGGTTAATTTGCATAATCTAATGTTCATAAACTGGTTAAATTGCAAAAAACTGTAAAATGCATAAATTGGTTAATTTGCATAATCTAATTTGCATAAACCGGTAAAATGCATGAACAGTTTAAATTGCACAAACTGTTATGTTGCATAAACTGGTTAAATTGCAAAAAAAACGGTAAAATGCATTAATTGGTTAATTTGCATAAATTATATAAACTGCATTAACTGTTTAAATTTCATAAATCCTAAATGGCATGAATTGTTATGTTGCATAAACTGGTTAAAATGCGTAAACTGGTTAAATTCCATAAAGTGGTTAATTTGCATAAATTGTTTATATTGCATAAACTTTTTAAATTCCATAAACTGGTCAAACTGTTGAAATCGCCTAAATGCTGAAATTGCAGAAGCTGCACAAATGGCTGAAACACTTGGAGTGCCAGAAATCCTATTAAAATGCATTGGCTGGATTCGCCATACACACTAATGGGGCAGAGACCACATACACACCAATGCAAAAATTTCAAATTCCCGTAGAAAAACACTGGAAAACTGCAGAAGGCCAATTTTTTCTCAAAACCCACAAGTTGCGGAAGCTGAACATGCACAAATTGCAGAAATTGCAGAAATTGCGGAAAAAAATGCGGGAAAAGCATGAATTTGCGGTAGCCCCATTATGCGTCAATGGGAAAAATGTTCGGTATTTCGTCCGATTGCGGGAAAAACCGTAAATCGCAGAAGTCCGAAAAGTAATAGCAGGATTCTCCTCAACATGCGGAACGTTTTGATGCATAACTTGCAGAAATTGCACAAAGCATGAAAGTGCTGAAAGGTGCAGAAAATCAGGAAAAATGTGCGGGAATAATAATAATAATAATAAAGAAACGAAAACCAATAATTGACTGCGGAAAATTCCGCAGTCAATCAACTAGAAATGCAGCAATGGCTGCGCCATTGCGATTGACTGCGGAACTGCGGGAATCGAATGCAGAAATTGCATAAATTTGCATAAATTGGTTAATTTGCATAATCTAATGTTCATAAAACTGGTGAAATTGCATAAACTGGTAAAATTGCAGAAAAACTGTAAAATGCATAAATTGGTTAATTTGCATAATCTAATTTGCATAAACCGGTAAAATGCATGAACAGTTTAAATTGCACAAACTGTTATGTTGCATAAACTGGTTAAATTGCAAAAAAAAACGGTCAAATGCATTAATTGGTTAATTTGCATAAATTATATAAACTGCATTAACTGTTTAAATTTCATAAATCCTAAATGGCATAAATTGTTATGTTGCATAAACTGGTTAAAATGCGTAAACTGGTTAAAATGCGTAAACTGGTTAAATTCCATAAAGTGGTTAATTTGCATAAATTGTTTATATTGCATAAACTTTTTAAATTCCATAAACTGGTCAAACTGTTGAAATCGCCTAAATGCTGAAGATGCAGAAGCTGCACAAATGGCTGAAACACATGGAGAGCCAGAAATCCTATTAAAATACATTGGCTGGATTCGCCATACACACTAATGGAGCAGAGACCACATACACACCAATGCAAAAAGTTCAAATTCCTGTAGAAAAAACTGGAAAACTGCAGAAGGCCAATTTTTTCTCAAATCCCACAAGTTGCGGAAGCTGAACATGCACAAGTTGCAGAAATTGCAGAAATTGCGGAAAAAAATGCGGAAAAGCATGAATTTGCGGGAGCCCCATTATGCGTCAATGGGAAAAATGTGCGGTATTTCGTCCGATTGCGGAAAAACCGTAAATCGCAGAAGTCCCAAAAGTAATAGCAGGATTCTCCTCAACATGCGGAACGTTTGATGCATAACTTGCAGAAATTGCACAAAGCATGAAAGTGCTGAAAGGTGCAGAAAATCAGGAAAAAATGTGCCGGAATAATAATAATAATAAAGAAACGCAAACCAATAATTGACTGCGGAAAATTCCGCAGTCAATCAACTAGAAATGCAGCAATGGCTGCGCCATTGCGATTGACTGCGGAACTGCGGGAATCGAATGCAGAAATTGCATAAATCTGCATAAATTGGTTAATTTGCATAATCTAATGTTCATAAACTGGTGAAATTGCATAAACTGGTAAAATTGCAAAAAAACTGTAAAATGCATAAATTGGTTAATTTGCATAATCTAATTTGCATAAACCGGTAAAATGCATGAACAGTTTAAATTGCACAAACTGTTATGTTGCATAAACTGGGTTAAATTGCAAAAAAAACAGTAAAATGCATTAATTGGTTAATTTGCATAAATTATATAAACTGCATTAACTGTTTAAATTTCATCAATCCTAAATGGCATAAATTGCTATGTTGCATAAACTGGTTAAAATGCGTAAACTGGTTAAAATGCGTAAACTGGTTAAATTCCATAAAGTGGTTAATTTGCATAAATTGTTTATATTGCATAAACTTTTTAAATTCCATAAACTGGTCAAACTGTTGAAATCGCCTAAATGCTGAAATTGCAGAAGCTGCACAAATGGCTGAAACACATGGAGAGCCAGAAATCCTATTGGCTGGATTCGCCATACACACTAATGGAGCAGAGACCACATACACACCAATGCAAAAATTTCAAATTCCCGTAGAAAAAAACTGGGAAAACTGCAGAAGGCCAATTTTTTCTCAAAACCCGCAAGTTGCGGAAGCTGAACAGCACAAGTTGCAGAAATTGGCAGGAATTGCGGAAAAAAATGCGAAAAGCATGAATTTGCCGGGAGCCCCATTATGCGGTCAATGGAAAAAAATGTTCCGGTATTTTCGTCCGATTGCGGAAAAACCGTAATCCGCAGAAGTCCGAAAAGTAAAGCAGGATTTCTACCTCAACATGCGGAGAACGTTTTGATGCATAACTTCTGCAGAATTGGCACAAAGCATGAAAGTGCTGGAAAGGTGCAGAAAATCAGGAAAATAATGTTGCGGGAATTAATAATAATAATAATAACTAGAATGCAGCAATGGCTGCGCATTGCGATTGATGCGGAACTGCGGGAATCGAATGCCATAAATTGCATAAATTGCATAAATTGGTTAATTTGCATAATCTAATGTTCCATAAAACCTGGTTGAAATTGGGCATAAATGGTAAAATTGCATAAACTGGATGAATTGCATAAACTGGTTAAATTGCAGAAAACTGTAAAATGCTATAAATTGGTTATTTGATAATCCTAATTTGCATAAACCGGTAAAATGCATACACTTTCTGTTGCATGACTTAAGATTGCATAAACTGGTTTAAATTGCAAAAAACTGTAAAATGCATAAATTGGTAATTTTGCATAATCCTAATTTTGCATAAACCGGTAAAATGCATGAACAGTTTTAAATTGCCACAAACTGTTATGTTGCATTAAACTGGTTAAATTGCAAAAAAAAAGTAAAATGCATTAATTGGTTAATTTGCATTAAATTATATTAAACTGCCCTTAACTGTTTATTAAATTTCATAAATCTAAAATGGCATAAATTGTTATTGTTTGCATAAACTGGTTGAAATGCGTAAACTGGTAAAATGCGTAAACTGGTTAAATTCCATAAAGTGGTTAATTTGCATAATTGTTTATATTGCATAAACCTTTTTTAAATTCCATAAACTGGTCAAACTGTTGAAATCGCCATAAATGCTGAAGATGCAGAAGCTGCACAAATGGCTGAAACACAGGAGAGCCAGAATCCTATTAAAATGCATTGGCTGGATTCGCCATACCACTAATGGGGCAGAGACCAACATACACACCAAGTGCAAAAATTTTCAAAATTCGGTAGAAAAAGAAGTGGAAAACTGCAGAAAGGCCATTTTTTCTCTCTCAACCCACAAGTTTGCGGGAAGCTGAAACATGGCACAAATTGCAGAAATTGCAGAAAATTGCGGAAAAAAAATTGCGGAAAAGCAAATGAATTTGCGGCGAGCCCATTATGCGTCAATGGAAAAATGTTTCGGTATTTCGTCCGATTTGCGGATAAAACCGTAAATCGCAGAAGACCGAAAGTAATAGCAGGATTCTCGTCAACGATGCGGAACATTTTGATGCATAACTTGCAGAAATTGCACAAAGCATGAAAGTGCTGAAAGGTGCTGAAATTCAGGAAAAGTGAATAAAATATAAAATAGAAATGCAGGCAATGGCTTGCGCCATTTGAGATTGACTGGCGGAACTGCGGGAAATCGAATGCAGAAATTGCATAATTGCAGAATATGGTTATTTGCATAATCTAATGTTTCATAAACTGGATGAATTGCATAAACTGGTTTAAATTGCAGAAAAACTGGTAAAGTGGCATAAAATTGGGTTAATTTTTGCATAATCTAATTGCATAAACCGGTAAATGCATGAACAGTTTAAAATTTGCACAAACTGTTTTATGTTGCATAAACTGGTTAATTGCAAAAAAAACTGTAAAATGCATTAATTGGTTTTAATTTGCAATAAATTAATTAAACTGCAATTAACTGTTTAAAATTTCATAAATCCTGAAATGGCATAAATTGTTATCTTGCATAAACTGTTATGTTGTACTGGTTAATGCGTAACTGGTTTTAAATTCCATAAAGTGGGTTAATTTGCAATAAATTGTTTATATTTGCATAAACTTTTTTAAATTCCATAAACTGGGTCAAACTGTTGAAATCGTCTAATGCTGAAATGCAGAAGCTGCACAAAATGGCTGAAACACATGGAGAGCCAAGAAATCCTATTGGCTGGATTCGCCATAACCACACTAATGGAGCAGAGACCCACAATACAGCACCAATGAAAATTCAAATTACCTGTAGAAAAAAACTGAAAAAGTGGCAGAAGGCCAATTTTTTCTCAAATCCCAACAAGTTTGCGGAAGCTGAACATGCACAAGTTGCAGAAATTGGCGGAAAAAAATATGCGGAAAAGCATGATTTGTGCGGGAGCCCCCATTATGCGTCAATGGAAAAATGTGCGGTATTATCGTTCGATTGCGGAAACCGTAAATCGAGAAGTCCCAAAAGTAATAGAGGATTCTCCTCAACATGCGGAACGTTTGAATGCATAACTTGCAGAATTGCACCAAAGCAATGAAAGTGCTTGAGAGAGCTGCAGAAAATCAGGAAAAAGATGGAATAATAATAATAATAGAATGGCAGCAATGCTGCGCCATTGCGAATTGACTGCGGAACTGCGGGAGATCGAATGCAGAAATATTGCATAAATTTGCATAAATTGTTAATTTGATAATCTAATGTTCATAAACTGGTAAAATTGGCAGAAACTGTAAAATGCCATAAATTGGTTAATTTTGCATAATCTAAGATTGTGCATAACCGGTTAAAATTATGCCATGAAACAGTTTAAATTGCAAGCAAACTGTTATGTTTGCAGTAAAGTCATGCGGCGTTAAATTTGCAAAAAAACTGTAAAATGCATTAATTGTTTAATTTGCATAAATTAATATAAACTTGCATTAACCTGTTTAAATTTCATATATTCCTAAAATGGCATAAATTGTTTGTTGCATAACTGGTTAAAATGCGGGTAAACTGGGTTAAAAATGTCGGAAACTGGTCAATTCCATAAAGTGGTTAATTTGCATAAATTGTTTTATTGCATAAACTTTTTAAATTCCCATAAACCTGTCAACACCTGTTTGAATCGCCTAAATGCCTGAAGATGCAGAGCTTGCAGCAAAACGAAAACATGGAGAGCCAGAAATCTTATTTGGCTGGATTCGCCATTACACACTAATGGAAGCAGAGACCACATACCACACCAATGCAAAAAGTTCCAAATTCCTACGTAGAGAGAAAAAAACAAAACTGGGAAAAAACGCAGAAGGCCAATATTTTTTGTTTTTCCACTTCTCTTTTTTTTTTTTTTTTTCACGCTTCTACAATCCCCACAAGTTGCGGAAGCTGAACATGCAACAAAGTTGCAGAATTGCCAGAATTGCGGAAAAAAATGCGGAAAAGCGATGAAATTTGCGGGAGCCCATTAAAGTCAATGGGAAAAATGGTGCGGATATTTCGTCCGCTTTGCGGCGGAAAAAACCGTTAAATCGCAGAGAAGTCCGAAAGTGAATAGCAGGAATCTCCTCAACATGCGAACGTTTTGAGTGTGAGTAACTTGCGAAATATGCAGAACAAAAGCAGATGAAAGTGCTGAAAGCCTGCAGAAAATTCAGGAAAAAGATGGATAATTAATAATATTAAATAACATGCAACCAATTATTGACTGCGAAGATTCGCAGTCCAATCAATAATAAAAGTTTAAAGAACATGAAAACCAATGATATGACTGCGGGAAGATTGCCGCAGTCAATCAACTAGAAATGCACAAATGGGCTGCGCCATTGCGATTGAACTGCGGAACTGCGGGAAATCGAATGCAGAAGTTGCATAAATTGATAAATTGGTTAATTTGCATAAACTTATGTTCAATAAACTGGTGAAATTGCATAAACTGGTAAAATTGCAGAAAACTGTAAAATGCATTAATTGGTTAATTTGCATAAATCTAAATTTGCATAAACCGGTAAAATGCCATGAACAATTAAATTGCATGCACAATACTGTTATGGTCATAAACTGGTTTAAATTGGCAAAAAACAGTAAAATGTGCATTAAATTGGTTAATATGCATAAATTATATAACTTGCATTAACTGTTTTAATTTCATAGAATCCCTAAATGGCATAAATTGTTATGGTTGCATAAACTGGTTAAACAATGCGTAAAAACTGGTTAAAATGCGTAACTGGTTAAATTCCAGTAAAGTGGTTATTTGCATAAATTGTTTATATTGCATAAACTTTTAAATTCCATAAACTTGTGGTCAACTGTTTGAAAAATCGCCTAAATGCTGAAATTTGCAGAAGCCTGCACAAATGGTGAA